>CM029016.1:187372948-187873548 GCA_016801055.1 Panax notoginseng
CTCAGCTGGATGAAGATCAATGGGTACAAGACATGTATCACCAATTGTCTCTACTAGATGAAAGGCGAACCGCGGCTATCTTTCATGGTCAATTATATCAACAAAGGATCGCCCGATTCTACAACAGAAAAGTCCGCCTACGGCAGTTTTAAACAACATGACTTGGTTTTGAAGAAGATCATTGACAACCAAGATCAGTCTAAGGAAAATTCGCTCCTAACTGGGAAGGGCCGATTGTTGTCGAGGAAGTATTGACAGGAGGCACTCTCAGATTGTAGGAAATGCACGGCGATGAATTTCCATAACTCATCAACTCAGACACCGTGAAATGGTACTATGTCTGAAGTTACCATCAAGCAAACATCATGGTGTTGGATCATCAGATCATCAGTTGTAAAGCCCCCAAACTCGGGTACTTGAAACCCGAACTCGGTGCTTCACGATACCATTTTTATGAGCAGAATAATACTAATAATAATAACAATAATATAAAAATCTAACTATTAACTTACATTTATCAGAGTCTAATCCCAATTACGCAACCTTTACTATAAATCTTTACATGATATATAATACATATCATTGTCTATATATTGTCTAACTATTACAAAAGACACCATTAAACATGTTCTGTTTGCTTTCCTTTCACTTGTTCTTGTCTGTACCTTCAGGTTGATCGTGCCTAGCTGAAAACATTTAAATTTAAGCAAGGGTGAGCATTTGGGTGCCCAGCAAGTAATAACAATTATGAATATACTTAGCTGAAATAAATAAATGTTTTCTTTGTACATCACTTCTACAACGAATTTATAGTTGTGAAGTAAACTGAACCGATAATAATAACATAACAATTCTATTCCAAAATTTTTGAAACTACGTATTGACTATATATATAGGGTAGTCGACATACTATGAACATTGTTTTAAATTTTCGATAAGGTTAGACAGAACTTCATTTGTAAACCATCATAACTTACGGGCACGAGGTTGTACTTCCCATGTACCCTGTATTGATCAATACTGCATGCAAGAACGATGTTATCGTTCACTCTGTCCGCCTTGGGCGCATAAAATTTTTCCCATGTAGGGATGTTCATACTTGTCTGGGTTCTAAATCAAAGGTTTTATCTTGTTTCAACAATAATCTATAATTCAAATATATATATAATATATATATATATATATATATATATATATATATATATATATATATATATTATACGGGTAATTGACAAAGGTATATCAACATGTGATTAAATACAATGATTATCCAAGTGGGGACACTTGTATATCCATTTACAGAAATTAACGAACAAAATATATATATCTGAATTATCATATATTAACATGTTGATAATCAATGAGCGTATATAATATAAAGCGTAAATATTCTTACTCATGTCCATTGCATAAAGAAAATGCAAAGGTAAGATACTTTCCTGATGCGCTGCTTACAGTTCGTAACTTGGTTCTATCTTTATATCGAAACCTATCATTAATAAGATCATTTGATCAATTAGAATAACATACTATAACACATAGCACTGCTTATTGCAGTCAGCACATAACCTAATCACATTGTCACATATGTTCCATAACCATTTAATCACAAATAAACACATATCTAATCAAATTATCTAAGTCCAGATCAATTTCTGAAACATGTCAGTGTACCGATAGCTTTATCGGGTAATTTTGAGTCTAAGACTCTGTCCTATAACTTAGTATCGGTCATATTATTTTTAAATGACTTATAATAATTTTTTTAAACATTTATTATAATTAATTATGATTTTTCAAACATCGGAATCATTATTAAATAATTTAAATATTAAACAATTCTATTATCATTAATATTTAATTAATATTAACTATTAATGAAACCATTGCCAAAAGTTAAAGTTATTTATAATAACTCAAAATACTTTTAAAGTATTAATATTATACTTAAATAATTTTTAAAAGAATTAAAATTATTTTAAATAATTATCATTAATATCAAAGTATTAATGCATTATTTATCAAAATATTAAAAGTCATTAATCATACTTAAATATTTTTAATTCATTTATATCCTTATTAAATGATTTTTAAATAAATAAAACAATTTTAAAACTATTTATTTAATATAATTATTAAATAAACTTAATATCATTTATTATTAAATCAATATCATTAATACTAAATTATTAATGAAATTATCCTTTAAATATTAGAAGTTATATTTTATAACTTTAAAATATCTTTAAACACTTTATTTTCATTTTAAATGATTTTTATAATATAAAAATTATTTTAAACTAATTTTATTAATATAACTTTAATATCATTAATAGTAAATAATTAATGAAATGTACCTTTAAATATTGAAAGTTATAATTTATAACTTAAAATATTTTTAAACTATTTATTTTCATTTAAAATGATTTTTCTAATATTAAAATCATTTTAAAACTAGTTTACTTAATATATTTATTAATAAATCTAATATCATTAATATTAAAATATTAATATTTTTTATGACAAAATATCAAAAGTTATATTTATAACTTAAAATACTTTTATACCCTTTAAATCATTTTTATATGATTTATAATTCATTAATTCTATTTTTCATAATTTATTTAATACATTTATTAAATAACTTAATTACCATTAATATTAATTAATTAATGAATTTCATCACAAAATATAAAATTTATCAAAAATAACTTAAATTATTTTCTTCTACCATAATATAATTTTAAATATTTTTTCATGTATTAAAATTATTTTTAAATAATTTATTTAATATTATAATAAATAAATTAAATACTTTTAATATTCCAAAAATATTAAATATTTATGAAATATATTCAAAATAATTAAAAACTAATTTTTAGATTTTAAAATAATTTTTAATAATTTATTTTATATTTTAAATAATTGAAATCATTTATTTCTATTTATTTAATTAATATATTAATTTCTTAAATAAACTGTCTCTAAAAGGGCCCTATAGCGACAGAACAGTCGCTATAGGTGTTCTTGGTGTTCTTGACGAAATCCAGAACATCATAATCAGAGAACGAGTGAGCGACATTGACCATCATTTGAATGCATGATCTAATGTTTTCTGGGTATCTAATGTTATTACACATGTAGTACACATGTAATACTACTTATACAAATGGGTTTCATGGTCGTAGAACAACAGATCAGATAATTATAGGTCTTCAAAAAGTCTGACAAGGCTGTTCTTCATTTCCGGGTTTTCCAGAAAATGAAGAACAGTTGATGGTACTATATTTAGATCCTTCTAACTTACATTCTGGTTCTCGTTTGTGAGATATATTTGTTCAACCATGTAGCCACAATGTCAGGGTCCATTCGTATAACACTATATTACTCTAACAACATAAAATGAACAAAATCTGGCATGGTCAAACCATGTCAGAAACTTTGTTCATCAGCCACCACCTGGGTTTTCCAGAAAATCGCCAGAATTGGTGGTTAACCCAAGTTTGACTGTGATTATCTTTCATCCTGGTCACAATCTAGGTTTTATAATGACTTTCATATGTACTCCATATACCAGTTTACAACATCAAAACAATAACATAACATAACTAACTAAAACCAGCGAGATCGAAGCTCTGAAAAACATTGTCAGAGTGTTCTTGGTAATCTGGGTTACCCAGATTTTCACATAGTCATGGCTGGTCAACCCTGTTTGACGGCTTATAACTTTTAATCTACAACAGCTATGGACCTGATTCAAGTTCCATATGAAAGATGACCTAACAAGATACATGTGTAAATATTTAAACAGCAAAAACACATAACACAATGAGATCTACAGCCTCTGACATCTGTTGTCAGAACATAAAATTATTTTTTCCAGATTTTTGTAAAATGCCAAATCTAAGCCTCTAGATGTTATGGATCTAACATCTAGCAACCCAGATCATCTCTTTACACTACATAAACATATTTAACACAAAAAAACTAACATCTAACATCAGATCGATGGACATATTTTCAAGTTAGGGTTCTACCTCTTTTGATCAAATCCTTAATTCTAGCCACTGATTTGGTTATGGGTGATTGTGGGGCTTGATTTGTGACTGATATATCTTGTTATTTTC
The DNA here is from genome assembly GCA_016801055.1 of Panax notoginseng. Taxonomy (NCBI): domain Eukaryota; kingdom Viridiplantae; phylum Streptophyta; class Magnoliopsida; order Apiales; family Araliaceae; genus Panax; species Panax notoginseng. The sequence continues at coordinate 187,377,076 of CM029016.1, forward strand.
GGAGGTGAGAGCTTGAGAGAGAGTAGTTGAGTGTTTGTGAAAAATGTAAGTAACAAATGACATTTCTCTCTCTTCAAATCTATATATACAACTTGTATGCTATGTATTTGGCTGGAAATTGGGCTGATCTGTTGAGATTTAAGGCACATGGGGTGGTTGGATTTGGTCACCAACTTCCCCTAAGGTCAAAACCTATTGCTAGCTTCAATTATACATGAGGGCAAAAATGTCTTTTGGCTTTTACAATTAAGGGAAAACTTGTAAACAGGAAAACCTTTAGGGTTTAAGGTTTGGGTTAAGGTTTAGGGTTTGGACCATTTTAGGGTTTAAAAATGATTTCTAGAATTTACAATTTAGGGTTTATAAAAAAAATAATAAATAATAAAATAATAAAATTTTAGTTTCTAAAATACAAAATTAAGGTTGCTTAATTAATTAGGTTTCCTAATCACATGGACTTGATAATTAGGTTTATGTTTTACTAATTATCATTAAGCGTGCCTAATTAGCAATTAGGGTTTACAATTAGCAAATTATGGTTTATAATTTAGAAAAATTAATAATAAGGATTTATACCCTAAAAAAATTAGGGTTTTGAAAACAGTTAAGATTCTCCCTAACTAGGGTTAATATCTTTAATACCGGTCATTACAAACATTATCATGATTACATAACTACATAACAAATTCTTAAAGTCATAAATGGCCTTTAAATTAGGGTTTCAAATCAATTAGGGTTTATAATTTAAATATTAGGGTTTCTAAAATTAGGATTTCAAATATTAATTAGGATTTCTCTAATTAACATTAAATTCTTTAATACACCACTCAAATCAAATTACACAGTTATATAACAGTCTCGAACTCAAATTGAGTTTTAAATTAGGGTTTCTAACTTTTAGAAATTAAGGTTTTAAATTAATAATTAGAGTTTTCCACATAATAATTAGTGTTTTCCTAATTAAAATTAAATTCTAATAATACATGTCATTATTCATATAACACAGTGACTTAATAGATTTTAAAGTCTTATTTGACTGCAAAATTAGTGTTTATCAGTAACACTAGGGTTTGGTCATAATACACCATAATTGACCAACCATTGTCAGTCCACAAGCATACAGTACATATTTATAGCACTGAAAAATCAAAATATAATATTATTATATTATTATTCTTATTCATTGATAAAAATCCAAATTTTGGATTCCATATCTGATTTATTCTTCATATATAATATTATTAATTAAGTTAAAATAATTAAGTTAATTAATCTTGCATAAATTAATATAATAAAATAAATAATTATTATAATAATTCTAATTTTTTTTTCATATATTATTTAAATAATATATAATTATATTTTTATGGAAAATAAATAATAAAAATATTTCTACTATAAAATTAATTATTAAAAGAATAAACTTTATAATAGTCAATAATTCAAAAATAAAATTATTTATAAACATTCATGTAATAAATATATTTTTATTTATTACATAATTACATACACGTATTATCTTGTACAAATCCTCATCCTTAAAGTAAATAAATAATAATAATAAAAAAATTATACGCAAAATTTCTGATTTAATTATATAGAAAATATCGGGTTGTTACATTCAACCTCCCTTATAAAGATTCCGTCCCCGGAATCACCATTTTAAAACCTATACATACCAGGGTACATAGCATACATAATCATTGCAAGTAAATCATGATCAAAATTGATCGAATTGATCTTTAACTATTCATCATAAAGCTTATCTATCTGCTTATACGGAGAATTGATTTCTAATAGAACTCAATTTTCTCCTTCAAAATAATTTATAAAATAATTTACTACATATAAGAAAATAATAATGTATAAGAAATAAAATTGGTTTGAGTAATACCTGGAGTTGCATCACCGGCTGCCACGATATCTTGAACTGTCATGTTGAAGACGCTTGCGGTTGATTTCGTTGGTTTGATTATTGATGTTGGTCCCGTCGTCGCCAATGTCCTGCTGCCTTTTCCCGTATTCACATTCCTTGCCTCCGGCCTTCTCCTCCTTGAACGGTCTTCCACCTTATACTCCATTGATCCATACTTAAATCACACAGGCTTGCCCTTTATCTTCTTTCCTTTTTATCGTATAGGTGACAAAACTATCTTTTGCCCCTTCGTTACCCTAGCTATCACAAACGCGTCAACATGGTCAGTTGATCTTCCAAATCCTGGCAGTACGATGGCCTTAAAGTCTTTGACGTTCGTCGATCGATTATTTGGCTGATCTTTCGGTGATTGGTATTCCGTCCTGCATAGCTTGATCGTCCATATTCGCAAAATTTTGTATCGGGTATGGTTGTCTTCCAGCTTTGTTGACAGGTTCTTTTGTCTGTGTATTTCGTTTTCCTCTCCTTAGCGGCATTATTATAAATTATTCTTACATTCTAAGCTTTATCGTATACATATAACGCAAAATTTTCTACTCAAATAATCATGTACTCAAAATATTAGACTTTGAAAACTTTGGTTTACCGTATTAACTAGTGTTCAGGTAAATAATTACTATCTTTATACCAACTTATTTCATTAATCCTTCATAGACTCATATTCATAACACTTGACATACCATAACACATATTGCTTTAATCATCCGATATCCCTTTGTGACTCAAAAGTAGGGAATCGCTGACACAACTTATACAAAATTTGAAAAATACTACCATATACAAACATACCTATTATATACATAACATATAATCATACCTTTTTAAGTAATACTATTACTACTTATTTCTTACGCCTCCACTAAGGATCATTTACTTAGTAATCTGTCTATCCTCATTATCCTCAATAATCCATTCACACCTATCTATACCTAGTTCGTCCAACTTACCATACATTATGAGTTTAAGAACTTACCACAAACGTATGAGTTTAAGAACTCGACATTGACCACATATTCTTTAAAGACCTACCAGTCATACTATCGTTTCAGGGTCCGATACTATACTTTTCAAAACCACCACCTCATTGAGGTAGCTTTCAATGTGAGCCTCTATTTCAGCTATTGGCTTTGATATTGGCTCAGTTATGGAGGTTGACTTCTTCTTTACAATCTAAGGGCATTCTAATTCTTTTCTATCTGACATCTACACACCTAAGTTATCCTGATTATCAATTAATATATACACACAACAAATAATAGTTTTATACAAGTTATCTTTTATTTTGCCTAATGATGAATTTGTTCAATTCATCTCCTTTTAAACTCTAAATGAGTTATTTATATTTTCAACGTTTCCCTCTGTTCCAAAGTTATAGCCTAAAGTCTAACCCACCTAAGGTTTTTAACCCTAAAACTCTGATACCAACTTGTAAAGCCCCCAAACTCGGGTACTTGAAACCCGAACTCGGTGCTTCACGATACCATTTCTATGAGCGGAATAATACTAATAATAATAACAATAATATAAAAATCCAACTTAACTTACATTTATCAGAGTTTAATCCCAATTACGCAACCTTTACTATAAATCTTTACATGATATATAATACATATAATTGTCTATATATTGTCTAACTATTATAAAAGACACCATTAAACATGTTCCGTTTGCTTTTCTTTTCACTTGTTGTTGTCTGAACCTTCGGGTTGATCATGCCTAGCTGAAAACATTTAAATTTAAGCAAGGGTGACCATTTGGGTGCCCAACAAGTAATAACAATTATGAATATACTTAGCTAAAATAAATAAATATTTTCTTTGTACATCACTTCTACAACGAATTTATAGTTGTGAAGTAAACTGAACCGATAATAATAACATAACAATTCTATCCCAAAATTTTTGAAACTTCGTATTGACTATATATATAGGGTAGTCGACATACTATGAATATTGTTTTAAATTTTTGATAAGGTTAGACAGAACTTCATCTGCAAACCGTCATAACTTACGGGCATGAGGTTGTACTTCCCATGTACCCTGTATTGATCAATACTACATACAAGAACGATGTTATCGTTCACTCTGTCCGCCTTGGGCGCATAAAAGTTTTCCCGTGTAGGGATGTTCATACTTGTCTGGGTTCCAAATCAAAGGTTTTATCTTGTTTCAACAATAATCTATAATTCAACATATATATATATATATATATATATATATAATATATATATATATATATATACGGGTAATTGATAAATGTATATCAACATGTGATTAAATACAATGATTATCCAAGTGGGGACACTTGTATAACCATTTATAGAAATTAACGAACAGAATATATATATATATATATATATATATATATATATATATATATATATATATATCTGAATTATCATATATTAATATGTTGATAATCAATGAGCTTATATAATATAAAGTTAATAATCTGTACATTAATAATATAATTCGTAAATATTCTTATTCATGTCCATTGCATAAAGAAAATGCAAAGTTAAGATACTTGCCTGATGCGCTGCTTACAGTTCGTAACTTAGTTCTATCTTTATATCGAAACCTATCATTAATAAGATCATTTGATCAATTCGAATAACATACTATAACACATAGCACTACTTATTGCAGTCAGCACATAACCTAATCACATTGTCACATATGTTCCATAACCATTGAATCACAAATAAACACATATCTAATCAAATTATCTAAGTCCAGATCAATTTCTGAAACATGTCAGCGTACCGACGGCTTTATCGGGTAATTATCGAGTCTAAGACTCTGTCCTATAACTTAGTATCGGTCATATTATTTTTAAATTACTTATAATAATTTTTTTAAAACATTTATTATAATTAATTATAATTTTTCAAATATTAGAATCACTATTAAATAATTTAAATATTAAACAATTCTATTATCATTAATATTTAATTAATATTAACTATTAATGAAACCATTGCCAAAAGGTTAAAGTTATTTATAATAACTCAAAATACTTTAAGTATTAATATTATACTTAAATGATTTTTAAAAGAATTAAAATCATTTTTAAATAATAATCATTAATATTAAAGTATTAATGCATTATTTATCAAAATATTAAAAGTCATTAATCATAACTTAAAATATTTTTAATTCATTTATATCCTTTTAAATAAATAAAACTATTTTAAAACTATTTATTTAATATAATTATTAAATAAACTTAATATCATTTATTATTAAATCAATATCATTAATACTAAATTATTAATGAAATTATCCTTTAAATATTAGAAGTTATATTTTATAACTTTAAAATATATTTAAACACTTTATTTTTATTTTAAATGATTTTTATAATATAAAAATTATTTTAAACTAATTTATTTAATATAACTTTAATATCATTAATAGTAACTAATTAATGAAATGTACCTTTAAATATTGAAAGTTATATTTTATAACTTAAAATATTTTTAAACTATTTATTTTCATTTAAAATAATTTTTCTAATATTAAAATCATTTTAAAACTAATTTACTTAATATAATTATTAATTAAATCTAATATCATTAATATTAAAATATTAATATTTTTCATGACAAAATATCAAAAGTTATATTTATAACTTAAAATACTTTTATAACCTTTAAATCATTTTTATATGATTTATAAATCATTAATTCTATTTTTTATAATTTATTTAATACATTTATTAAATAACTTAATTACCATTAATATCAATTAATTAATGAAATTCATCACAAAATATTAAAAGTTATCAAAAATAACTTAAATTATTTTCTTATACCATAATATAATTTTAAATAATTTTTCATGTATTAAAATCATTTTAAATAAATTAAAAACTTTTAATATTCCAAAAATATTAAATATTTATGAAATATATTCAAAATAATGAAAAACTAATTTTCGGATTTTAAAATAATTTTTAATAATTTATTTTGTATTTTTAATAATTAAAAACTATTTATTTATATTTATTTAATTAATATATTAATTTCTTAAATAAACTGTCGCTAAAAAGGCCCTATAGCGACAGAACTGTCGCTATAGGTGTTGTTGGTGTTCTTGATGAAATCCAGAACATCATAATCAGCGAACGAGTGAGCGACATTGACCATCATTTGAATGTATGATCTAATGTTTTCTGGGTATCTAATGTTATTACACATGCAGTACACATGTAATACTAAATATACAAACGGGTTTCATGGTCGTAGAACAACAGATCAGATAATTATAGGTCTTCAAAAAGTCTGACAAGGCTGTTCTTCGTTTCTGGTTTTTCCAGAAAATTAAGAACAGTTGATGGTACTATATTTAGATCCTTCTAACTTACGTTCTGGTTCTCGTTTGTGAGATATATTTGTTCAACCATGTAGCCACAATGTCAGGGTCCATTCGTATAACACTATATCACTCCAACAACATAAAATGAACAAAATCTAGCATGGTCAAACCATGTCAGAAACTTTGTTCATCAGCCACCTGGGTTTTCCAGAAAATCGCCAGAACAGGTGGTTAACCCTAGTTTGACTGTGATTATCTTTCATCCTGGTCACAATCTAGGTTTTATAATGACTTTCAAGTGTACTCCATATACCAGTTTACAACATCAAAACAATAACATAACATAACTAACTAAAACCAGCGAGATCGAAGCTCTGAAAAAACATTGTCAGAGTGTTCTTGGTAATCTGGGTTACCCAGATTTTCACATAGTCATGGCCGGTCAACCCTGTTTGACCGCTTATAACTTTTAATCTACAACAGCTATGGACCTGATTCATGTTCCATATGAAAGATGACCTAACAAGATACATGTGTAAACATTTAAACAGCAAAAACACATAACACAATGAGATCTACAGCCTCTGACATCTGTTGTCAGAACATAAAATTACTTTTTTTCAGATTTTTGTAAAATGCCAAATCCAAGCCTCTAGATGTTATGGATCTAACATCTAGCAACCCAGATCATCTCTTTACACTACATATAACATATTTAACACAAAAAAACTAACATCTAACATCAGATCGATGGACATATTTTCAAGTTAGGGTTCTACCTCTTTTGATCAAATCCTTGATTCTAGCCACTGATTTGGTTATGGATGATCGTGGGGCTTGATTTGTGACTGATATATCTTGATATTTTCGGAGGTGAGAGCTTGAGAGAGAGTAGTTGAGTGTTTGTGAAAAATGTAAATAACAAATGACATTTCTCTCTCTTCAAATCTATATATACAACTTGTATGCTATGTATTTGGCTGGAAATTAGGTTGATCTGCTGAGATTTAAGGCACATGGGGTGGTTGGATTTGGTCACCAACTTCCCCTAAGGTCAAAACCTATTGCTAGCTTCAATTATACATGAGGGCAAAAATGTCTTTTGGCTTTTACAATTAAGGGCAAACTTGTAAACATGGCAAACCCTTAGGGTTTAAGGTTTGGGTTAAGGTTTAGGGTTTGGACCATTTTAGGGTTTAAAAATGATTTCTAGAATTTACAATTTAGGGTTTATAAAAAAATAAAAAAAATAAAAAATAATAAAATTTTAGTATCTAAAATACAAAATTAAGGTTTCTTAATTAATTAGGTTTCCTAACCCCATGGACTTGATAATTAGGTTTATGTTTTACTAATTATCATTAAGCGTGCCTAATTAGCAATTAGGGTTTATAATTAGCAAATTTGGGTTTATAATTTAGAAAAATTAATAATAAGGATTTATACCCAAAAAAAATTAGGGTTTTGAAAACAATTAAGATTCTCCCTAACTAGGGTTAATATCTTTAATACCAGTCATTACAAACATTATCATGATTACATAACTACATAACAAATTCTTAAAGTCATAAATGACCTTTGAATTAGGGTTTCAAATCAATTAGGGTTTATAATTTAAATATTAGGGTTTCTAAAATTAGGATTTCAAATATTAATTAGGATTTCTCTAATTAATATTAAATTCTTTAATACACCACTCAAATCACATTACACAATTATATAACAATCTCGAACTCAAATTGAGTTTTAAATTAGGGTTTCTAACTTTTAGAAATTAGGGTTTTAAATTAATAATTAGAGTTTTTCACATAATAATTAGGGTTTTCCTAATTAAAATTAAATTCTAATAATACATGTCATTATTCATATAACACAGTGACTTAACAGATTTTAAAGTCTTATTTGACTGCAAAATTAGTGTTTATCAGTAACACTAGGGTTTGGTCATAATACACCATAATTGACCAACCATTGTCAGTCCACAAGCATACAGTACATATTTATAGCACTGAAAAATTAAAATATAATATTATTATATTATTATTCTTATTCATTGATAAAAATCCAAATTTTGGATTCCATATCTGATTTATTTTTCATATATAACATTATTAATTAAGTTAAAATAATTAACTTAATTAATCTTGCATAAATTCATATAATAAAATAAAATATTATTATAATAATTCTAAAAATCATTTCATATATTATTTAAATAATATATAATTATATTTTTATGGAAAATAAATAATAAAAATATTTCTACTATAAAATTAATTATTAAAAGAATAAACTTTATAATAGTCAATAATTCAAAAATATAATTATTTGTAAACATTCATGTAATAAATATATTTTTATTTATTACATAATTACATACACGTATTATCTTGTACAAATCCTCATCCTTAAAATAAATAAGTAATAATAATAAAAAAAAATTATATGCAAAATTTCTGATTTAATTATATAGAAAATATCGGGTTGTTACATCAGTCATTCCGGTTCTTTAACCCTTTACCACATACAACTCTTGTCCACACTTTGCCCCTCAGGGAAACATACTCTTCAAGCCAGCAGCCTGGCTTCATTGCGCTCATACAATTTAGGTCATCCCACTTCGGATTGAACCTCCCACGTTTGCAGTTTGGATACCCATACATGGGATCAAACTTCTCGTACCTGCAGTTTGTCCTCAACTTAGGATCAAACTTTCTCTTCCTCGTAGTCTATCTTGCACATGGGATTAAACTTTCTTCCCCACAGTTTGACCTATACATGGGATTAATCTTTCTTCCCCGCAGTTTATCCTGCACATGGGATCACGCTTTTCAACTCATCCTGAGGGGTGAACTACGTCGGCCTGATCTCCTTGATACACGAGATTACGTAGGCAACCATATTCTATATGGCCCGGTCACAATAAACAAAAAAATAACAAAAACATTTCTACCCTTTTCTATAAAAAACAAAAACCACAAAAACACTACTACAACCTTTTTCATCAATAAAGCTTCTACACCCATCTGCCTTTCATAAACAGCGTTGAACCTCCTACACCAGGTTCGAACTACGCAGACCTGATCTCCTCTTCAATAGGAGTACGTAGGCAGCCATTTATGGTTCGGTCTAACCCCCTACCAAAACACAAATACTTGTCAACGGTACTGGGATCAAACTTCAATTCACCACATTTCATTGGCTTCAAACCAAAGGGATGGAATTACCCAACCTCTCCTCGTAAATAGGAGATTCGGCGACTATCTAAGCTGCGGTTGTACCTTGAAGAGCAACACCAATCCTTAAGAGATAAAATTAACTAGGTTCGTCCTAAATAGGGGTACTGGCGACCATCTGTGGTGCGATTAATCTCAGAGAGGAAAGCCACAATCCTCTCCACATTTCCATACAGAAACCAGTCCCAAGACACCGAAAAATGGTAGGGATACACCCAGATCCATGATCTATTCTGAGCTATCCAGAGACAACTCAATGTCCATCCAACAAGAAGGAATTCAGAATACATCAAGATAACAAGCCCTAAAGAAGCAGGAAAATATCAAGCAAGTATCATAGCATATCTAAAAGGGAAGTGAACAAAAATATATTTCCTTGCTATATAATGCTGTTTGATATACATAATGTAAACTGTACATGACAAAATGGCTAAGCTAGTCTGTGCAGGAAAATACAAGCCCATCTACAAATCAGTGTATATGCGAGCTAACAAGCCCAACATGGCATCTCTCTCAGAAGAATGAGGTAAAGCTATGGTCTCCTGTACAAGGATATCCACACGACCCAACAGATCTGCAACCATCTGCATGGTGACCATGTGCTCATCTCTATAAGCATGCCAGTGGTAAGGGACCTCACTGCAGTACTATCTGTGATGGCTACATCCCGAGCAGATATGACACTATCCCTCTCAACTATCACTGCATTTCTAGCTGATCTGGCCTCATCCCGCTCAACAATAGTGGTATCTATACGAGCCAATGACTCATCCCTCTCTAACAGGGCTGCGTCTCTCCCATCAAGAGCTGTCAACATCAGGGCTCTAGCCTGATCTCTCTCAAAGGTCATCAGATGAAGACTCTGCTCTAGGTACTGTGCTGAATGCTGAATCACGACAGTGCTAGTACTGGGAGAATCTAAAGGAAATACTGACAACCCAGTAGATGGCTCCTCCTCGGTGTGAGAATCAATGTCCTCCATGGGCTCTCCACCATCTGAGTCAATACTCGGTAATGGGGATACTACCTCAGCCGGTGTAGTCTCTGTCTCTATCCATGCGGAATACTCTGCAGAATAACCTGGATGACTAATAGAGAAAGCGGCTATCTCACGCTGATCCCAACATGCATACACATGGGATCTGTCCTCTGTTGAAAGATAGCAAGAAGCTAAACGCTGGCCCAGCGCCCCCTCAAAAGGATGAAAATCCTGAAACTGGTAAAACTGCGACATCACGGCCAGTGGATGGTAAGTAGTCATGCCCCTCAAACCAGCCACGGGATGTAATCCATGCCCGGAGCATGAGTAATAAAGTTGTAAGGTAAGCTGAGCCTTGAGCACGATAGTATACTAAACGGGTCTATAATATCAGCTAAGAAAGCGGACCAAGACATAGCATCCGTACACTCCGCAGGCTAAAATGAAAATGACCTGGCTATATCATGGGAGAAGCAATACCCATGCCGTCTGAAAGTGCCAATCGGTCTCAGGTGTGACAAAAACCATACGTATAGCATGACCGAAATGCCCGTAAATACTCCTGTCGGATAAGTACAACAGTATGTAGCTGACCTCAATGTCTCAGCTATAATCATAGGTATGATGGTATAACCTTCCTTGAGAGCTCTCACCGCCATGATAACTACTATGTCCAAATCATGCATATACAGTGGCATGCAAACATATGATAGTACGCACAATAGCAATACATCCACCCTGGCCAGACGCCAATAATCCTCTAGTGTGGTGAAATCCCCAGAATGTCGTCTATAACTATCCTCAGAGCCAAATTTGTCAAACAGAAAACGCTGGGATATAACGTGGCTAGATGTAAGCTCATCCTACACCACTTTACGCCTCAGTCCAGTGAGGGTCATGAAACGTCGACTTATGTCCCCCAAAGCCATATGCATGTAAGGTCTGTCCAGTGGCAACATCGTCAACCGTGTATAATCCTCCAGAGTGGGAGTCAACTCCTGGGTCCCAAATCGAAAATCCTGCCTCTCCGTTACCCAGTGCTCTAGCATGCCATCCACAAATCCTGTGGGAACCTGAAACATCAACAGGGTCATAGTATGCTGTAATAAATGATCTATGGTCATCCTGTCTGATGATGACATGCTATCATACCACAATCGCATACCAGATGCCACCAATGATGGTGGGGTATGATCAATACAGCTAACTGTCGAAGAAGACATCTGCACGGGCCGTGTCATAAGACCATCCAGGGGTCAATGCTGAATATCTCTGGACATACATACATATGCATAACAGGATACATGCATTACAGATAATAGATGGCAATATGATATAGGGAATAGAAAACTATACATACATTCCTAAGTATATCATCATCTAATACATCTTCTCTGTACAGCTAAAAAATACAGGGAAATGGGGCACAGACGCCCTACTACTAACAGAGGCCTATCAAAAGATATAGCGAGAATGGGGCACAGCCACCGAATAGCTAACAGAGGCCTATTAAAAGATATAATGAGAATACACATCAGAAGAAGACAATGATGTTGTTGTCCACATCATCAATCCTGTCCACCTGATGTAACTCATCCTGAGTCACTGGATCTCTATCAACAGGGATGTCATGCTGATACAAAGGAGGATCTGCGTCAGCAAAACCAAATGGGTCACTCGAGGGGCCAGCGCCGGAGCTGGAAGGATAAAACAAATCTGCCTCTGCCGGATCTCTACCCAAATATATGATAAAAATATGTGCCTGGTCCAATTACTGGGTCAAACTGTCAATCTGTGTCACATGAGTCGGATCTCGGACACAGGCTAACCAATCCGTCATCATCACGGATCCAGGAACCATATCCCCCATGAACTGAGTGGTGCGGGTCTGGGCTCCAATAGTACGAGGGATCCACCAGCGCTGGAATACATCCTGAGTGCAAGGACCCTCTGACAGTGCAAAATCGTCAACACCCAACAATGGGATATCAATGACGGGTGACTATAATACAGGCCAATAACACCTGGCAGAAGGTAAGATCGGAATACAGATCTCTCTTGTGGTGCTCCTAATAGCACGCTCTCCTAAATAGAGCTCCAGCCTCCATCCGTGAAGAGAGGAACTCTCCGGGTGGAAATCACGTACTCGACACCAGTCATGTATCCATCCTCAAATTTGATGGCCAAATGCTCCCCAGAATAGGGAATCTATGTGATAATATCAACTGTCAGCAACTCCAGCTGCAAGCGGCAGTGAGTGAAACCCTCAGCTACATGGACCTCCGCCAATATAGAATGATGCCATCGCTGTCCTCGTGGGTAGGTATCCAATCCTAGCACACTCACTGGAAGTAAACATGGGAGTCTCTCATAGGCCCAAAAATGCCAACACAAAGGCAAATATCTGCTGTCAGTTAACACTCTTAACCTATACATGATAAATGACAAGAGAAATACTTACCAGTAGAAATGGGTAAAATCCTAGCCAAGCCTCGGTCAAGCCCTGTGAGAGCATATGCATGCCCCTGAGGAAGTAGGCAAAGGTATAGGAACCCCAATCATACTCTCCAATATGGTCCACATGCCTAGTGGCGCTGATCAAAGCGAACGACACCGTAGAGGAGTTATCTGCTATGAAGCAGCCCCTAATGATCATTAGAAACAATCGCCGAAGAATGCTATCCCTGACTCTAACATCATCTGGCATGGGCTCGCTTAATAGCCTACTCATAGCATCTACGCTCAAAGGACCTGAATGGATAGTCCTGCCCTTGAGCGCCTCCGCCGGAACTCCTAACAAGGATATGACAGCAGTAGGGGTAATATCTACCGTGCAAGGCACTGGCACCCCTCCGAACTCCAGCAAATGGAGTGACTGAGTCTGGTGAAACCACCGCTCAGATAATACCCTGAGGTAACCCCAGGGACAACGACGGGGAAGGATGGAAAAGAATGCTCCAAAGTCCCAGTCATGCACAATCGCTCTATAATCAGGATGAAGTGCCTGGTACATAGAGTGTATACTGAACCAGTTCCCTCGAGGCTGTGTAAAGCCAGGAACCTGCATGAAATGCATATCAATATTAAATCCTTTTACTCCTCATAAATAGGAAAGAAGGAAGATCAAGTTCTGACGTCATACCTCGTTAGCATGCAAATACATCGAGGGATGTCGACTCAAGTCAGCCAGAAGCTCTGGGTTTGCCACCTAAATACTCGAGAGCTCCCTACGGGGAATATGTGTAGCAGGAACGGGGTCCGCAACCGAAACATCCTCCTCCTCGTCCTCGACATCCGGTACATCAACCCGGACTGGACGTATCACCGCCTCCACCAACCGACAATGCTATCTAACAGAGCGGGGTCGAGGCACTTCAGAAGCCCTCCTCCGTACACCAGAAGTGGTCCTACGGGAACTACTCGGCTGATCCGGATCCATAATATCTGGACAACAAGTCTCCAAATCACCTCAGAAAGGGTGTATCTTCTAACCTGGAGCTTTTTAAAATGCATTTAATGACTATCTGCGTGCATGAATTATTTTAACGTACATCCACAGTAAGGTTAAAAATGCATGACTAACACAATTCCTACCTTTTAGAAAATTTTGCCATAGTTTTCTCTATAAATAGGACTATCCACATGCACATAGGCATGACTAGGTGGCCATTCAGTAGCACACCTGCCCATAGTCATATACATACTATATTCAAAATCATCAACACATAAGGTTACCCTCAATTGTAGGAGTATTTTGCCTTCTTACCTTGTGCTCAAATGTCCCCAAATAGGATAAAATATCAGAAAAATGTGCAATTTGACTGTCTCAAAAGTCAAATTTTTTTACATCATTATGTTAAGCATAGTTTAATACTAACATTTACTATGTTGAATATTTTTTATCAAATCATTTGAGCACACATAATCACTACTATGTGTTTAGATGCATTTCATATGATAAATCATTTTCCAAAGGATAAAACCTAGAAAAAATTACATGCATACGTTACCAGGATAGTGTAGAACACTTGTACGGTGACAGATTTTGCAGAAAGACGTCCGAACTCAAATGATCTGAAGAAGAGCTCTCAGATTTCCTTCGCAGCGCAAGTTGAAAATGACTTATGAAAGCAATTTGTTGGTCTTTATGATCTACGGTTGGCCGCAGGTCCATCTGCGGCTGCAGCAGGTGTACCTGTGGCACCCGTATGTGGGTCCCACCCCTCCGACTTGGTCTAGTTTGAGTTACAAAAGAGTTTTCACAAGCTAAAAAGGCCAAATCAGGGATAAAAACGCTACGCTATTGAGCAGAATAGCCTGCAATCCTGGTTGAACCGTGAGTCTTCACATCATTTATTGGTATTCGCCCAACCACAGGGTACACTATGCCGATGATCTCAAACGATACAAGTGACGCTCAGCAAGACCTCACACAGGTCTATTTCCTCTTGTGTAGGATCGTCATCCTACTTTGCCACAACAACCCTGGCGGGGGTCACAACGAGGTACATATGTCGAAGCACATAATCCCGGCGGGGGTTACAACGCATATCATCTGTTGACATACATATCAACGAAGGTCAAGTAGCCTTCACATCACTATAACCGTTGGCAAGTAAATCCAACGAAACGTCAAAATCCATCCGATGATTTCAACCGTTGACACACACATCAACGATGATCCAACACGTCACCCCGGCGGGGGTTACAAAGCGTGTTCGGTTGACACACACATCAACGATAATACAATAACCCCGGTAGGGATCACAACGCATTGTCATCCATTAATGTACGTATCAATGAAGGTCAGGCAACCTTGACATCATTTCAGCCATTGGCAAGTAAACCCAACGTCGCATCAGAAACCATCCGGTGATTTCATCAGTTGATACACACATCAACAAAGTCCAAGTAGCCTTGGCATTTATACCCAGCAGGGAGTTCATCCGTTGGTCTACACATCAACAAAAGATTAAAGGTATCCCCGGCGGGGGTTACAACGCGTGATAAACCGTTGGTTCACACGTCAACGAAGGTCAGGCAACCCTGACAACATTTGCTGTTGGCAGTAAAACCAACATAACATTGACGTACTCTGGCGATACAAACCAGGAGAGGGAAAACGTCATCAAGGAGGATTGATGTCGGAATATGTTATACACATCCTCAAACAGACAAAGCTTTATCCCCACAGATCTCTTACATATAAGAGGCACTACTTCAGAATTAAGTCTGTATCAAGGATTCAGAACTTTGGTGATAATCCCATCGTCAACATCCTCAAAGATTTGGATCGCACATCTAATTTGGTCATCATTGCCAAATCCCCAGTAGAAGCTATAGGGAGATAGCAATCATCCTCAGCATGTTGGGCAACAACCCCATACACATGCATCACCCAGTTACCTCATATTATATTTCAAGTGTCTAGAATTCTTTATCCTATCCATGCATTGCATTGCATGAATATGATAAAGAGGGGCATCTGTAGACACTCAAAACTTTCTGCATATCTGTTATTAACATCGCAGGAGCGCAGATTCGTCTTTCAAGAGAAAACCCTGGAAGACGGTTCATATCCATTCCGGATACCACCGGGAGGAAAATTTCAACCCCTGAACACACACTGGGAGTAACAACTCAACCCCAGAACACACACTGGGAGTAACAGCTCAACCCCGGAACCCACACTGAGAGTAACAATTCCAACCTCAAAGATAACCCCGAGGCATGCAGATCCAATACCAAAACACAAACCGGAGACGACCGATTCATCTCGGAGACAACCCCGAGATGTTCCGTCTCAGTCCTAACACGGGGAATAGCATATTCCAACTTTGAAGATAACCCCAAAGAAGGCAGTGGCAGTTCCGGAGATAACCCCGAAAATGCTTGTTTTAAATGTATGCTATCAGCTTCAACCTAGGCGCTCACACCAAGGCACTCAGTACAAGACATGCACACCTCAGAGATGACACTGAGGACATTTAACATTTGCAGCAGTCCAATCTCAGCGATAACCTTGAGCAACGTCTGCTTTATCAGCCTAAATCGGAGATAACCCCGGTGAGGCGCAAAGTCGTCATCTCGCCAACTTGACGCCACATCACGCCATCTCAACATTTTAGACATACATTTCTACACAACAATATCCCACAACAGCCAAGGAAAACCAATCCCGAGTGACTATTACGTAAGCTAACGGATAGAATTTGAAGCTGAAGACCGGAGGGCATCGTCCCATCTTCATGACTTCGTACAACCTCTAATCCCATGTCATTGCGTAACTCTCGACAACGGCGGTTCGAAATAGGTCCTATATACCTCAATCGGATGCCCGGATTGCAATTCTGAAAGTTCGAGCGGACATCACGTTGTCTACGTGCACGTACTTTGAGACGACGGGACCCGTAAAGCCCGGGGCATCTCGGGCAGCCTCTGGTACACCTGCGGCTCCACCCTTTATAAATAGAGGGCTTGGGTTGGCCATTTTGTAAGAAAAAACGGTGAGAAAGCCCTGCCCAATTTGCTCTGTACTTACCCTATAATGAGTGCTTTCTCATTTTAAACACTTGTAAGCTCATATATAGCTACTTCTATACAGGCAGAAGCCAGTGTTCATCTACTTTAAAGATATAGAAGTCTTCTTTGGCAGCCCACTATAAGCCTTCTTACACGTTTTAAAGCCTTTCTCTTCATCTTTGGACACACTGTTTTTCACGTTGAGAGTCGTGTTGCGTGTGTTTGCGCAGACTTTGGTCCGTGGTTTTATTTCAGTTTGTATATATATATATATATATATATATATATATATATATATATATATATTATATGGACTAACATATATGAACAGAAAAATATGATATTTTCAGGGTATGCTCTCCTAACATATATGAACCTACTGTAAGAATTTTGGAATTTTCCAGTGTATACACAGTGAGATATTCGAAAATAAATATTTAGGAGTCCTTCACGGAAATAGTCATTACGCACAATCTATAACTCAAAACGCGTCCTTCTTTTTCCTACATGTAGATAACTTCTTAAGGTACTTCTGTGATTTTTTCCAGAATTTTAAAAGATATGCAACTATCCGAAACAGTCCCAAGAAAAACGAGATAGAAGCTATTTTAGGGTTTTGAACCTTTAACATTCCAAGTGGACTGTTTTGGGGAAAACAGCCCCAAAAGTTTCCAAACTTGGTAGATTTGTATTCTATCACTTGGGTTTACTAGATAACTCATGTATCTAGCACCCCCCATCGACGGATCACAAATCTAAGTTAGAAAACTTGAGTTACACAAGATTTAGTGGAAGAAAACTAGAGTTTTCACCCTTGGAGAACATATGCTCATATTCTTTCTCTAAGCCCTTGATCTAACACTCAAGATACTTAGTTCCATACATGATGATATGTAGGACTAGGGTATCTTGAGTATTTGTTCATAACTTAAACAAAACTCAATCTATAAAATAAAGTAGAAGAAGAAGATGAAGGTTAGGTTATACCTTGATTTAATGGTAACCTTCCTAGATTTGCCAAAGTAAGTGATTAACTTAGGATGCATGAACAAACTAGCACTCTTCTCTCTCTCACTATATGGCTGAACCTCTCTCTCTTGAAGTTGCTAGCTTGGGAGAAAAATTAGAAGAAGAAGAATGAGAGAAAGTGAAGTATTCTAGCAAATGGAATGGTTGATTCTTTATTATCCCCCATACTTTCTTTAACCCATGGATAAAAGCTTTGCCTTATCACTTTAATTAGTCTAATCATGATTAAGGATGCTTAATAAATTGGCAACCAATGGGAGCTTTACAACCATATCCTTGGGTGTAAGAGTTACTACTAATGGACATTGTTTAGCTTAATCATCTTGCCATAAAAGGCCTAATTGGCCGGTCCCTCTAGCCCCATTTTATCTCCCAATTTACTTTTATTTTAATTCACAAATTTGAGTAATCAAAAGTCTAAAATACCCTTAATCAAATTGGCTAAGTATTGGTTTGCATTTTATTTCCTTTGGGCCCCCTCCTTAATTGTTTTGGGCTATGTAATAAACATAGTCTAGCAATTTTAATATATGTTACCCAATTTGATTATTTAGGGTTTCCATTCCTAATCTTATGAAATTTAATTACCTATACATGTGACTTTAGCTTATAACCTAATTAGGTTCACAAAAATTAGGTTAAAAATTATTAGTCACTTGAAATAATAAGATTATCCACTTAAGTTAGTATACATATTAAATACTAACCTCTCCTTATTACCATAACCTTTAGGTTATTTAATTATCTTACCTAATGTATAATTAGGTTACGAAGCTTTCATTTTTCATGAAATCTATAAATGTATATATCCATAACTATAGTATCTATGTTAATTGACCAATGCATCACTTCACATATGTTGTCACATATTAGCTCACTATATAACACAAAGTTTTAAATATCAATAATGTACATACATATATATAGTGACTTAAAATTCACGATTATTACATCCTCCCCCTTATAAGAATTTCGTCCCCAGAATTGCCTATAGGGTTACTCAAAAAGATGTGGATAATTTTTCCTCATCCTTTCTTCGAACTCCCACGTAGCTTCTTCAGTATTGTGGTTCTTCCAAAGAACTTTTACAGAATGTATAACCTTATTTTGCAATTTTTGCTCTTTTCTATCTAAAATTTCAACCGGAATTTTCTCGTACGACAAATCCTTTTCGACCTGAATTGGCTCGTATGATATCACGTGCTTGTAATCAGGTTTGTATGGTCGTAGCACTGACACATGAAACATATTATGAATATGTTTCAGTTCAGGAGGTAGAGCTACCTCATACGCCACTTCTCCTATCTTCTTCAAGATCTCGAAAGGTCCAATAAATCTCGGACTTAGTTTACCTTTCTTTCCAAACCTTATCTTCCATTTCCAAGGAGATACTTTCAAAAATGCATGGCTTCCCACCTCAAAATCTTTCTTATGGCGATGTAAGTCTGCATACTTCTTCTGGCGATCTTGAGCTGCTACTATTCGGGCTCTTATCACCTTGATGATCTCTATAGTCTACTGCACCAGTTCTGGTCCCAACTGTCGACGTTCACCTACTTCATCCCAGCATAAGGGTGTCCTACATTTCCTTCCATACAGTGCTTCGTACAGCGACATTCTGATGCTGGCGTGATAGCTATTGTTGTATGCAAACTCTACTAATGGAAGATGATCCTGCCAGCTACCCTTGAAGTCCATCACACAAGCTCTGAGCATGTCTTCAAGTGTTTGAATTGTTCTCTCGCTTTACCCATCGGTCTGCGGATGATACGCGGTGCTCATCCGTAGTTGTATCCCCATTCTTTCCTGAAGACTCTTCCAGAAGTTTGATGCGAATCGCGGATCCCTATCCGACACAATAGATACTGGTACGCCATGTCTCGAGATAATTTCTTTGATATACAATTTGGATAGTTGGTCCAAACTATACCTGATCTTGATCGGCACAAAGTGAGCCAACTTCGTAAGACGATCTACAATCACTCATATGGCGTCATGTCCTTTTTGCATTGCTGGAAGTCCCACCACAAAATCCATCGTGATGTGCTCCCACTTCCACTCTGGAATTTCTAAAGGTTGTAGTAATCCACTCGGTCGTTGATGCTCTTCCTTGACTCTCTAACAAGTTAGACATCTACTAACGCATTCGGCAGCCTCTCTCTTCATGTTTGGCCACCAAAAGTGTTGACACAAATCTTGATACATTTTTGTGCTTCCTGGGGTGTATCGAGTACCTCGTACTGTGCGCTTCTTGCAAAATCTCTTCTCTTAGTTCTGGTACTAGCGGTACCCAAATTCG
Source organism: Panax notoginseng (assembly GCA_016801055.1). Classification (NCBI taxonomy): domain Eukaryota; kingdom Viridiplantae; phylum Streptophyta; class Magnoliopsida; order Apiales; family Araliaceae; genus Panax; species Panax notoginseng. Next base: position 187,397,396 of record CM029016.1, read on the forward strand.
CCCTTTGAATCACATTAGTCCGGTGCCATCAACCTTGTATTTCAATTCATCCCCTTCAGCTAACCGCTTCTTAATGATGTTACAATCTTCGGCCTCTTCTTGAGCCTCTTTAACCTTATCTAATAGAGTCGGGCTCACTGTCACTGTAAATAATTTCTCGTTGGTCTCCATCGGATACTTAACCTCTAAGTCAAGTCGTTCGAAATCTTTCACCAATTCCTCTTGCATGGTCAACTTCTGTAACTGTTCTCTGCCTTTTCTGCTCAGGGCATCTGCCACTACATTTGCTTTTCCTGGATGGTATAGAATCTCACAATCATAATCCTTGATCAATTCTAGCCATCGGCGCTGCCTCATATTTAGCTTTTTCTGCATGAAGATATACTTCAGATTCTTGTGATCCACATATATCTCACACTTCTCGCCATACAAATAGTGCCTCTAAATCTTTAAGGCAAAAACTACTGCTGCTAATTCCAGGTCATGAGTCAGATAACCCTTCTCATAGTCCTTCAGCTGACGTGAAGCGTACGCAATGACCTTGCTATGCTGTATTATTACACAGCCAAGACCCTTGTGTGACGCATCACTATACACTACAAATCCTCCTGTGTTTTCTGGTAAAGTCAACACAGGTGCCTGACTGAGCCTCTTCTTCAATTCCATGAAACTCTCTTCATATTTCTCCATCCAAACGAATTTCACTATCTTTCTGGTAAGGTTGGTCAACGGTGATGCTATCTTTGAAAAATCTTGGATGAATCTCCGATAGTATCCTACTAATCCCAAGAAACTCCTAATTTCTGTCGGCGTCTTTGGCTGTTCCCAGTTGATAACCGCTTCTACCTTTGCTGGATCCACCAAAATACCATCCGTGTCGATAACGTGACCAAAAAACTGCACTCTCCGCAACCAAAACTCACACTTGGAGAACTTTACATACAAATTCTCCCTCCTTAACGTCTCCAACACTATCCTCAGATGTTCAGCGTGCTCTTGCTCTGTCTCTGAATATACTAGAATGTCATCGATGAACACGACAACAAACTTATCTAAATGCTATTTAAACACTCTGTTCATCAAGTCCATGAATGCTGCTGGCGCATTCGTCAACCCAAAAGACATTACCAAAAACTTAAAGTGTCCATACCGAGTTTTGAATGCCGTCTTTGGAACATCCTCCTACCTCACCTTCAGTTGGTGATAACCGGTCCTTAAGTTGATTTTTGAAAAATATTTCACCCCCTTCAACTAATCAAACAAATCGTCGATCCTGGGCAATGGGTACTTGTTCTTAATGGTGACCTTGTTCAACTCTCGGTAGTCAATACAAAGCCTTAATGACCCATCCTTCTTCTTTACGAATAAGACTGGTGCTCCCCACGGTGATACGCTCGGTCGAATGTATCCCTTATCTAATAATTCTTCTAGTTGAATCATCAATTCCTTCATTTCAACCGGAGCCATACGATATGGCGCTTTGTATACTGGTGATGTCCCTGGTGCCAAATCGATAACAAACTCTATCTCTCTATCCCGGAATCTCATCTCGGAAGACGTCAACGAATTCCCTTACAATAGGTATCTGACCCAGTTCACCCTCGACTCTGTGGGTATCCACAACATGAGCCAAATAACCTATATAACCCTTCTTAAGCAACATCTTTGCTTGCATCATCGTCAGACAACAAGTTTATCTTGGCGATTTACTGGCATGAAATACCACCTTTGACTTATTCGGAGTCTTTAGGTGTACGCACTTTTTCTTACAGTCAATGACCGCCCCGTGACTTGATAACCAATCCATCCTGAGGATTACATCAAACTCTCCAAGACAAATCGATATCAAATCCACGTTAAGCTTAAACCCTCTTACATCAGCACAGCAGTTCTTATGGATGTAGTCTACAGGGATAATTTCTTTGTTTGCTACTTCTACATTCATTGGGTTTTCTAATAGTTCACGAGGTGGACTTAATCTTTGAGCAAATTCATCAAATACAAAAGAACATAAAGCTCCCGAATCGAATAACACATAGGCATTTATATCGTTGATCAGAATTATACCTGACACCACCTCCCTGGATGCCACGACATCTTGCACTGTTATATTGAATGTCCTTGCTGTCGGCTTGTTTGGCTGGGCTGGTCCTCCACTGGTTGTCCTAGTGTTATTGCCCCTGTTGTCGTTTTTGTCATCCGTGCTTTTCTTCTTTGGGCAATCCTTGATCCAATGTCCCAATTCACCATAGTTAAAACAACCTCCCTTCTTCACCTTAGAACAATTGGGTGAGGTATGCCCTTCTTGTCCATAGGTATAACATACCGTTTTTCCTTTTAAGCACTCTCCCGAGTGACCCTTTCCACAGTTTCCACACACCGGCTTCTTTTGTTGCACACTACCTTGCTGACTCTCTAAATTACTACCCCCACTGCTCTATTTCCGCTTCTTGTTGTTGCTACCACCACTGCTAACATTTTGATTCCCACCTTCTACTTTCTTCTTGTTCTTCTCCCGATTGTACTTTGAGACCGCTTTGCTTCCACCTTCCGCTATGAGAGCTTTCTCCAACAGAGTTGAGAATGACGTGATTTGTAGAACCGCTACCTTACTGTAAATCTACGGCGTTAGTCCATTTTTGAACCTTCTTGCTTTCCTCACCTCCGTGTCTACCTGATGTGGAGCGAATCTGGCCAATTCATTAAACTTTTCTGCGTACTCTGACACTGATATATTCTCCTGTTTCAATTCCAAAAACTTGATCTCCATTCACCCTTGTGTACTCTCACGGAAGTAGTTCTCAAAGAACAACTTCTTGAACACTACCCAAGTCACGATTCCAGTCCCGGCTTTGTTCTGGTTGGCCTCCCACCAATAATTAGCCTCACCCTTCATTAAGTAGGTAGCCAAAATTGTTTTCTGTTCTTCTGTACTCTAGCAATAATGAAGGCCTTCTTAATCTCCTTCATCCACGTCTGGGCCTCTATCGGGTCTGTTGTTCCTCTAAACTGCGACGGTCCTACTGCCTTGAAGTCCTTAAAGTTGGCTAATTGGTTTCCCACCTGATTTCACCCAGGTTGAGCTTGATTCCTCATGGCTTCAGCCATCATGTTGACAAAGTCTTGTATTGGGTTTGGTTGAGCTCCCGTTGCATTATTAACTGACTTTTCGATCTCTTGGTTCCTTAGTACACGTCTGGGCAACATTATCTAGTGAAACAAAATTCTAACATGTTACTCAAGTTTTATTATCATATAAGTACTTAGCATGTAACACGCTACTGTATTCAACAATCAGATGATCATTATGGGAGAGTTTTAAATTACCAAGATTTTGGAAGTCTTTCTCCTTGATTAGTGGGTTAAGTTTGTTTTTAAAGAAAATTTTCCAAATCAGTTTACTGGATTCACATAACATTAAATAGACAATTTACTATTTAAATTTTCCAACACATATCATAATAACGCATTTATATTCATATACCAATCTTCGGTGTCTTACATGTTCAATATAGGTATATTTTTATAAATGCTATTATCCCATTTTAAACACAAAAGATGGGATTAACTCAAAATGATACTTCCCTATAAACACAAATAGAGATACTACCCAACTACCTACTACCTCACACCTGCTGAGGTTTACATCAACATAAAACCCTATTACACAAAAGGGGTACTAATGCATCTATCTACAGCTGGTCTATAGCATAATCATCACTGGTGGCCCTGTTGGGTCACCTGAACAGGTTCCTGGGGAAACAACCCCTCCATAACTCTACGTCGAACGGATTGGCTCGACTCTCCTATCTCGAACTGCACCCTCCTAGTCCCACTGCATTGGCCCTCATATGATGCGTCTAGCGCCAGTCCTAAAGTCTCGGCCCTGACCTTCATGGCCTGCAGTGCTATCTCCAATTGGTTCACCCGCTGGGCTGACTCATAAAATGCCTCTGCCACACGAATCTTATCTGTAATCTTGACGTCAAACTCGTCCCGCATCGCCAGATGCTCTATGCTCAGCTCTCTAAACTTTACCTTTTCAAGCTCTAGCTGTACCCTCAGCATCCCAACTTGCAACTGGGACTCATCCAACTTTCCCTTCTGCTCGACTACCTCCATATGGGTTTGATAAGCCGCCTCCTTGTATTGACCTTCTGTGAACTGGAGTGTGTGGTTTTCAACCTCCAGTTCTCCCACCCTGCCTTCTAATTGACTGATTCTCCTCAACAAATACTCTATCAGAGGACCATGAGGGGCTTCTTCTGTGACCTCATGCTCAATGGGATCCTGATCTACTGAGTGACTGCCCTGGGGCTCGTCAGACATCCTACAAACACCATAAATAAAACCAACATCAGTACCACAATAAAATATATTCATTGATAAAATAAAATAATATTTTATTAAGTACAACACAAACTTGATGAATTTCCACAATCCATCCCCTAACATACTCTATAAGAGTTTTCTACTAAGGTTATAACCTAGGTTTCGCATTCCTAATGTTTATAACCTACAACTTTGATACCAACTTGTAGCGCCCCCAAATCCAAGTTCTCTAACCTCAGATTCGGTGCTCACGATCTATCATCATCATAAGCATTCTATAACTATTCTGAAAATAATAACATCCATTGTTCATTATAATAAAGTTTCATAACATGGTCCCAAGGTCTTCTTAACCTTAACTTAAACACACCATTCATATTACAAAAGGTTTACATAAGAAATCCCATTAGATAATAATAATTAACATTCATTCTAAACTATTCATGGATCTTGCCCTTGCCCTTACCCTTGTCCTTCGTATTGGATCCTTCAGGCTTAGCTGAAATAAATGTCATGATATAGCAAGGGTAAGCAACTAATTTGCTTAGCAAGTTTATATACAAGGGAGATATATCATGACTGGAAAGAAGTTTTACTTTTAATGTTCAATAATAATATAAGGTTGTGAAGGAACGTGAATTAATAATTAACATTTGAATATTCGAATAATTGAATAACATGAACTGAGTGGTTTTGAAATAACCATGAATATTTGCCAAGGTTCTCAGTCATTTAAACTGGACCTCTTAATTAGTTTTGGTATTCGAGGGGATCAACCTTTCATACCTCGTGATTTATGCATAAACACTTAATAATCCAGCATTGATATCATGCCTTAATCAATTTCGTCATTTTCTCAGTCAAGAGTTCTTATCATATCAATTTAATAAGAACAGCTTTTTAAACCACATTTGATTTAACCAATTTAAACATGCTTGATCTAGCTGATACAATTAACATAGATCTATCTCATAAACAGTTCATGAATGAAGAACTTTAATTTAATTCGTAGTTCAATAATAGTAGAACATAAATTTAATTGCACCAAGTGCGAATTTCAATAATTATTATAGATGTAAATAATCATCAATAATTATTCACTAATATGCTTTAAAAATAATAACTCGAGTTTGAGTTAGGAAACTTGCCTCGTTTGTAGATTACGGCTACACAATTAATTTATATCCAATATGCACTTAAATTATCTTCCTTTGAGAGACCTATAGTTAATCTTTCAATTAGTCATAGTATAACATTAGATTATGTAATCACATAAATATTATACATTACATTTAGTTCTTATAAATATTATTCTGTCTTGATAATGTTACTATTAGATAACAACTTAATATTATTAATCTTGATAATATTTAATTCACCTCTTAGTATTATTAGTTCCATAATAATACTTCCATTCGCTTACTAATATTATTAACATCTCAATAATATTTTAATACCTTACTAATATTATTAATCCTCTTAATAATATTTTAATTATGTATCGATATTATTATCTTAATAATATCTTACTTATGCTTTAGTATCATTAATCATTTAACAATGCTTTTAATCATTTACTAATATATTATTCATTTAATAATATCTTATTCCATTACTAATATTATTAATCATTTAATAATATTTTATTCTTTTACTAATGTTATTACATTTTTAATAATATTTTATTTAATCTCGAATATTATTATTTACTCAATAATAATACTTTAATTTAATATTAATAATCTTTTAATAATATTTTAATCTAAGGTTAATATTTTAATCTAATATTATTAATCATTTAATAATATTTTAATCATTTATTAATGCTAAAATTAAATATTATTAACCATTTAAGAATATTTTAAAGAAATTTTAATCTTAATATTTTTATTTAGTTATCAATATCATATTCAAATATTATTAATATCATAATAATATTTTAATAATTTATTGGATTAATAAACAATTTATTCTAATTGTTCACCCTTTATTAAACCTCTTATTTAATATCCATAAAAGGTCATAAATAATATTTCTTATCATAAATTACCAAAGTACTCTAAGATAGTCAGGATATGATATATTATGAGTATTCAAGCATAAAAATCATATTTTTCTTATTAAAGACATCATTTAACTATTTATTTCCTTTTATTCATAACTTAATCATTTTTAGAAAAAATAGTAAATTGATTCTAAAAATTCTCATCTTCTGGATTTTGGCAGAAAATTAACCTACAAGGATCCCCAAATTTTTCTGGAATTTTAGAAAATGATCTACTATTTTTAAATTTCCCAAAACACTAGGATCTTGCTTCATTTTTCATAAATTGAGTTTTGCTCAGACAAATATGCAATTTTCAGGGTATGTTCTCCTAACATACATGAACCTACTGTAAAAATTTCGAAATTTTCCAGTGTATACACAGTGAGATATTCGAAGATAAATATTTAGGAGTCCTTCACGGAAATAGTCATTACGCACAATCTATAACTCGAAACATGTCCGTTCTTTTTTCTACATGTAGATAACTTCTCAAGGTACTTCTTTGATTTTTCCCAGAATTTTAAAAGACATGCAACTGTCCGAAACAGTTCCAAGAAAAATGGGACAGAAGCTATTTTAGGGTTTTGAACCTTTAACATTCTAAGTGGACTGTTTTGGGGAAAACAGCCCCAAAGGTTTCAAAACTTGCTAGATTTGTGTTCTATTACTTGGGTTTACTAGATAACTCATGTATCTAGCTCCCCCCTTCGACGGATTACAAATTTAAGTTGGAAAACTTGAGTTACACAAGATTTAGTGGAAGAAAATAAGAGTTTTCACCCTTGGAGAACATATGCTCATATTCTTCCTCTAAGCCCTTGATCTAACACTCAAGATACTTAGTTCCATATATAATGATATGTAGGACTAGGGTATCTTGGGTATTTGTTCACAACTCTAACAAAACTCAAGCTATAAAATAAAGTAGAAGAAGAAGATGAAGGTTAGGTTATACCTTGATTTAATGGCAACCTTCCTTGATTTGCCAAAGTAAGTGATTAACTTAGGATGCATGAACAAACAAGCACTCTTCTCTCTCTCACTATATGGCCGAACCTCTCTCTCTTGAAGTTGCTAGCTTGGGAGAAAAATTAGAAGAAGAAGAATGAGAGAAAGTGGAGTATTCTAGCGAATGGAATGGTTGATTCCTTATTATCTCCCATACTTTCTTTAACCCATGGATAAAAGCTTTGCCTTATCACTTTTGTAAGACCCCAACTTATTAATAAATAAAATCAAATTTTCTCTAAATATTATTGTGAATAATAAGGTGTTAATTTGATATAATGCTTTGGTTATGGGTGAAATGTGCAAATTTTGCAAAATAAGCAAGTGGTTATAAAATATTCATTTTGTCGGGGAATATTCGTTTGGTCGTGAAATATTCTTGCTGTCGGGGAATATTCGTACGACGGCGCTACCATTTGTGGGCCCCATAACGAAAAACGGTCGGATGAAGAAAACGACAAAAATTGAGTTTTTATAAATAACGACGTAGTTATTACCGTTAACACAGTTGGAATACCCGGTGGTTAAAATACAGTAATACGCATGGTTGCATAGTAGCACACGATTTTGCATAGTATTTTTGAATTATTGATCCTTACGTAAGAAGGCACTACTCAATAATTGTTACAGTAGTTACTGTTCAATATTTTATTTTATTGATTCAATAATTGCTGCGTTGATATTTTATATTATTGTTGTTTGAATAATTATTGTTGCACAGTATTTTTCATTATCAGATCAATAATTCATATTATTTGAATAATATTATTAGATAACATTATTGGCAATATCTAGAAAGTTCTATCTAAGGAGAGGTTTGGTCATCTAATTGCGTGACAGTAAGGAGAAATCCTTATTGGAAAGCCCCCTCTTTCTTCGAAACGGCCTGGTTGTCATAATTGTGATTCTGTAATATTATTTGTGAATAATTAATTATTTATTTATATGATAAAGAAATATTTATTTTATGTGGATATAATTGATGGATATATTTATTTTATGTGAATGAATTAATGTTGAGGTATTTTTGTCGGAATGGAGGTATTAAAAATTAAATCACTGTTCTTGAGATATATTGCGTGAGTTATAATTTTTAATCTGACCGTTCGATCGTTGTGATTTTTGGTTATGTTATACATATATAAGTTGAGTATATGTCCACAAATTTTGAACCGTTAAAAATGAACGTATAATTTGTTAAGAATTTTAAGAGGTGACTGATTCAGAAATTAGGTTTATAAATGATTTTGGTGAAAAATTCTAGAATTGAGTGGGCCCCACTTTTGGTTGGTGAGAAATATGCTGGAATTTTTATTTAAATGTGGTGGGTGGTAATAGTAGTAGGTAAAGCCATCAGGTTGCATGTCAAGTCTGCTTCGGCGTGCTAACATTTCCCTATAAATAGAGGACTAAGTTAGAATTGAAAATCACACCAGAATTCATAAGTTTTCTCTCATTCTCTCTCTATATTATCGAGCGTATTTCGTGAGTATTTAGATACTTTGTGAAATTTTATTTATCAATACAAGTTTCCTTCAGGCTTATACCGATATTCCTAATATAAGTTGTGATGCCCCCAAAATTAGGTATACATCACCCATCTTGAGTCACCAGATACATGGTACAGAATTCAAATACAACTTAATAATACAACTGTTGTGTACAATACGACAAAACATAAACTGTGAGTTTGAATACAAATATTCTCTTCTAGAGAGTATCCATACTCAAAAGGAGTCCTCATTACAATTATTATCACACTATTACATAGAATAGTGAGGACTACTAATGCTATCATCTGGTCCATCACTCCGTTTTTCTACTCGTCCTAACTATATTCTCATTTCCTAAAGAGAACAGTGAAAGAAATGGTGAGCTCAACTAGCCCAGTAAGAAATATTATGACTAAGATAATGCAAAATAAATTATCATTAGTCTTCAACAATGTTAAACTGATAAAATATAATAGACATCAAGTTTAACTGCAGCGGATCAAGCAATCCATTAAAAGAGTCAAGTAGAGAATAAAATTTACTATCTTTTATGATTTAAAAGGTTTTTCATGACTTTTATCGCTGGGACTCAGCTTAATAAATAATCCACATCATCGAATCACCCCTGCACTACGGCCAAGGATATTCTTTAGTATCACGACCACGAATTATCCATGCACTACGGGCCAAAGATAATCGTGTTTTCATCAACGGTCCTGATCATGCCATAAAACAATTCATCTTTGCACTACGGCTAAAGAGAATCCATAGCCATAATCATACCAAAAGCTGTCCATCAATGCACTACATGCCAATAAGGACTTTTTCCACATCATTTGTAACATTACGGTTATGATTATACCGAATAATCCCTGGTCATAATCATACAAAGTCCATCTATGCACTACAGGCCACAGATGACTTTCAACATAATATAAGCACGAGGATGATGACAATGATATAAGAATTCAATAAAACAAGTTCAAGAATTAATTTGTTTAGGAACCAATAACGTCCAAATTGTCAACATGATACTTTTATGTAGAGTAAAATTCAAGAATGCTCAGAAGAATATTTTCACGAAAAGATACTGGATGAAGCGCAAATATCAAGGATATTCTACTAATTTCATGGAGTATAGAAGTCAAAACTTTAACCAACTGAGTATAATAAAGAATGGAATAACAAAAAAAATCACCATGCATGCGGTACTTCGCATAGACATGTTATTCCAACAGAATAATAATAACGGAACCAGGTCAGGTGAAATTCACACCAACAGGATGTTCCAACAGAATAATAAAGACAGAACCAGGTCCGACGTAAAACGCACAGACAGGATATTCCGACAGAATAATAAATAATGAAACCAGGTCCGGCGTAAAATGCACAGACAGGATATTCCAACAGAATAATTATAAAGACGGAACCAGGTCCGGTGAAAAACACACAGACATGATGTTCCAACAGAATAATAATAAAGACGGAACCAGGTCCGGTGTAAAACACACAGACAGGATGTTCCAACGGAATAATAGAAGAATGTCACCAGGTATAGGGTAGACCGCGTATACAGGTTATTCCAACAGAATAATAAATAATGGAATAACAGAAGTTTTCTTCATGAATACAAAAGAAATAATACCTCTTACGAGTACAACAAATAATATCCCTTACCTTTGAAAGAAGAGTATTCTGACTGGTATGGCGAGAATATACTCGAAGAAACTTGTACTACGCTCAAAGCTTTCTTAAACTCTAAAGAAATACGCTCAAGATTATAGAAGAAGAACTCTCTCTATAGTTTCTTTCTCTAGAGTTTCAGTAAATTCGTAAGAAAATAATGAAGGAATGAGCTTCTATTTATAAGAAAATGAAATGCATAGTAACTAATCCATGAACGGTCTAGATTGATTTACTTTAATCTGACGGTCCATATTTAAAGAAAAATCTTTTAAATAAAATATAATATATTCTATTTATAGAATAACTTTAATAAAGTATTCTGTTTTATATAAAAAGACGTTTCTGTTTTATTACGTTAATAATTTGAATAAAACAAAACTTCATTATCGCTAAATAATTCATATTATTAATTGACAATAATTGAATCAAACTGAGTGACTAATCACGTAAGCCTCAATAATCAATACCGTATGCTACTATGCAACCACACATATTACTGTACTTTTACTACCGAGTAGTTCAACAGTATCAACGGTAAAACTTCCGCCGTTATTTTTAATAAAATATTTTTGTCGTTTTTTCAATCCGACAATAATTTCGTTGTGGGGTCCACCAATAATTGTGCCGTCGTACGAATATTTTCCGACAAAAATAATATTTCCCGACCAATCGATTATAATACAACAACTTGCATACTTTATAAAATTTATAAATACTACCCACAACTATAAGATTATCTTAAATTCACACAATAATATTTTAAAAAAAATATTTCAAAAAATTAAATCTTTATTCATAAAATCTGGGGTTTCACAATCTCCCCTCCTTATGAAATTTTGCCCTCGAAATTTTCGTACGTACCTGGTATGCCGAACAGATGAGGACATTTCGTCAGATTCTAACTCTTGAGGTTTAACCTTTGAGTGTTGAATACATTCCAGAATTTTAACAGGTACATCTTCATACGTTAAATTATCCGCTATCTCTTCCAGTTCTAAATCAATAATGTGGTTCGGGTCGTCCACATATTTACGTAACATTAATACATTAAAAAATGTTATGAACACGCGACATACTTGGCGGTAAAACGAGTCTATAAGCCACAGTTCCTACTTGATCGAGGATTTCAAATGGGCCAATTAAATCGAGGGTTGAGATTTCACCTCTTCATCGATTCTTGCTTCTAGAATAACGCCCTCTTGAACCTTCTTCTTAGTATTCATCAGCTCCGGATCCGTAGCTTGCACGACTTTAACTTTATCGATTAAAGTCGATTTTAATCGTATATTCGTTATCTTCACGTGGGTCCCTAGAGTCTTTAACTCTATCTTCATCATTTGTAAGTTATACAAAATGGGTCTTTGTGTTAACAACATCTAACTCGCATACGATCTTCTACTCAACGCGTTAGCTACCACGTTCACACTTTCACGATGATATTGAATGGTACGATCATAATCTTCAATAGCTCGAGCCAACGTCTTTGGCGCATCATACGTTTGTTTTAGTTGAAAAAAAAATATTTGAGGGTTTAAGAAATGGGTTTTGTACTGGGGTCAATACAAAAGTTGATTTCATGCTCTGGGGTAGGCTAAGAAGTCTTCAAGAATACGTCAGGAAATTTATTAACAATAGGAATATCATTCAAAACTGTGACCCTCATCCAAGACTTGGATAACACGTCACATTGATACCTATCAACTTGCCATCGTCATTTACAACGTCTCCTACGGAAAGTCTGGCTTCAGTGCATTCCACACCAGGAAGTCAACAACGAAAGGAACGGGGATCTTTACTTATGGCTTGATATGATAATGATTGACTTTAGTGGTTTGGTTACTTGAATTCGCATAATAGGTTGGTTAGGAATATGAAAGCTAACAACCTTACGAAAAGCATGATGAGTAGATAACCAATCGTTTCCAAAAATCACATCAATGCAAGTATTTTCAAAGAGATAAGATCGACAGGTAACGTGAAAGTGTTGATTTGAACAAGATTTATAAATAGTGGAGGTAACGAAGGTTTCTCTCAACTGAGTTTAAACAGATATATCAAAGTCTAACTTCTCCGGAGTTAAGTTCAAACATTGAACACAACTAGGTGAAATAAAAGAGTGAGTAGAACCGGTATCTAACACGGTATAGACTTCGCAAGAGTTTATGACTAACATACCCGTGATAATTTTATTCAGGTTCCTCGTCACGAAAAAAAATGCTCTCTCTTAAACTACCGACTTTGGCTTGTCTGGGACATCCTTTGGCATTACTATCCCAGCTGGACTTGACTTCACTATACGACAAAATCGAGCTAGGTGACCTTCTTTTTCACAATTAAAACACACTTTGGATTGCTGCGTACAGTTTGGACGGATGTGTCCCTCCTGTCCGTATTTGAAACATACGACCGGTGGTCGTTCTTCTTCCTTTGAAACGGGTGCTGGTGCCGATGTCTTCACGTCATTGTTGAACCTTCTCTTCTTGAAATGTCCATTCTTATTGTTTTGGCCATGATTACCACCGAAGTAGTTACCATTTCTGGCATATTGATTCTCTCCATGCTTATTGTCACCTCTTTGATGACTATTATCACTGGTATTATCATTTTGTCGGCTGCTCTCTTTTGGTTGGTTTGACTCGTTATCTTGCTCCAATAACTGAGCCCTATTAACAACATCTGAATACAAACACAGCTTATGAGAGATAAGATATTGACGTATCTCAGGCTTCAAACCTCTTAAAAACATCCGCGTCATTCTTTCTTCATTATCAACCAAGTGGGACGCAAATCGGGATAACTAGGCAAACTTGGCTTCGTACTGCGACACGGTCATGTTGTTTTGCTCCAACTTGATAAATTCTACCTCCTTCATGTGACGAATACTTTCGGAAAAGTACTTGTCATTGAACAGCTCTTGGAACTTCTCCCAAGACATCTTGAGTGCGTCAGGCTGGGTACATTTTACAGATTTCCACCAGTGATCTGCCTCTTCACGGAACATAAAGGTGGCAAAGAGAACCTTTTGCTCCTCGAAGCATCCCAATACATCAATTATCTTGGTGATCTGCTTTAACCACGTCTCCACCTTAAGTGGTTCTGGCTTTCCCAAAAACTCCGGTGGTCCCAGCTCCTTGAATTGCTTAGCGGTGACCAACCGTGGGTTGCCATTATTTTTACCTGCATTATGAACAGGAGCCACCTTCTCCTGATGTTGCATGAATTCTAAAAAACTCCTAAATGTACCATCGTTCGTTAATTGATCAGTGTTGTTGTTTACATGAGGATTATTGTCTTCCTGTTGCACATTGTCTTGATTATTGATCTGTGGAGACTCAACGGTCTCCTGTGCTCCATTGCTTATCTCAATATTTTCAGATGCCATTTTCAAATACTGTAACAAAACAAGGGTTAATTAACATATCACATATTATCCCTATACTCTGACCGACCAATTAAATTCTAAATAAACTTAGGTATGTCATACTAGCGAAGGAATTCTCCGTCACTCCCCTCCTAGTTCTTGTCTCACATCTCAGCCAGGGATCATATCCCTAAGCTTTGATACCAACTGTGACGCCCCCAAAATTAGGTATACATCACCCATCTTGAGTCACCAGATACATGGTACAAAATTCAAATACAACTTAATAATACAACTGTCGTGTACAATACGACAAAACATAAACTGTGAGTTTAAATACAAATATTGTCTTCTAGAGAGTATCTATACTCAAAAGGAGTCCTCATTACAATTATTATCACACTATTACATAGAATAGTGAGGACTACTAATGCTATCATCTGGTCCATCACTCCGTTTTTTGACTCGTCCCAACTATATTCTCATTTCCTGAAGAGAACAGTGAAAGAAAGGGTGAGCTCAACTAGACCAGTAAGAAATATTATGACTAAGATAATGCAGAATAAATTATCATTAGTCTTCAACAATATTAAACTAATAAAATACAATAGACATCAAGTTTAACTGCAGCGGATCAAGTAATCCATTAAAAGAGTCAAGTAGAGAATAAAATCTACTATCTTTTATGATTTAAAAGGTTTTTCATGACTTTTAACGCTGGGACTCAGCTTAATAAATAATCCACATCATCGAATCACCCCTGCACTACGACCAAGGATATTCTTTAGTATCACGACCACAAATTATCCATGCACTATGGGCCAAAGATAATCGTGTTTTCATCAACGGTCCTGATCATGCCATAAAACAATTCATCTTTGCACTACGGCTAAAGAGAATCCATAGCCATAATCATACCAAAAACTGTCCATCAATGCACTACGGGCCAATGAGAACTTTATTCACATCATTTGTAACATTACGGTTATGATTATACTGAATAATCCCCGGTCATATTCATACCAAGTCCATCTATGCACTACAGGCCACAGATGACTTTCAACATAATATAAGCATGAGGATGATGACAATAATATAAGAATTCAATAAAACAAGTTCAAGAATTAATTTGTTCAGGAACCAATAACGTCCAAATTGTCAACATGATACTTTTGTGTAGAGTAAAATTCAAGAATGCTCAGAAGAATATTTTCATGAAAAGATACTGGATGAAGCGCAAATATCAAGGATATTCTACTAATTTCATGGAGTATAGAAGTCAAAACTTTAACCAACTGAGTATAATAAAGAATGGAATAACAAAAGAAATCACCATGCATGCGGTACTTCGCATAGACAGGTTATTCCAACAGAATAATAATAATGGAACCAGGTCAGGTAAAATTCACACCGACAGGATGTTCCAACAGAATAATAAAGGCGGAACCAGGTCCGGCGTAAAACGCACAGACAGGATATTTCGACAGAATAATAAATAATGGAACCAGGTTCGGCGTAAAACGCACAGATAGGATATTCCAACAGAATAATAATAAAGACGGAACCAGGTCCGGTGTAAATACACAGACAGGATGTTCCAACAGAATAATAATAAAGACGGAACCAGGTATGGTGTAAAACACACAGCCAGGATGTTCCAACAGAATAATAGAAGAATGTCACCAAGTATAGGGTAGACGCGTATACAGGTTATTCCAACAGAATAATAAATAATGGAATAACAGAAGTTCTCTTCATGAATACAAAAGAAATAATTCCCTTTACGAGTACAACAAATAATATCACTTACCTTTGAAAGAAGAGTATTTCGACTGGTAGGGCGAGAATATACTCGAAGAAACTTATACTACGCTCAAAGCTTTCTTAAACTCTAAAGAAATACGCTCAAGATTATAGAAGAAGAACTCTATCTATAGTTTCTCTCTCTAGAGTTTCAGTAAATTCGTAAGAAAATAATAAAGGAATGAGCTTCTATTTATAGGAAAATGGAATGCATAGTAACTAATCCATGAACGGTCCAGATTGATTTACTTTAATCTGACGGTCCATATTTAAAGAAAAATCTTTTAAATAAAATATAATATATTCTATTTATAGAATAACTTTAATAAAGTATTCTGTTTTATATAAAAAGATGTTTCTGTTTTATTACATTAATAATACGAATAAAACAAAACTTCATTATCGCTAAATAATTCATATTATTAATTGACAATAATTGAATAAAACTGAGTGACTAATCACGTAAGCCTCAATAATCAATACCGTATGCTACTATGCAACCACACGTATTACTGTACTTTTACTACCGAGTAGTTCAACAGTATCAACGGTAAAACTTCCGCCGTTATTTTTAATAAAATATTTTTGTCGTTTTTTCAATCCGACAATAATTCCGTTGTGGGGTCCACCAATAATTGTGCCGTCGTATGAATATTCCCCGATAAAAATAATATTCCCGGACCAATCGAATATAATACAACAACTTGCATACTTTGTAAAATTTATAAATACTACCCACAACTATAACATTATCTTAAATTCACACCATAATATTTTAAAAAAAATATTTCAAAAAATTAAATCTTTATTCATAAAATCTGGGGTTTCACAGAAGTACTGTTATCTTGAGGTAAGGGATGTTATTTTCTTCTTAAATGATATTATTTTCTTCAATATCATTATGTCAAAAAATTGGTTTGAACTTTTTATCAAATTTGGAACTTTTTGTGTCGGGGTTACTATTCATGTATACGACACTATTCACCGAAAAATAAAATTTTTCTTTTTTGTCCAAAATATCTATTATGGTTACAATCTTTGATTGTATCCATGTTTTGATCTTTATTTTTGAATTCTATTTCACAATTGGTTGCTATGGAGTATTGTTGCACTTGGATAAACTGTAATACGAATCCCAAATATTTGTCCTTCTGTCTCACTAGGTTCATTTTCTTTAAAATATTTTTCATCATCCTCTGTTCTAAATGATGATATTACTGAAGATCTTTGGCCTGTAGTGTAAAGATGAATGATTAACTAACGAATATCTTTGACCCGTAGTGCAAAGATGAACAGGTGTTGAGATGAACATGGCCGACTGGTGATACAAATGAATATCTTTGGCCTGTAGTGCAAAGATGAATATTTGATTCAAGATGTATATTGATTGATGTTACAGGGATAAAATATCGTTGATGAGCTTTTAAATCTTAGAAGATAGTAGAATTCATTCTCTACTTGACTCTTCTAATGGTTTTCTGTTGTCGCTGCAGTTATTGATCTAAAACTTGTTGTCTATTATATTTTATCAAATTTTTCCCTGTTAAAGACTAATGATAAGTTGTTGTATATTATCTTAGTCATAATATTCTTTACTGGGCTAGTTGAGTGTAGACACTCGAAATTTTCTTTTCTTGTTAATAACTATGCAGGTGGGCAAAAACGTCTTTTTCACTCCAGAGATAACCCTAGAGATAAACCCGGAAGGTCAAGCCAACCTCAGAGATGACCCTGAGGACATTCAGAGTCAACAACATGACAACCTTAGAGATAACCCTGAGAAAAGACTGCTACAACTGTGCGAAAACTGGAGATAACCCCGAGAGGGGAAAAATGGTCATTTTGCTAACTCAACTTCAACTCACATCAAATACACTCATGTCAACTCAAATTACTTCAATAGAAGTCCCCAAGAACCATATCTTAACTTCCGAGCGCAAACTACGCAAAACGACTCAACGGACTGCCTGACGGAAACCTAGAAATGCCATTTCGGTCAGGGACCCATCTTCCTGGAATCAAAAAAGGGCAAATCATATGTCATTGTGTAGCTCTCGGAAAGAGCTTTCTGTAATGATATGGCATGCTTCCATCGGACTCTGGGAATGAAAGTTATGAGCGATCGAGCGAACAGCGCGTTGTCCGAGTGTACGTACTTCGACACGACGGGACCCACACTGCCCGGGGCACCCCGGGTAGCAGCAGGTACACCTGCGGCCCAACAGCAGGTACACCTTCGGCTCCACCCTCTATAAATAGAGGGCTTGGGGTGGCCATTTTGCAAGAGAAAACGGCGAGGAAGCCCAGTCCAATTTGCTCTGCACTCATCCCATGCAGTGTACTTTCCCCTTTTAAACACCTGTGAGCTCATATATAGCCTCTTTTGTACCTACAAAAGCCAGTGTTTACCCACTTTAAAGATATATAAGTCTTCTTTGGCAGCCCACTGTAAGCCTTCTCACACACTTTAGAGTCTTTCTCTTCATCTTTGCACACACCCTTCTACACGTTGAAAGTCGTGTTGCTCGTTTTTTGCCCAGACTTTGGTCCGTGATTTTATTTCAGTCTGTATATATATATATATATATATATATATATATATATATATATATATATATATATATATATATATATATATATATATATATATATATATATATATATAAACTGTGTATCGAACTTTGATCAATTGAGCCTAGATTTCGGTCTGGTGCGTTTACTCGCTTTTATATATATATATACTTATATATATAAACTGCTATCGAACTCTGTTCGGTGAGCCTGGATTTTATAATCCGGTGTGTTTACTTGCTTTTCTATATATATACTTATATATATATATATATATATATATATATATATATATATATATATATATATATATATGAACTGTTGTCGGACTTTGTGTGACAGCCCCAAATCCTGGTCCTGGATCGCCGCGGATCTGGTACAATCATTCTACAACTGTTGCGGAAGATATAAACATAAATTATTTATACATTAAACTTTACACACTATTCCCCAAAATCGAGTAAACCTTAACTAATACACAAATCATAAACTATACTATTACAAACTATACCATTACACTCTAGCTGCACATTCTATCCCAAGCTGAACTTGGCATTATCCTTTTCCTGTATCTGGCTGTATTCGCCTTATCTGCAATATTTTATCATGATATAGCAAGGGTGAGCATGAAGGTTGCCCAACAAGTTTTAAAATAATGTAAAGATATATCATGATTGAAAGAGTCTGAATAATAAGCTGGCTATCCTTCACAATGTATTTGTGAATTAGCATGAACAAAACTTTGACTGAACAAGTATTGAACAAGAATAATTATGTCTGAACTGAATGGTAATGAAGGTGATCAGCATTTCATACCTGATGAATACATGCAATATGTACAGAGTACAATTCATAAGCATATCTGACTGAAACTACTCTTAGAAGAGTTTAAGTAAAAAGAAACTTGAAAACTTGCCTGATCCGTTGATTACTGTAACACAATATAATAAGCTTCGTCTGGGACCTAATATTAATAATATAGATCTCCAATATTAGAATAATATCATCACAGCATAATACTGTTATAGAATAACCTAAACACATAACACATAACCATGTCAGTCTATACAGCACATAAAACTTAGCATCATGTCAAATTATTTTGGTCTGACTTGAAATCGACAAAATTCTATCATCCCGACGGTCTAGTCGGACAATTATCGAGTCTAAGTTCAATTAAACTCTATCTGACACTTAACAATTATCTTAAACAATCATATTATCAGTCTAAATAATTTTCATAAGCTCGAAATAATTTTCAGATAATTAATATCATTTATCTAAATTTTCTTATCATTAATACTGTATTTAATGAATTAAATACCATATAATTCCTTTATCACTAATATTTATTTATTTCTAAATATTAATGAAAATTATAACATAATATTATAATATAATTATAATATCACAAAGTATTTTTAATAACTTAAAATCATATTTATATGATTTTTAAACACTTAAACTCATTATCTAATAACTGATATTATTAATAAAATATTAATATTTTCATGCCAAAATATCAAAAGTTATATTTTATAGCTTAAAATATTTTTTTAACACTTACATCATTTTTATATGATTTTTAAAGTATTAATTCTATTTTTTTCATAATTTATTTAATATATTTACTAAATAAACTAATTATCATTAATATTGATTAATTAATGAATTTCATCACAAAATATTAAAAGTTATCAAAAATAACTTCAAATATTTCCTAATATCATAATATAATTTTTCATGATATTTCATGAATTAAAACTATTTTTAAATAATTTATTTAATATTATAATTAAATAAATAAATACCGTTTATATTCCAAAAATATTAAATATTTTCGAAATATACTCAAAATAGTTAAAAACTATTTTTCAGAATTTAAAATAATTTTTCAGAATTTAATATGTATTTTTAATAATTAAAAACTATTTTTTCTATTTATTTAATTATTTTCTGCATTTTTCAAAAATAAGCGTCGCTAAAGGGGCCCTATAGCGACGAAACTGTCGCTATAGGTGTTCTTGAGCTTCAAGCCAATCAATTTCTGACAGACGCTAGTAGCTACTTTGACCATGAATAAATTTTTGCTCTTTAGGTTTCTGGCAATGTTCTTGGTCAGATCTTGCAGAGGAAATACCAGACTACAAGATCCAACAAACATCATGGCTAAACAACATCAGATCTGGGAGATATTGGCCATCAAAGTAGCTGTCAGAGCTGTTCTTCACGAAGAACAGTTCGAGGTGCCTACTTTGGACCTCTATAACTTGATGATCGTGTAATGTTTATGTGATCTATCAATTGCAGTGTGTAGACAACATGTAGGACTACAACTTCAAAGCTTCATAACACTTAAAAATCATAGCATGAACAAGATCTAGCCGGTTAAAGTTGGACACTGACAATCTGTTCTTGAATTTCTGGGTTCGTGATTTGACAGTTTTGGTCAACCATGTTTGACTGCTTGTAACATTTGATCTGGCTTTGATTCTTTTTGTATCTTAAATACCACATAACAGGCTACATGTTACAAGCTTTAAACATCAAAAACACTTAACACACACGGATCTATGGGGTCTGACATTTGCTGTCAGACGAGATATTTCAAGTTTTCCAAATGTTGAAAAACTTTAATTTTGAGCACTTTGATGTTATGGGTCCTGAATTTAACAATTTAAAACATTAATAGACTCCCTATTACACAACTTTAAAGAATCAATTCCAACAATTAACATAGAATCAAAGGATTTCAAAATTTAGGATTTTTAATACCTTTTTGCTTTGATTTTTGATTTTGATCCTTTGTTGCTGATCTTGGCTTGCTGATTCTTGATCATAGTTCATCTTATCTATCTCTCTCACTCCAAATTTTTGGATTTCTAGAGAGAGGATAGCTCGGTGAAAAGGAGAATTAAAGTAGCCTTTCTCTCTCTTTTAATCTTGAAAATAACTGATCCAAAGTTGGAATTAAGTGATTCAAGGGCTGGTAATGCTATAGTAACATATGTAACTTCTAGATGGCTGGCTTGTGTGGAATAATTGGTGGCAATAATTCACAATAATACACTAAATGGGACAAAATGGTATTTTAGTAATTTCCACACCAATAATTTAATTCTTCCTTTAATAATGCACAAGGGCATTTTAGACTTCTCATTTCTATCATGAAGGGCATTTTAGACATTGGCCATAACCCTTAGGGTTTAGGGTTTAGCATTTTAGGGTTTAACCCTAACGATTTTGCGATTAAAATTCTAAGATTTTCTAATTAGATTTTAAAAAATAGAAAATCTATATTTTAAAATTATAATTAGGGATTCCTAATTATATTATAATTCCTTAATCACATTATGACTTTAACTGATTAGGATTAATATTTCCTAATTAATATTGCTAATTTAGCAATTAATTCCATAACTATACATTAGGGTTCATGACAGAACAATTAGGGTTCAAAAATTCTAAAATTAGGGTTTGCTAATTAATCAAGCTTTACCCTAATTATTATTATAATTAATAGCACTTAAGCATTATACTTATCCGATAATTTCTCGGATTAGGGTTTTTAAATACCGAATTAGGGTTTCGAATTCTCGGAACTGAAATTAGGGTTTTCATAACCGATTTCTAGGGTTTCTTATAAATCGTAATAATTTTATAACTGAACGTGGACGTTCTTAATATATACGACTAGGGTTTGACACAGATGTAATTTATCTGGTCATCCATTGACCCTTAACCACTTTTGTACACATAATACTATAATCCTGAATAATTTACCAAAAGAAATTTTAAATTCTCAAAATTCCTTCCTGAAAATATCAAACGCATACACTTATTTTCTGTCTAGGCCTATTATGTCACCTTAAATTAATCATTTAAGATTTTAATAAATTTTCTAAATTCTCGGGTCCTCACACTTCGTCTGATGAGCCTGTATTTTATATCCGGTGCGTTAATATGCTTATATATATATATATATATATATATATATATATACATTTCGTCCCACCTGGAGTTTACCTCGTGGTGGTTGACCGTCTTTACAGCTTTCTGTACATTTTGTCCCGCCTGGAGTTTACTTCGTGGTGGTTGACCGTTTTACAGGTTTCTGTACATTTTGTCCTGCCTGGAGTTTCCTCCGTGGCGGTTGATAGCTTTTATAGCTTTATTTACGTTTCTGATCCCCCATGGATGTGCTTCGTGGTTGGTGATCATGTATGTATATATATATTTACAGCTTTTATATATACACCGCTTACCGCGTTTATATCAGTTGCGACATCATGTGAGGCTAGGAGTCATGTGATCACAGATTCAGCCCCCTGAATCTAGATTCGGTTCCCGTGATGGACCTTTTCAGCTGTAAGCAGCTCGTAAATATTATCTGCGGCATCTAAATTTCCTCAGATGGTTTTCATACCCACGAGGAAGTCGCCATTATTTTGTATATTATTTTTGTACGGATGACTCGCATCTGTCAAATAAAATCAATCAAGCCGAGCACTTAATAAAATGGGAGTGTAAAAGGTCTCAATTACTATTGAGCATCAGGGTTTGAAAAAACCTCTTTTATAAAACATCACTGCCATATCTTGCTTAAAATTGAATTTTTAAACAAAATTCAAACCCTGTGTATATAGGTGCGAACGAGGCCTCGCACTACTTCTAGATAACAACATATTGACCCACACACACACATTCATTCAGATAACAGTTTCTTGAAAAGAGGCGGTCACCGTGGTAACACGGATGTCGAGGGGTGCCTAACACCCTCCCCCCCGCATAATCAAGTCCCCGGACCCTAATGAATCTCGGTTTCACCGACCCGTTTAGCAGTGTCACATCACTGGGTCAATGTGCAAACCTTTTCTCGGTTGTGTTGGTACAACCATTTAAAAAACCAACTGGCGACTCTTAACAGTCCATCGTTGACATGATACATGTCGGACCTTTTTCACTTATTTTTTCAAACAAATCTCACCAAAAATGAGAACACCAAAGGATAAGTAATGGAAAGGGACAATTAAAAATCCCGACGTCAACATTGAGCTCACCATTTTCCTTTTTGTTCCATTTTTCTCAGGAGCCGAGAATATAGCGAGAACTAGTCGGGGTGTGGAGTGATGTTTCTAGTCAGTTGTGTAAGCAGTCCTCACTATTCTATAAAATAGTGTTTCAATAATTGTAATGAGGAATTATTTGAGTGTAGATATTGTCTAGAAGACAATATTTGTATTTAAACTCAAAATATTGTGTTGTCATATTTTGCGCGACAAGTATTTTAATGAAGTTGTATTTGTTT
Organism: Panax notoginseng; assembly: GCA_016801055.1. NCBI lineage: Eukaryota > Viridiplantae > Streptophyta > Magnoliopsida > Apiales > Araliaceae > Panax > Panax notoginseng. The sequence continues at coordinate 187,421,005 of CM029016.1, forward strand.
CTGTACCATGTATTTGGCGACTCAGAATGGGTGATGTATACCTATTTTGGGGGCGTCACAACTTTAATTAGTCTAATCATGATTAAGGATGCTTAATAAAGTGGCAACCAATGGGAGCTTGACAACCATGTCCTTGGGTGTAAGAGTTACTACTAATGGACATTGTTTAGCTTAATCATCTTGCCATAAAAAGCCTAATTGGCTGGTTCCTCTAGCCCCATTTTATCTCCTAATTTACTTTTATTTTAATGCACAAATTTGAGTAATCAAAAGTCTAAAATATCCTTAATCAAGTGGGCTAAGTATTGGTTTACATTTTATTTCCTTTGGGCCCCCTCCTTAATTGTTTTGGGCTATGTAATAAACATAGTCTAGCAATTTTAATATATGTTACCCAATTTCATTATTTAGGGTTTCCATTCCTAATCTTACAAAATTTAATTACCTATACATGTGACTTTAGCTTATAACCTAATTAGGTTCACAAAAATTAGGTTTAAAATTATTAGTCACTTGAAATAATAAGATTATCTATTTAAGTTAGTATACATATTAAATACTAACCTCTCCTTATTACCATAACCCTTAGGTTATTTAATTGTCTCACCTAATGTATAATTAGGTTACGAAGCTTTCATTTTTAATGAAATCTATAAATGTATATATCCATAACTATAGTATATATGTTAATTGACCAATGCACCACTTCACATATGTTGTCACATATTAACTCACTATATAACACAAAGTTTTAAATATCAATAATGTACATACATATATATTGACTTAAAATTCACGATTATTACAGCGCCCGCGCCATCAGCCTGCAAGAAGCTAGAAACGTATACACGCGCGCCCACGCCCATTCTGTATTGGGACCTCACGCGACCGCGCGAGTCATCTGAAGCTGTTATCTAACTTTATTTTAAATTTGAAATTTGAAGTGTTTGAGTTCATCTAAACTACTTTGGTTGGCACCAGAGGCGATTATTATTGGTTTTTATGAGTTTTTCTTAAAAAAAACTAGGGTTTGAAGCTTTGAACGAATTTCTAAAGATGGGTTTGAGCATACACTTAATAATTCCTACATCTTCTTTAGAATTCAATCATTGAACAATATTTCATTTCATTTTGCAGGAAATTATTGGAGATTTGAACAACGCTTTGGAATATAAACTGTAATTGGGTTTGATCAATTGTATCTTCTCCTTCAATTTCTTTAATTATTTTCCATGTGTTACTATAATCCCATAATGGCTTTTGGTTCAGAAATGAACTAAATTCCATTATGGGATTCTAGCGGATTTTGATATAAAGTCTAAAATTAATGGCCTGATTGCTTGATTGTGTATTTATCATTGGAATTTCTATTATGATTGATTGGATTGCATGAATGTTTGATCACCATTCATTTTATGTACTTGTATGTAATTGAAAAATGACATGTGAGTATGGTTGTAATCATGATAGCTTGCGTGTATGAGGCTGAATTGTTTAGCTTTATATTTCATGAACCAGATAGAAATATACTGTTTCACCGTGTGTAGTATTATAAGAGCTTGTGCTTCAATTCAATATTGCTGCAATATCACATAGAAATAAAGTGATTTTAGTTTTATTGATGATTACATGATTTCTATTTTATGTGGAGGTTATGTGAGCAGGGCATAATACATTGAAAAATGGTTATGTCTACTTTTGTGCTCTTGGCTAATTTTCCATGATACATGTATAATCTTTCATGAGGGTAATATTTAGATGGAATATGAAATGAAGTTAGAATCCCATTATTTCCAAATTTGATTTATTTTTCTAATATTATTATTTTATTCATTGTTTGAATTTAGATTAATTTAAAATTGTACGCATTCGTTTAAGCATATAAAGATAGTGATACAATTGATGCATAATAATTTAGTTTTGAAACCTTTCTCTGTGGATCGATACTGTTCTTACTCTGTACTACTTGTTGACCCATGTATACTTGCATGAGTTAGAGTCCTTTTGTTAAGACTAAAAAGGAGGCAACAAATGCTCCAGCTGAGGGGGAGCTGCTTGAAGTTCAAATGGATGATCGAGTTGAGGGGGAGCCTCACGAAGTTACTATGTCAGAAAAGGCTACAGCTGAGGAGGAATTACCGAGAGATCATTATGAACCTCCCTCAGTCCCTCAAGAGATCTTAGCTTCTGAAACTGAAGAAATAGAGAGGGTTGAAGCTATGGAGGTGGAGAACGCAAAAGAACAAAGAAGAGAAGTGAAGATGATTGATGTAGTGAAAACTTCAAATGAAGACATAGAAGAAGAAGATGATGACGGAGTTGAGATTATTGTAGTAGGATAGGATGGATATAGGAGAGCCAACTACAATCAACTATTTTCCTATCTACCTATGATGCCCTTTCACAGAGCCCAAATCCTCAACTTTTAGGATCACATGTTCTGGACCTTCAAAGTATATCCAGCAATCTCTGTGCTAGCTCATGGATTCCCAAGAAACCTCACTTTTGCCCGGAAGCTGATCACCAACAGCCCCTCTTCAGAAAATGGGCATGAGGTACAAACTATTCCCATTTCTTTCAAGGTTAGTCACTATCCACCATCAACCTTCAACCAATTCTATGAATTGCCAAGATGGTTGGAAGTGATACTTCATCTACTAAATCAATTTCCAGTTACAGAATCCTAACATTCTGTGACTGATGAACCAAACATTCCTAATTTTGTGTTGATCCAGTCTCCTATCATCTCTTACTCTATGATCATTGATACAAATCCAATCGTAGAGTCACATGCTAAATTCGTAAAGTCACCTCCTCCTGAGACTCAACCTCGCACACCTGCTCGTCCATCAGATATCCCTTCCTCATCAACCAATAACCATTTCAATCTTGATCTTGCTCTCTACAACATGCAAGATCAATATACTAGAGCCTCTCCTCCAAATAATAAGCAACTCCTTGAGGTCATATCATATCTTCCTACCAAAATAGAGTTGTCAGAAGAATCTCAAAAGGTGACCAAGGATATACAAGAAGATCTTGAAGTTCACCCAGACCTTGTTCATCTGAGGCTGACTCATTTGATAGATGTTGCCAACACCCTCCCCAGCAACCCAAGTACTGAGCTTACAAAGAAGCTTAGGGAGATCATAAAGGAAATAATTCGGAGTATCAATGAAAGGGATCAAATTCACTTTCAAGCTGCCAAGAAACACAGGGAAGCAGTTCTCGTTTTGCAGAATACTCAGGAATCCCAAAATAATCGTATGATGGAAAGTCTCACGAGTCTACAAACTTCAATGAAAGAATTCCAAGCATTTTTCATGGGCCAATTGCAACAAACAGAAACTGTCTTGGCCAATCTACAAGAACTGATTCTCTGATCCAAGAAAACTGTGAAGACATTGCTCACTCTAAGAATCAGCTCCACGAGCTCGTACATGGCATGACTCGACTATCTGAAGACATTCGAACCCTTGGTGCTGACATAAAGTGGGAGAATAAAGGGGAAGGAGAGAAAGGCAAAGGCAAATTCATCGCTCAATCTTCAAGGAGCCCTCTTGCAAGACAACCTCGCCATCAGACTCCACGACCTGAACAGCAGTAAATATCATGGCACAACTGCTGAGAAGTCAAGAGCCATCCCCCAGCTCACAAGGTGTAACCACTACTAATGAGTGGGATTTATACCCGTGAATCGGATCCTTTATTGCTTATATAGTTGCTTGATCTTCATAGTTTATATAGCTTTTATATTATTTTAGTATTATTTCGCTTAACCGATGTATTGCAGGGCTTAATAGGTCTTTTCCAGCTTTCAGGGGGCAAAACGGGTAATTTCCATACACTGGCGCTGCAGTGCCAATGCCAAGCCTTAATCTCGAGCTGCAGCGCGACCCCCATGCCAGGCTGAAGTTATCTTGACGCTGCAGCACCACAATTCCTTCTTAAACTTATGTTGCAGCACGACCTTTAGTGTTTTCCATGCTGACGTGGCACTGCAGCGCCACCCTTAGCTTTATTCTTCTCGCTGCAGCGCGACCTTCGGTGCCCAGATAGAGAAGAGATGGTTTTGACCTAGCTAAAAGGAAAGACTAATATATATGCAAGAAGCAGCCTCTATGACACATATCGGTTAGAATAGGATAGAATAGAATAGTTTCCCCCTCTAGGAAATAGCTTTTGTAATTTCTTTCTCTATCTCTTAGGTAATGTCTATGCATATAGATTAGGTAGATTAGGGAGAAGTGTGAGATTTCTTTAGAGCAACAAGAGCAGTGAGCTACACAGATTAAAAAGCTTGAAAGGAGAGGAATGCTTGGAGATTGAGAGCCTCGACAAAGTTTTTTCTTATCCATTTATTTCCTCTGATTTTGTAATCCATAAATGTTATCTTTATTGCTACTATATTTTGTTCAAGAGCTATATACTAAGTATTAGCTCTAAAGTTATAATGGAACCCTTTGTTATTTAAATTGAATGTCTTATCTCTTTGGTTGGCACCATATGGTTTGGTTTAATATATTAATGCTTAATGATTCTCGCTAAGACATTAGTGATGATTTTGGTAATCTATATGATATTGAAAGAAGGATTGTAGATTTACACCTAAATATATTGGCATGTGATTATGGGTTGTTGATTTGTTTCGACTGCATAAGTTGTGTGTAGAATAGATATATATCTGTGCACCACGTGTGGCCTAATTGAGAACTTATGTTGTAATCCTTGTTATGGTTAATTCACATAGACATGTGTAGGATTATCACCTAGCTTGGATGTTCTTTTCTGTTCTATTCCCTATCGGGTGGATCTAGAGAGGATATGTTTATGCATACCTCGATAGAGGTGTATGAGAACTTATGTGTTCTCGGTCGACAAACTATCGTGACCATTAAGACCAAAGAGAGAAGGGTAGGAAGTTTGATGAAGCATAACACACCAGGCGTTTGACAGAATGCCTGTGTGGGGTGAAGTTATGACCTTAGCTTGTAGCGCTTTAGATGCCATTCGTTATCCATTTACTTGCTTTGATAATTAGATATAACTAGATTAATCACACTTCTATTAGTCTACTGTTCGAATAAGACTTAAGCGATACAAAGTCGGTATTTGGTAAATATTAGTGATAGTTTCTCGTGGGTATGACACTTTCCTTATCACTATATTACTTGTTAGACCGCATATACTTGCGCGTGTTTAGTGATCGGTTTTCCGACCAACAAGTTTTTGGTTCCGTTGCCGGGGAACTGTTATTCCAATATTGTCCAATATTGATTTCAATCAATATAGTCTTAATTTGAACATATATATATATATATATATATATATATATATATATATATTTCTTTTATTTGTTTGATCTTCCTTTTTGTTTTTAAGTTTACAAGTTATGGACGATCATTGTTATCAATGACCTTATGAGAGGACGACACAACCAAGCTCGGAAGAAGGACTCGAGCAATTGCAAGTTCAAATTGCAAATCTCTTGAGGTTTTTTGACAATCTTCAGTGTCAGTCCACTTAGACTGCCTACTATCAGGAACGAGCTGACATTGAACCGAATTATTATCATCCAAACTGTCAGGGTTATCCAAACTCTTGGGACTACAGTCAAGAGCAGTATTATGATCCAAATTATTCCTATCCGAATCAATTTGAAAATCAGTCTCCACCGCAGTATAAGGTGACATTTCAAACTAATGAGAGCTCTTCTGTAGACTCAACACGAGAAGAAGAGAACAAGCTTGAAGAGCTCCTTACCAACTTTATAGAGAGAAGTGAGGTTCGAATGACGAACCAAGACGCCGCATTGTAGAGCCTCGAAAGTTAATTGGGACAACTCGTCAATGCCATCACAAATCCACCACAAGGCAATCTACCTGTCATAATTGATAGCAACGATTCAGAAGCAGAGCGTTGCACGGTGGATACAAAAGGAAAAGGAGGTGATTCTCTCAAGGTTGTTGAGGGAGATGTCAAGGCGCAAATTGACCAAACTGTGGAGTCTGAAGTAGGAAAAGAGAGGATCAACAGTGGTTGTACTGTCAAAACTAATGAAAAGTTGGAAACCACGCTCACGATTGTGGAAATCCTAGAGGGCCCACTAGCGCACAAAGAACGCTTTCAGATTGATGAAAAAGGTGAATTAGTGGATAATTCCAGTGGTGAAAGATTCTTCATGCCGATGGGTGAAGGAAAAGGGGATGGCCAATCATCCATGTCTACCATAAATTTAAATGAATTGACAAATAAGTGGCATGAAATGGTCAATTTTGCTTATGACCCAGATTAAACGGCATCGAAATAGTCAAGTCGACGACTTTAAAACAAGCGCTCAGTGGGGAGGCACCCCCATCTCAGTATCAATTTTCTCCGTTTTTCCTTACTTATGTCTAGTTTTCATTTCAGTCTGTTGTCTTTAGTTACTATAGGTGTCACTTTGTATTTCTTTGTATACTTAGTATAATTGCTAGTTTTTGTATAATACTTGTTAGAATGTTAGTAGTCTATGTTATTACAAGTTTGGCTAGTTCTGTTTTGTTGTTATAAAAATTTTACTGATATAGGACTTGGCATATGCAGAAAACCAGGCAGAAAATACTTATGCAAAGGCTGGTGCCACAGCGCTAGAAGCTGCAATAATGGTCGCGCCGCAGCGCCAATAAACAAGGTATATGTCGCACCACAGCGCCATCACATAGCACGACCCACTGCATTTTCGCACCGTAGCGCCATTAACTAGCCTATGACTCACACCGCGGCGCCACAAGTGAGACCAAGCTACTATTTTCTCGCGGTGCAGCGCCCCTCAACAAAGAAAACCTCACGCCGCAGCGCCGTTAGAGTGTCCTAGTTGTTTAAGTGTGCTGTTTCAGTTATTTTTTGCCATATGCCAGCCGCCTCTCGACCGAACCCCTCCCTCTTCTCCACAAAAAAAAAACCCTCCCCCTACTAGCAAGACCCCTCAGTATATACAGCCGATTTTTGCTCCAAGTTCACCAACACATGAATTGGGCTTTAAATCAATCGCATAGCTAGGATCTCGAGAGGACTGATACTTTTCTCCATTAAGGTAATTGGGGTTGTCATTCAATTATAAACAGATTTTGATATAATTACTTGGTTGTGCACATTTTTATCTGTGATTTGGGATGATTTCCATTGACGAAAATTGGGATAGAGCACTGTCAAGCGAGGGTTGTCTAGTTGGGTTTTCAGAGCGCACGCTAGGTTCTTGATAAATTTCCTGAGCAAAGAATTTGATTGTTTAGGCTGATAATCAGTGGGTTTCATTGGGGATTAGTTAACCATTGCTTTAGGGGCTATTTCTACAGAGAGTGGTGTCGACATCGGAATTTTTATTTGTCCTTTTTCTTTTCTTGTTCTTTTGTGTTCTCATGTTATGTCAGATTTGTTTGAAAAAACAAGCAAAAAAGGTCTGACATGTATATGTCGACGATTGGACTATAAGAGTCGCCAGTTGGTTTTTTAATTGGTTGTACCAACACAACCGATAAAAGGTTTGCACATTGACCTAGTGATGTGACATTGCTAAACGGGTCTATGAAACAGAGATTCATTAGGGTTCGGGGATTTGCTTATGCGAAGGGAAGGTGTTAGGCACCCCCCGACATCCGTGTTGCCACGGTGACCGCCACTTTTCAAGAAACTGTTATATGAATGTGTGTATGTATGGGTCAATGTGCAGTTATTTGAAAGTAGTGTGAGGCCTCGTTCGCACCTATTTACACAAGGTTTGAATTTATGTAAAAATTCAGTTTTAAATAAGATATAGAAGTGAAGTTTTATAAAAGAGGTTTTTCAAACCCTGATGCTCAATAGTAATTGAGACCTTTTACACTTCTATTATACTAAATGTTCGGCTTGACTACTTTTATTTTTGAGATGTGAAGCATCTTTGAGAAAATAATGTACAAAGCAGTGCCGAATTCCTCGTGGGCATGAAAACCATCTGAGGAAATCCAAACACCGTGAATAAATTTACAAGCTGCTTATAGCTGAAAATGTCCATCACGGGAACCGAATCTAGATTCAGTAAACTGAATCTGTGATCACATGATTTCTAGGCTCACATAATAACGCAATTTATGTAAAAGTTGCAAGCAGTTATATATATAAAAGCTGTAAATATATATATACAGACATGATCAACCACCACGAAGCACCTCCACGGGGGATCGAAAATGTAAATATATAAAAGCGATAAAATATATATATATATATATATATATATATATATATATACATACATGATCAACCACCACAAAGCACCTCCATGAGGGATCATAAATGTAAATAAAGCTGTAAAAGCAATCAACCGCCATGGAAGAAACTCCAGGCGGGACGAAATGTATAGAAAGCAGTAAAAACGGTCAACCGCCATGAAGTAAACTCCAGGCAGGACGAAATATATATATATATATATATATATATATATATATATATATATATATATATATGGACTAACATTATCGAGTTATGCCTCGACTGAGCCTAGAATTATGTCTAGAGCATTTAATTGCTTTCGTATATATACTTGATTTGGCACTCAAATTGTTCCAATGTTCTTCTGATTATATACTTAATGTTATTTAGCTTTAATAATATGTGCTAGAACCCATAGTTTTTATTGAACCCATATAATGTTATGTGCTAGAACCCATTCTTGTTTATTGAAAGCCAACTTTAAATGGACTTAATCAGACCACATAATTTATTTCTGAAAAGAAAATAGAAGTTGAAAATTGCCTTAATAACTGATTAAATCGAACTTAATATGATTGTCGCTTTGTTGATACTTTTTTATCAGTTGTAATTTTGTAGTATATTTAGCCTTTTTGGGCAGTATCAAAGAATGAATGCTAGGTAAATGAAAATCAGAGCTTCTGTTGAATTTTGAGAATTTGTTGCAATTTGATGAATATTCCTATCATTTATGCTCTAGCCTCATAAACAATTGTAAAGTTCTCAAATTTTACAGCGATAATTTCATGTTCTTGTGCATAGTTACATTTGTGTGAATTTGATGAGTTCAGAAGTGCCTAAGAATTGAGAATAATAATGATGAGAAGAGTGATGCAGTTTCTTTTGAGTTGGAGAATTTGACAAAGTTATGACTTATAAGTAAGGTAGCTTTAGCCCTTGGGTTTATTCCAAACAGGAGTTGAGCACAAAATCAACTATTATGCAGAACTAAACATGAGTTGCAGAACTATTATTCTGCTTAAGATTTTGTGCTTGATGCTTTCAATAGGGCATAGGATTCTTGGCTAAAGGAGATGACTTTAGTTCAGCTATTATGCAGAACTAAGTAGTTTAACACAAATTTGTTAGGCCTGTAGATAAGATATACATTTATTTTGTTGAAGGTTGAAAACCAAAGATAACTTTTATACATGTGTTTGGTTATTACATTATCTATCATCTAATTTGGAAGACAAGATGGGGACAGATTGTTGAAGATTGAAAACCAAAGATAACTAGTCTGTTTTTTGAAATTTTATTTTTTTGCGGCCTTATAGCCCTCCATACACAGTCCATGAAGTAGAAATTCTTCCACTTTGAAACATATCTCTTTGTAATGAGTAAACCTCTTCCATAGAAGATGCATCTGTTAATTGCATATCATGCCTGCATTGTATTATATGCTTAGCATAAGATTGGCCACTTCTAGCATTTTTCCACTTTTTTTATGTGAAATTTTAAATTGAATCATCTTTGAATCGAGTAGTCCACTATTTCACTTGCTATGTCAAAGCCCCCATCTATCATTTTTCTGTTCATTTTACTTGATAGGTGGTATTTGGTCATAACTCATGATTCATTGTGATGTATATTTCAAGTGTTAAAGCATTCTTGTTTCAACCAAACCAAGAGCATTCATGGAAACACCAGAAGATTGTTTTTTTCTCAACTAGTCTTGGGGATTTTCTCAACTGTGGAATGCTTTCAGATGCAATAGGTTTCCTTGAGTGGCTTGAGATGCAACAGGTGCTTGAATTCCTTGAGTTTATTGAGTAGGTTGGTCAGCTCTTTGGGTACTTGCTGAAGTCTTCATCATTATTGCCTTCAAAGAGAAACTGTCATGATTAGATCAAACATAAAATTGGGTAATAATCTTTATATTCTTGCAAATCTTAGTAAGTTGAAGGATCGGCACAGTGTACTGAAGGACGACACAAGAGTAATTTTTTTTTTCAAAACTAAGTAAAATCTTCTTTGAACCAGTGGAGCATTCCTATTCACCAAATAAAAAGATGCGTCTACCAGATCAACCAACACTACCCCATTTATGCTTATTATACCAAATATAGAAATTGGGTAAACATGAATTAGATGAAACAATGAAAATATCTTTGAAAATTGATTTGGTCCAAGCAACATGCAACACCTACCATACTTAAAAAAAAAGTTTAACATTATCCATATGTACTAGTACACTCCAATAGTGATGTTCACCAACTATTACACATATAAGAAGTCAGTTCTGAAATAATCAACTAGGTACCACTAAACAAAATCCAGTTAATTCAAAGGGACTACAACATCATGATAAAAACTCCATTCTTTAAGGAATTGAAACTTCAAAGCCTCCTCCTACTTAAAATTTTACATAATTGAACAACTACTTGTATTCTAATCACTTAAAATCGTAGTTTTTGTGGAATAGCTACTGCAAGTAAAATGAAATAAAATTTTGCATAATTGAACAGCTACTACAAATTAACAAAAGTATTTGTAATTCAGAGAAAAACAAAAAGAAAAAGAAAAACAAACCATCAACTAACCAACTGTTGCACTCCTTTCATTCCAAACAATCAATAGTACCTATCTCTTTTCTACCACATGCACACTGCATAAAGAGAACAGAATGTTAAAAAATTAAATTAATTAATGGTGGCTGCTGTGCTCAACTACCTACAGAAACTTGCTTGCTAGTTGCTGTAATGAAGATGGAATAAGAGAGTTCATGAGGGATAAAGCAAATCCAGCTATAAAGCTTAAGGGTCTTTCCCAAAGTTCACAAAAATTGTATCTTTATTTATTTTCAAAATTTTATGCGGAATGTCAGTTAGATTAAAGCTAGGGCAGTCACTTAACAACTCTATTTTTCTTAGTTTGTCCATACTTGTATAAAATTCCTAATTGTTAGAGCTAACAAATTAGCTAATTTGATAAATTTATAACTAAGCAAAGCTAAAATAAGTGCCCGAATACCCAGTATAAAGCCTAATACTAATCAAAATTCCCAATTCTTAGAGCTAACAAATAAGTTATTGGCTCAGCAAAACATAAACCACAAAATAAGCCCAAAATACAGAATGGAAAAAAATTTCAGACCTCGACAACATTGGGTAGGGAAAGAATCTCGTAGAAAGCACATAGTGAAGGATGATAGTGAATGTTTTACTAAATTATATACCGATTCTTAGTTTTCGTGTCACCGAAATAGATTTTTGAGCTTGAATCTGAAATAGGGGATGCCGAGTGCCGATTTGTTCAACCTATCTACCCAAGATGGGTGAATCGTGATTTGGGTCTGATACTGGAGAGAGGAAACACAATTTGTTTGGAGAGAGGAAACCACGATCTAGGCCTTTCAATCTGGCTTCGTTTCGATTTTGCAGCAACCGATTTCAAGGATTCCAATTTTAGCATCTTCGATTCTGGAGGGAAACTCATTTGATAGCTAAGTCGATGAGGATAGAGAATTTTGAACATGGAGCTTTTAAAATGGAATGCTCTTTAAGCAAGTAATGCTATTTAGCAGTAATGCTTTTGAACAGGACCGTATATATATATATATATATATATATATATATATATATATATATATATATATATATATATATATATATATATATATATATATATACAAACTGAAATAAAACCACGGACCGAAGTTCGGGCATACACATGCAACCCGACTCTCAACGTGAAGAATAGTGTGTGCAAAGATGAAGAGAAAGACTTTAAAGTGTGTAAGAAGTGTAACGACCCCAAAATTCATATAATTTAATTATTAACTTCGGTCGTTAATAACACATCTACCTTCTGAGTTTTACATCATTATTCGATGTTAAACTTTATATAATGCGGAATAATTTAAACTTTCATGTCTTCTTAGTTTAATTCCCTGAATCAAAACCTTTATCATCTACATGTCTTTGAATCAATCTTGTTTTATGATTCACTTTATCACTGTTATTATAAAATTTTACATTTCAATCCGATAATCTTTACATATCAGATAGCTCTAACATTAGCTTTACAACTCAACATAAAACTATACATCACAAAACATTTAATACATCTCATGAATCTTAATCATGTGATAAAGAAATAACAACTTTAGCTAAAATATTAATCTTCGTATATTTCTGATCCACGTCATTTAAGTATCACATAGTGTTACCTTCAATCCTTAACCTGTAAAAATGGTTATTTGCAAGGTTGAGCTCGACAGCCCAGCAAAATCTAACAGTTTTCATTCATCACGTAGCATATAATAGCATGCTCAACATATATCTCATAAACATTGGACTAACATAACATACATATTACAGTTCATATAACAAGTATAAAGATATATAAAGATTAAGTTCCTTACTCAATCAGCATGCTTTACTCAATCAGTGTAGTCATAAGCTGACTTTAACATTTCATACATTCAACATATATATAACACATCATGCTCTTTGCAGTAAAGATTTAAAACAATCAAATTCACATCGCAAATAGGAACTGAAAGATTTGCCTGATTCGTAGTTTATGAATTACGACTTAACTGCTTATCGCTTATCTGCACTTTGTGTATTCCTACACAGTTATATCATTATTCATATTAACTATTAGTCACATAGTAACGCATAGTAGCTATAGTGTAAATTTTACTGTACATCTCATAACCCTTTTTATTAATCAATACACAATATACTAACATCCTTTTTCTAACATAACACTCATTTTTAGTTAAAACTTGTTATTTCGGTACAAATCTTACATTACCATTTACATTTCAGAAATTCCAAGTGTTGACTTCACAACACTTGTCTAACATTCATTGTATAAACCAAGTTATCACATAATGCGTTCGTAACCTACTAATCACTTTTACAACTTTGAATTCATAATTCATATAACACAACTCTGTTTTAGCCTTATTGTTACATGTTGGACACATTATCCTATCATTAATTTAAGTTAAATTGAACGCCCAAAGTCTGCATAATTAACAGACTTCACTGTCTGTGGTAGGGTATTGGCACTGCCGCACCAGTTTTACACTAGGTTGAGGCGCGCCCGCGCGACACACCAGTTCCAGTTTTTCAGAAATGAGCTACGACACTTTTCTTAAGCCAACTAACACGAATTTTACCCATCAAACAATAATAATAACACGTACAAATGGAATAGAACTATCACAAACATGTTTGTGAACATATTCCACCAATTAAGACAATTTAACAACAATTTAAGCTAGGTTAATTTTTCAAATTTCATGTTTTTCATGTAAAACTCAATTTTTGACATCCTTCACGAAAATCAACACCGTGTTTCAATTATTATTCAAATTACTTCGTTCAAATTATGTTTTCTTCGTTTCTTAACGAACTAACGTACTCAAGCCTCAATTTGCAGATTAACATACGAATTGACCACTAAAATTGGTACTTTTACAAGCTATATGAAAATATACATAAAAACATACACTATAGTTACTTTTCCTACTTTTTAAACGAAAGTAGCATAACAAATTTCTTGTTTATATACACTAAAACCTCACCAACATGAATAATAACCATAATACATTTGTATAGCAACAATTCAAAAATATGGAATTCACCGAATATAAAAATTGTTGCCGCGAAGCATATATATATATATATATATATATATATGTATATATATATATATATATATATATATATATATATATATATATATGCTTAATATCAAAGTTATGAATAATACCTTCAATTAACTTGAACAATCTTTGCTAACACCACAGAAATTGCTTGAAAACTCAGAAATTTCTCTTAATCTCTCTCAAATTCTCTCAACTCCTCTGAAACTTTTCTTTCTTCTCTGAATATAAGACTAGGCCTAACAACACTAAGCGTGAGCATGAAATAAAACTGATAAGGCTAGCCTTAATACGTACACTAAATAAATTAGCAGTTACAAAGTAATAACGTATATCAGTTATAATTAAATTTTATATTTTATTTAATTTATTTGATTTATTATAATTATTATAATAAAATTCAAAAATCAAAAATCCAAATGCCATAAGGCTTTGTTTGGCAAAAACTCTTTTTTTTTTAAAAAATAATTAAATACTTAATATCCTTAAGCCTTGTTTGGCAAAATTAATTTAAACTCCTTTAGTTTTAATAAATAATTTAGTTTATAATTTATAATCACATATTATTTATTTGGATTTCCATATCTAACATTAATCAAATAAATTAATTACACATACTCTATTTAAAATAAATACTCCACTTAAATAAATATCACAAAATTATAATCTCATTATAATTTTTATTTAATAACTTATCATACCATTTTGAACTATTAAATTAAAACAACAATATAACCTCTCATGTTATATTACAATTCTCTAAATTATAAATTAATTTAATTTAGAATATTATCTAGTCATAAATATTTACTAATAATAACCACATCAATAAAATATTTATTTCATTTAATAAATATTTTAAATTATAATTAATAAAATCTTGGATTGTCACAAGAAGGCTTACTGTGGGCTGCCAAAGAAGACTTCTATAGCTTTAAGTGGATGAACACTCGGCTCGCGTCAGTAAAAAGTAGCTATATATGAACTTACAAGTGTTTAAAATGAGAAAGCATTCAGTTTAGCGCGTGTACAGAGCAAATTAGACAGGGCTTTCTCGCCTTTTTCTCTTTTAAAATGGCCACCCCAAGCCCTCTATTTAGAGAGGGGGGAGCTACAGGTGTACCTGCGGCTAGCCGCAGATGTACCTGCGGCTGCTCGGGGTGCCCCAGGCTCCGCGGGTCCTACCGTCTCGAAGTACGTGCACGCATGCAACGTGATGTCTGCTCAAACTTTCAGAACTTTAATCCGGGCATCCGACTGAGGTGTATAAGACATATTTCAGACCACCGTTGTCGAGAGTTATGCAATGACATGGGATTAGAGGTTGTACGAAGTCAGGAAGATGGGGCCATGCCCTCCGTTCTTCAAGCTTCAAATTATATCCGTTGTCTTGCGCAATAGTCACTCAGGATTGGACTTCCTTGGTTGTTGTGGGACATTGCTATGTAGAAATGTATGTATGAGGTGTTGAGATGGTGCGATGTGGCGTTAAGGTGGCAAGATGATGACTTTTCCCCTCACCGGGGTTATCTCCGGCTTGGGCTGATAAAGTAGACGTTGCTCAGGGTTATCTCTGAGACTGAACTGTTGCAAGTGTTGAAGGTCCTCAGTGTCATCTCTGAGGTGTTCCTGTCTTCCCGGTGTTATTTTCGGGTCTTGTATTGAGTGCCTCAGTGTGAGTGCCGAGTGTTCTGAAGCTGTTTGCATGGCTTTGAAACAAGCATTTCTGGGGTTATCTCCAGAACTGCAACTACACTCCTTGGGGTTATCTCCAAGGTTAGCGCTGCTATTCCCGGTGTTGGGACTGAGACTGAATATCCTGGGGTTATCTCCGGGATGAATCGACCTTCTCCGGTGGAATTTTTGGTATTGGAACTGCATGCCTCGGGATTATCTCCGAGGTTTGAACTGATACTCCCTGTGTGTATTCCGGGGTTGAAACTGAACTTTCGGTAGTATCCGGACTTGATATGAGCTGTCTTCTAGGGTTATCTCTGAAAGACAAATCTGCCCTCTTGCAATGTTAGTAATAAGTGTTCAGAAAATTTCGAGTGTCTACAGATGCCCTTCTTTATCATATTCATATAATGTAATGGCATGGATAGGATAAAGAATCCTAGACACTTGAAATGCAACAAGATAAATATGATGCTATGTGTAGCAACATGATGCAAATGTATGATGCATATGGATTATTTTATCATATGCTGGGGATGATTGCCGGCTCCCTATTGCTTCTATCGGGGATGGCAATAAACAAGCAACCTAATGAACTATCATGGACGTGCGATCCACAGCTAATAGAAATCTCTAGGATTGTTGACATTGGGGCTATCACCAAAATCCTGAATCCTTGATACAAACTTTATTCCAAATATGTGCCTCTCGTGTAAAAGAGATCTGCGGGGATAAAACTTTTGTCTGCTTGAGGATGTGTATAACATATTCCATTATCGATCCTCCTCGATGATGTTGATCCTTCCTAGTTTGTATCGCCAGGACATATCAATGTTCTGTTGGATTTACTGCCAATAACATGTGTTATCAGGGCTTCCTGACCTTCGTTGACATGTGAACCAACGAATGTGAAAGTAGTATGCACACAAGCCAATCATGTTTGATGATAAAACATATACTTTATAAATAATCTTATTCATTTATTAATAAAAAGTATTAATTTATTAAAGGCTTTTAATTATCTACATGATGTTGTTTTATAATATGTGATAAACCCATAGTTTTAAGCAATGCTTTTAGAATAATGATGATGATCATTCTAATGAGATCTAAATTCTTAGAAAGCTTAAAACTAAAATAGTTCACAGTCGTTGGATTACTAAATTGGGGATTAGTGAATCCGGATAGATTAGTACATACGTTGCTTGCTCATTGGATGAGGATGAGGATGATAGATCTCATAATCATTTGTGTGGAGACACTAAAGTAAATATGTAGGTGCTTATTAGAGAATAAGTTCACTGAACGTGGCTCGCTAAGGAATACCTAATGGAGTTTTACTTGCTTGTCAATAGGAATTCCTGTAATGATAGTAGGACAAGTGATCCTTGGACTTGAGATCATCATAGTATCTTGTGTATGATGACTTATACTTTGACTTATTCCTTAAGACCCTTAGGGTATATCAAAGGGTATGCTTGGATATAATAAGTTGTATGTGGAGATAATATATGATCAATAAAGAATCTACCATTTCTAGTAAAAGAAGAGAAATGTCATATGTGATTCGATAAATGACAGCTTAGTAGTCCTTGGCCAAGGCAGAATGAAATTAGAAATGAGTTTCTAATTTGTATTATTTAGAGTTGTGCATTTAAGAGTCGAAATACATATAATTAAATAAAATAAGACTTGACAGTAATTCCATGTCTTATATTTAATTGGGACATTGTATGGTAGAATGATTGAATTGTATGGTAACTATTTACTCAAAGGTTCTTATATGATTAATGTTGAAATCTATATTATCTGAAAAGTTGTTAATCGATAGGGAGACTTATATCTATTGTAGAATAAATATTATTTATTTAAATAAATTAATATTTTAATTTATTTATTTAAATAAGATTAGAATTTTTCTAATTAATTTATTCACAACCGGTTTAATATGGAGAACCTAAAGGGTCACACCATAAAAGGAAGAATAATTATTTAAGAAGTTAATGGCATAATCGTAATAATAAGTTAAGTATAATTAATTTAATCTATGGTGATATAATAAATTAAATAGCTTAGTATTTATTATTTAATATTTTAAAAATATTAAATATAAATTAATTAGAGGAGTCTTATTATTATTATTTAATTTCTAAAGGAGTTTGGAAATTAATTAATAAAGCACTCTCAAATATCCTAATAAGATTAGGAGGCTAATTAATTAAAAGAGTTTAATTAATTATTCCTAATAAGATTGGGAGCCTAATTAATTAAAAGAATTTAATTAATTAAAATAAAACCTAATTCCTTAATTGTTGAGGGTTGCCTACATCTATAAATAAGACGAGTCTTATTATGGGCGAGGTTGGTTAATGCTTTCACAATACACGTGAATACGTAATTCCAATAGTTGGGAGAGTATACCCTTTTCTATGAGAGATAGAAAAACTAGGATTTTGCCAAATTCCCATCTTCTTGAATCTTTCTTCTTCCTTGGTGGATTACCTCTAGAGGCCAAACACTTGGGTGGCTAACGTTGATCAAAAGAAGGAACCAAACCCGGTGGATTCAAGTTGAACGCGAAAGGATTTGGAGGTGAACTTGTACCTGAGGAAGCTCGGATCTTCAAGGGTATGATTCTTGTTCTTTATCTTTTCGTTTAATTAATAATTATGCATATGCATAAAGGATGATCCGGGTATATGGTTTGTAAAATTTTAAAACTCTGATTTTCCACATTTTCGCTTATTTTATGCAATTTGATTGCGTTCATGAATATTACAAACCTAACATTGGTATCAGAGCCAAACATTTATGCGAATTATTAATTGTTTTGATTTGATATATATGTTGATATGTGTTTAGAACAATTTAATTGGGCATAATTTTGTTATATAAAAGAAAAAAAACGTGAGTAAAACGTTTTTGAAATTCCGTATTTTGGTGAAGTATTCTGAATCAAGGTTTCTATTTATTTTAAATAGTTTTGTAATATGAATAATTAGAATCAATTTTGAAGAATTGGAGATCAAGAAGCAAGGAGCGCGTGAAAACTCGTTTGTAATGGAGCCCGGGTTTAAATGTAATAGTTATATTTAAATATTAATTCTTGTACCCCTAGGATTTGACCTTTTGATTCACTTGGTGGCACTAGTGAACCAAACTAGAATGAAATTTCATAATCAATCCTGGTAGAATATAGTTTTCTATATGTGCATGCTTATACTAAATATATATTATATATTATGCAAACATACTTCACATGTTAATTAATATGACGCGTATTTTATATATATATATATATATATATATATATATATATATATATATATATATATATATATGAATGTGCGCTAAACAAGATGCGACAAATTAATAACAAACCCCTCAAATATTTTATATTAAGTTGTAACGTTCAAAGATATTTGAAATATCGAACGTCGCCTTCTAGCATGATAAAAATAATAGAGTATTGAATATTTAATATGAGTTTATTGTGCATACTCAAGGCAAATATTAAATATTTAAGATGTTATTTTTATTACATATGATATGTATAAGGAATTGAACATTACTGCTTTGTTGTGCACACACAAGGGCTGTAGCTTTCTCTTCACTTATATGAAAATATTGTGTCTGACTTAACTTAGATCATTTTAGTTCGGATGTGCACACACTTGACCATTATGATCTAAGAGGCAAAATACAAGGAGTTGCATAGTTGATGTAATTGACAATAGTTGTCTACCTATTTATTTATATATAGTTTGTTATGCACACACAAGGCTATATACATTTGAAATGAGATCCTTATTCTCAGTAGCATATCTTTAATTAGATATTACCGAACTATATATATTGAGGGTAATATAGTTTGAAAAAAATAGTGGGAGATACCAATTTAAAACAAGACGTAATTTATTTTGGTAATTAATAAAAGAATACATGCTAAAATGTTGTTAATTACAAATTACTATCACTGCGTAGCATATTAGATGCTAAATTAACTGGACCGAATTAAATGGATTGGTTAAGGAATGTAAGAATAGTTCTCATGGCTGAAAAGCTATCTTATGTCCTTAATACGCCTATCCCTACAATGGTTGTAGACAATGCCTCTGAGGAAAAGATTGCTACTTTTAGAAAGTGGCAAGATGATGCACAGTTGGCTCAATGCATCATTCTCGCATCCATGAGTAACGTGCTTTAGAGTCAGCATGAAACTATGGATGCTCTTACTATATTCCTTCACATCAAGTAGTTGATGGCGAGGAAAGTAAGACTGATAGGTATTAGATATCTTAGGAGCTCTTCCGATCTAGAATGGCCGATGACACTATAGTACAGACAAAAGTCCTTAACATAATCAATTTGATTGATCAATTAGGACAACCGGTTTTGTCATAGACGGAGATTTGAGCCAAGATTTGATCTTGCACTCACTCCCGGAATCCTTTCACAATTGTTGTGAATTTTTTCATATGAATAAGCTAGATATTAGCTTCGCTGATTTGCTCAACATGTTGAAAAATGTTGAGAGTCACTTTCCAACCAAGAAATACCAAGTCTTACTGATAGGGGCCAAAGGATCTTCTAAAAAGAAGAACGATTCTAAGAAGGTAAATAGAAAATACAAAAATAAAGGATAATAAGAACAAAACAGATATGGATAGCAAAGGAGTTTGCTTCCACTGCAATAAGCCTGGACACTAGAAAGAAACTGCGAGAAGAATCTTGTAGAGCTAACCAGAAGAAGCTTAGTGAAGTTTCGGTTACAAATATAATTTTGTTCATGATTTAAAATACATTTTTCTTTAAGTCAAGGTTCTACTTGGGTATTGGATACCGACTTTGGTTATCATAAATACAGATTTATGAAGAGACCAAGCAGAAGTAGAAAGCTAAACAAAGATAAGTAATCCCATGTGTGGGAAATGAAGCAAATGTTGCTACATTAGCCATAGGAACTTATAATTTAGCATTGCCTACGGGCAAGTCTATTAAGTCAATAAGTTGTTATTATATTCTAATTCTTGTTAGAAACATTATTTCCATTTTGTTGTTGGATAATGAAATCTTTGGTATTATATTTAAGAACAATTGTTGTTCTATTTATAATAATAATGTTTTGTATAGAACTGAAATATTACTTAATAGATTTTGTATACTTGACTTACGTGAAAATAATTTTACAAATTGACAAACTAGTATAAGAAAAGGAGATGATCGTTCAAAAAGTTGAATGTGTGTATTTGCTGAAATACAAGTGTGAATTATTTAAAAGGTTCAAAGAATTCATAAGTGAAACAAATTGGCAAAGTATTAGGATTTTTTGATCGGATTAAGGAAGTTATACTTGTGCAATGAGTTTCTAGATCATCTCAAATGGTTTTCTCATAATGGACGCCTCCTGATACGCAATAATTGATTGATGTATCTGAAAGAAAAAATCATACCTTGTTGGACATGGTACGGTCCATAATAATTTTACTGACATTCCAGTATCCTTCTGGGGTCATGCCCTAGAAATGGCTGCATATCTACGAAAAGGTAACCTAGAAATCTGGCCCTAAGACTCCATAAAAGTTATGGACAGGGAGGATTCCTAATCTTAAGTATGTTAAGATAAGGCGTTGTCCAACTTATGTGAAAAGGTTTCAAAGGATAAGCTTGGAACAAGATTTGACAAGTACAAATTTGCGGGACATCCTAAAGTAAGTTTAGGATATATGTTCTATAATCCTACTTAGAAAAAGGTGTTTGTTGCGAAACACGCTACCTTCTAAGATAAATGTGTTTATCATTAAAGGGGCTAGTGGGAGGATAATAGATCTTGAAGAGTTCAAGAACCACAAAACACTATAAGTTAAATAAGAGAAACCTATAGATAGACCTATTGTACCACAACCGAATCGTAAATCTGGAATAGTACCGAAGATACCTAGGAGGTATGGTTTCATCATAGATGATGATGATGAGGTACACATCATAGAAGATAATGATCCAATTATATACGATAAGGTAAGAGTTGTAGACACTTAGAGAAATGGATTGAAGCAAGCTTCTCAAAAATGGAACATTCGTTTTGATGAAACAATCAAAAGAGTTTGATATTATCAAAAATAAGGATGAACCTAGTGTGTACAAAAGGGTCAGTGGGAGTGTCATAACATTCTTAGTATTATATGTTGATATAGTACGGATAAGGAATGATATACCAATGCTA
Source organism: Panax notoginseng (assembly GCA_016801055.1). Lineage (NCBI taxonomy): Eukaryota > Viridiplantae > Streptophyta > Magnoliopsida > Apiales > Araliaceae > Panax > Panax notoginseng. The sequence continues at coordinate 187,442,796 of CM029016.1, forward strand.
TAATCGGGAAAGATAAAGTTGTCAAAACATTCATTCATAAATAATTTGGGAAGAGTATCTTAATTAGGGATACAAATCTATATAGATAGATTTAATAGGATGCTCGACTTAACCCAAGAAACATATATTCATTTGATGCTAAAGTCGTTTAGCATGGCAAACTCCATGGGATGTCTCATGTTGATGAGCCCTGGAGTGTATCTCTCTTAATAGTCCCCATAGACTCATAAAAGAGAGATCACATGAGTAACTAGCATGTATGCAATGAAATGTACGAGACCTGATGTTGATCAGTCATATTCTGGAGAAGTTCACTATGAGTCAGTTTAAAAATATCTTAAAGTACTTAACCGACACTAAGGATGTGATCATATTCATGGTGGGTCTGAATTAAAACTAGAGGGCTTAACAGACTCGAGTTTTTTTTTCAGAAAAACCAAGACAAAAGAAAATCCACTTTAAGGTAAAGCGTTACATTGAACGGTGGTGCAGTGGGTTGGAAACATTTCAAACAACAAAGAGTTGCTGGTTTAGTTATAAAGACAAAGTATATAGCTATAAATAAAGCTGCAAGTTGATTGTTTGGATGAAAAGTTCATTAAAAAACTAGGAATAGTTTCTAAGTCTCATCTTGGATCTAAACATGTGTTGCAGCACTTTCATTCGTTAAAGAATCATTAAAAAATGAGAAATCACTATAGAGATAGTGGACTCTCAAGAACAACATTACATATCCATTTACTGAAGCTTATCCAACAGTAGGATAATCGTCACTTAGAGAAAAAGGGTATGAGATACTATGGCGATTGGCTTTAGTGCAAGTGGGAGATTGAAAGTAGTATGCACACAAGCCAATCATGTTTGATGATAAAACATATACTTTGTAAACAATCTTATTCATTTATTAATAAAAAGTATTAATTTATTAAAGGCCTTTAATTATCTACATGATGCTGTTTTATAATATGTGATAAACCCATAGTTTTAAGCAATGCTTTTAGAATAATGATGATGATCATTCTAATGAGATCTAAATTCTTAGAAAGCTTAAAACTAAAATAATTCACAATCGTTGGATTACTAAATTGTGGATTAGTGAATCCGGATAGATTGGTACATACGTTGCTTGCTCGTTGAATGAGGATGATTGATCTCATGATCATTTGTGTGGAGACACTAAAGCAAGTATGTAGGTGCTTATTAGAAAATAAGTTCACTGAATATGGCTCGCAAAGGAATACCTAATGGAGTTTTACTTGCTTGTCATTAGGAATTCCTGTAGTGATAGTAGTACAAGTGATCCTTGAACTTGAGATCATCAAAGTATCTTGTGTATGATGAGTTATACTATGACTTATTCTTTAAGACCCTTAGGGTATATCAAGGGTATGCTAGGGTATAATAAGTTGTACATGGAGATAATGTATGATCAATAAAGAATCTACCACTTCTAGTAAAAGAAGAGAAATGTCCTATGTGATTCGATAAATGACAGCCCAGTAGTCCTTAGCCAAGGCATAATGAAATTAGAAAGGAGTTTCTAATTTACATTATTTGGAGTTGTGCATTTAATAGTCGAAATACATATAATTAAATAAAATAAGACTTGACAGTAATTCCATGTCTTATATTTAATTGAGACAATGTATGGTAGAAGGATTGAATTATATTATTCAAAGGTTCTTTTATGATTAATGTTGAAATCTATATTATCTGAAAAGTCGTTAATCGCTAGGAAGACTTATCCGTATTGTAAAATAAATAATATTTATTTAAATAAATTAATATTTTAATTTATTTATTTAAATAAGATTAGAATTATTTTAATTGATTTATTCATAACCGGTTTAATATGGAGAACCTAAATGGTCGCACCATAAAAGGAAGAATAATTATTTAAGAAGTTAATGGCATAATCGTAATAATAAGGTAAGTATATTTAATTTAATCTATGGTGATAGAATAAATTAAAAAACTTAATATTTATTATGTAATATTTTAGAAATATTAAATATAAATTAATAAGAGGAGTCTTATTATTATTATTATTATTATTATTATTATTATTTAATTTCTAAAGGAGTTTGAGAATTAATTAATAAAGTACTATCAAATATCCTAATAAGATTAGGAGGCTAATTAATTAAAAGAGTTTAATTAATTATTCCTAATAAGATTGAGAGCCTAATTAATTAAAAAAATTTAATTAATTAAAATAAAACCCAATTCCTTAATTGTTAAGGAGGGTTGCCTACATCCATAAATAAGAGGAGTCTTATTATGGGTGAGGTTGGTTAATGCTTTCACAACACACGTGAATACATAATTTCAATAGTTGGGAGAGTACACCCTTTTCTATGAGAGATAGAAAAACTAGGATTTTGCCAAATATGCATCTTCTTGAATCTTTCTTCTTTCTTGGTGGATCACCTCTAGAGGCCAAACACTTGGGTGGCTAACGTTGATCAAAGGAAGGAACCAAACCCGGTGGATTCAAGTTGAACGCGAAAGGATTTGGAGGTGAACTTGTACCTGAGGAAGCTCGGATCTTCAAGGGTATGATTCTTGTTCTTTATCTTTTCGTTTAATTAATAATTATGCATAAATGATGATCCAGGTATATGGTTTGTAAAATTTTTAAACTATGATTTTCCATGTTTCCGCTTATTTTATGCAATTTGATTGCGTTCATGAATATTACAAACCTAACAGGATGACCATGCGTTGTAACCCCCGCCGGGGATATACTTGATTTTTTTTGACATGTACATCAATGGATGAACTCGTTGTTGGGGATAAATGCCGAGGCTGCTTAACCTTTGTTGATGTGTCTCAACTGATGCAATCATCGGTTAGCTTTCGATGCGTCGTTGGGTTTACTTGCCAACGGCTGAACTGACGTCGAGGTTGCTTGAACTTCGTTGACATGTGCATCAACGAAAAATATGCGTTGTAACCCCTACCGGGAATCTGTTTGATCCTCGCTGACGTGTGCATTAACGGAGAATATGCGTTGTAACCCCCGCCGAGGATCTGTTTTTGGATAGATGACCATGCGTTGTAACCCCCGCCGGGGATATACTTGGGGAATGATGACCTTGAACTGACGGCATTGGACCTTTGTACGGTATTACCGACTGTGATCTGTAACTGCTGATATCATTGGTATAGTATACCCTGTGTTTGGGTGAACACCAATGAATGATATGAAAGCCACAGTCAGGTCCAGGAAAACCAGGATTTCAGGCTATTCCGCTCAATCGCGTAGCATTTTTATCTTTGATTTGGCCTTTTCAGCTTGTAAGAACTCCTTTGTAACTCGAACTGGACCGAGCCAGAGGGACGAGACCCACATAAGGGTGTCGTAGGTACACCTGTAGCAGCCACAGGTGGACCTGCGGCCAGCCGTAGATGGCTATTAAGGCTGTAGGTTTACCTTTTCAAGTCATTTTCACGTTGCGTTGCATAGGAAATTCGAGAGCTCTTCTTCAGATCTGCTGAGTTCGGACTTATTTTTGCAAATTTTGTCACTGTACAAGTGTTTTACACTATCCTGGTAACGTATGCATGTCTTCTTTTCCAGTTTTTATCCGTTAGAAAATGACTTTTTATATGAAATGCATCTAGACACATAATAATGAATATGCATGCTCATATGGCTTGATAAAAGATATTCCATATATTAATTATGTTAGTATTAAGCCATACTGAACATAATGATGTGAAAAAATTTGACTTTTAAAACAGTCAAATTCACATTTTTTTGCTATTTCTTATCCTATTTGAGGATAAATAAGCAAAAGGTTAAAATACAAAGTAATCCTGGTAATTAAGCTGCCCTTATGGATTGACAACTTTGACATTTTAATGTAAATAGTATGTATATGACTGTGGGTAAGTGTGCTACTGAATGGCCACCTAGTCATGCCTATGTCCATGTGGATAGTCCTATTTATAGAGAAAACTATGGCAAAATTTTCCAAAATGTAGGCATTGAGTAGTCATGCATTTTTAACTCTACTGTAGATGTATGTTAAAGCAATGCATGTATTCATAAAATGCATTTTGAAAAGAAAGCTCCAGGTTTCAGAATTACCACACCCTTTCTGAGGTGATTTGGAGACTTGTCCAGATATTATGGATCCAAATCAGCCGAGTAGTTCCCATAGGATTTGTAGAGGGCATGCTGGAGCACTGGGTACCGGAGAGGTAAGTTTTTCAGCTTGGGACCCAGGAGTTGACTCTGACTCTAGAGGAGTATGCACGCTTGGCGATGCTGCCACTTGACAGACCTCGCGTGCATATGGCCATTGGTGACATGAGCCGATAGTTTATGACTCTCACCGGGCTGAGGCAGAGAGTTGTGCAGGATGAGATCACATCCGGCCACGTGATATCCCAACACTTTTTGATTAACAGATTTGGCTATGAGGATAGCTATGCTTGACATTATGGAGATTTCACTATACCAGAGGACCAGTGGCGTTTGGCCAGAGTAGATATATTGTTGCTTTGTGTATTATCATATATGTACATGCCACAATACATGGATGAGTTGGACATCGGTGTCATCATGGCAGTGAGAGCTCTCAGGGAGGGTCGTACCATTATTTTGATGATTATGGTAGAGACGCTGAGGTCGACCACGTTTTGTAGCACTTACCCTGCAGGGGTATTCACATACAGTTCGGTCTTGTTGTACGTGTGGTTTATGTCACACTTGAGATCGATTGGCACATTCAGACGACACGGATATTGTTTCACCCATGAGATAGCTATGTCATATTCCTTCCAGCCTATGGAGTTTATAGATCCTGCCTCTTGGTCCATTTTCCTAGCTGGGATTGGAGATCTGTTTGCTATCTTACTGTGTACAGGGCTCAGTTCGCCCTATAGTTTCATTACTCATGCTCCGGGCATGGATTATCTCCCTCTGGCTGGTTTGAGGGGCATGACTACCTACCACCCACTGGCCGTGATGTCACAGTTTGACCAGTTTTAGGATTTCTATCCTTTTGATGGGGCGTTAGGTCAGCGCTTAGCTTCTCGCTACTTGTCAACAGAGGATTGATCCCGAGTGTATGCTTATTGGGATCAGCGTGAGATAGCTACTTTTTTTGTTAGCCATCCGGGCTGTTCGCCAGAGTTTTCTGCGTGGATGAGATAGAGACTTCATCAGTTATGGTAGTATCCACAGTGTCAGGTAGTGATTCAGATGATGGAGAGCCCTTGAAGGACATTGATTCTCACACCCAGGAGGAGACATTTACTGGGTTGCCAGCAGCTCTCTTAGATTCTCCCAGTACTAGTAATGTTGTGATCTAGCATTCAGCACAGTACTTCGACCAGAGTGTTCATTTGATGACCTTCGAAAGAGATCAGGCTAGAGCCTTAATGTTGAGAGCCCTTGATGGGAGAGATGCAACTCTGTTAGAGAGAGACGAGGCGTTAGCTCGTAGAGATGCCGCTGTTGTTGATAGGGATGAGGCTATTGCAGACAGTACTGTAGTGAGATCCTGACCACTAGTATGCTTGCCGAGATGAGTACGTATATAGATGAGCACCGCGTCACCATGCAGATGGCCTCGGACTTGCTGGCTCGTGTAGATATCCTTGTACAGGAGACCACATCATTACCTCCTTCTTCAGATAGAGATGCTATGTTAGATCTGCTAGCCCGCATGCATACCGATCTGTAGATAGCCTTGTATTTTCCGGCACAGACTAGCTTAGCCATTTTGTCATGTACAATTTACATTGTGTATATTAAACAGTATTATATATAGCAGGGAAATATATTTTTGATCACTTCCCATTTAGATATGCCAGAATACTTGGTTGATATTTGCCTGCTTCTTCAGGGCTTGTGATCTTGATGTATTCTGAATTCCTTCTTGCTGGATGGACATTGAGTTGTCTCTGGACAGTTCAGAATGGATCATTGATCTGTGTGTTCCCTACCATCTTTGGTGTCTTGGAACTGGTTTCTGTATGGAAATGTAGAGAGGAGTGTGGCTTTCCTCTCTGAGATTGACCGCACCACAGATGGTCGCCAGTACTCCTATTTAGGAGGAGCCTAGTTAATTCCATCTCTTATGGATTGGTATTGCTCTTCAAGGTACAACCGCAGCTTAGATGGTCGCCGAGTCTCCCGTTTACATTGGGAGGTCAGGTAATTCCATCTCTTTGGTTTGAAGCCAATGAAATGTGGTGGATTGAAGTTTGATCCCAGTACTATTGATAAGTATTTATGTTTTGGTATGGGGTTAGACCGAACCATAAATGGCTGCCTACGTAGTTCAAACCTGGTGTAAGAGGTTCAACGCTGTATGTGGCAGAAAGGGTGTAGGAATGTTTTTGTAATGAGAAGGGTGTAGAAATGTTTTTGTTGTTTTTTGTTTTATTGCGACTGGGCCATATAAAATGGTTGCCTACGTACTCCCATGTATCAAGGAAATCAGGTCGACGTAGTTCGCCCCTCAGGACGATTTGTAGCCAACGAAAAGTTTGATCCTATGTGGAGGACAAACTGCGGGGGAAGAAAGTTTAATCCTAAATTCAGGATAAACTACAGGTGTGAAAAGTTTGATCCCATGTTTGGGGACAAACTACAAGTGTGACAGGTTCAATCCCTAGTGGAATAACTGAAGTTGAGTAGGGGTTAAAAAACCTAATAGAGAGGAAATGAACTGGCGATCTAAAAACCAGGCTGTAGGCTTGAAAAATGTGTTTCCCTGAGGGGCGCAGTGTGGAAAAGAGTTGTATGTAGTGAAGGGTTAAAGAACCGGAATGACTGGTGATCTGATGATCCAACACCAGGATATTTGCTTGATGGTAACTTCAGACATAGTACCGTTTCATGGTGTCCTAGTTGATGAGTTGTGGAAATTCATCGCCGTCCATTTCCTGGAATTTGAGAGCACCTCCTGTCAATACCTCTTTGACAATAAACGGGCCTTCCCAGTTAGGGGCGAGTTTTCCGTTAGACTGATCTTGGTTGTTAATGATTTTCTTCAAAACCAAGTCATGTTGTTTAAATTGCCGTAGCCAGACTTTTCTGTTATAGGACCGGGTGATCCTTTGTTGATATAACTGACCATGGAAGATAGTCGCGGTTCGCCTTTCGTCTATTAGAGACAATTGGTGATACCTTTCTTGTACCTATTGGTCTTCATCCATGTAAGCGTCTATTAACACTCTGAGGGATTCCATTTCTACTTCTATGGGGAGTACTGCTTCCATCCCATAGGTTAATGCGAAGAGGGTTACCCTAGTTAAAATGCTCATCGATGTTCTATAGGCTAACAGAGTAAGAGACAATAAGTCAATCTAGCCTTTGTGGTTGGTGGACATCTTTTGCATTATCTTCTTGACATTTTTGTTAGCCGATTCAACAGCACCATTCATCTTTGGACGGTAGATGACGGAGTTAAGATGTTTGATGTGGAATTTACTGCACAACTCCTCCATCATTTTGTTGTTGAGGTTCTTAGCATTGTCTGATACAATTACCTCTGGTTGTACATATCGACAAATGACATTATTTCTGATAAAAGTAATGATGACTTCTTTGGTAACCCCGGGGAAGGAGGTTGCTTCTACCCACTTAGTGAAGTAGTCGATCATGGTGAAGATAAAGCGATGTCCATTACTGGCTTTGGGCTCGATGGGTCCGATCACATCCATTCCCCACATTAAGAAGGCCCAAGGCGAACTCATATTGTGGATCTCCCGTAGAGGGGCATGGATAGCATTCCCATAAATTTGGCACTGATAACATCTCCTGACGTGGTCATTGCAGTCAGCCTTGAAAGAGAGCCAGTAATGTCCCGTTTTGAGGATCTTCTTTAGAAGTAAAGGGTCTCTCATGTGTGGGCCACATACTCCACCATGGACCTCATCCATGAGTCTCTGAGCTTGATCCTTATCTAGGCATCTGAGGAGACCTAATCTTGCATCTCTCTTATAGAGTGCATCTCCGCTCAGGTAGAATTTCATAGCAAGTCGATGAATCCGCCTTTGCTCAGTCAGGCTCGCCTCAGTGGGTGTAGATCAATCTCGTAAGTGCTCCTTGATATGTTGATACCAAGGTTGTTGGATGGGAGGTAGCTCATCCGATACTTTTCCAACATAGTTCCCATAGGCGGGTGCCTTTTGCAGCGCCAATGTGACGCTTGACATGTGTTCCTTGCCAGGTATATGAATCAAGAAGGCCAAAGTTGCTAGTGCATCTGCGAAGTCATTTCTATTACGAGGAATGTGTATAAAGGAGATCTCTTCAAACTCCAAAGCCATCTGTAAAACTTGCCAATGGTAAGGCAACAAATGTAGCTCTTTGGTTTGATAGATTCCCGTGGATTGTTTGACTACCAACTCTGAATCCCCAAAGACAGTTAACAGCCTGATGCCCATTATACGGGCAAGTTTTAGCCCCATGATACATCCTTCATACTCAGCTGTGTTGTTGGTGCTGACAAACTGCAATTTGACGGTGATGGGATATTGCTCCCCTGTATCGGATACTAGAACTGCTCCAGCTCCAGAACCTTCCATAATAACTGCTCCATCAAAATACATGTTCCATTTTTGGTGTGTATCGTACTGTTGGTGTTGCTGAATTGCCATTACCCCTTCATCGGGAAAGTATGTTTCTAAGGGTTTAAAATCCCTTGAAGGTGCAGCAGCCAGTTGATCCGCAATTCCTTTACCTGTAATGGTCTTCTGAATCATGTAAACGATATCAAATTGTTGTAGGATCAACTACCATCTGGACAACTGACAATTCAGTATGGGCTTGCTGAACACATACTTGTGAGGATCCACACGGGATATGAGATGGGTTGTGTGCCCATGGAGGTATTGCTGTAACCTCATGGAAGCCTATGCTAAAGCACAACAAGTCTTCTCAATCAAAGTGTACTTGTGTTCACTGCTTCTGAATCTTTTGTTGAGGTAATAGATAACTCGTTCTCGGCCTCTATCGTCTTTCTGACCCAGCATGCTGCCCATGGCATTGTCATTAACGGACAAGTACATGAACAAGGGAACATCATCCCTGGGTGGTACCAAAATAGGAGCTTTAACTAGCTGCTCTTTGATTTTAAGGAAGGCTTTCTGGCACTCATCATTCCATTTCATGGATTAGTTTTTCCTTAACAACTTGAAGATAGGCTCACAGGTTACTGTGAGTTGAGAGATAAACCTGCTAATGAAGTTGACTCTTCCCAAAAATCCCCATATTTCCTTCTCTGTCTGAGGAATGAGCATTTCTGTAATGACCTGGATTTTGGTGGGATCCAGCTCAATCCTTTTGTAGCTGACTAGAAATCCTAACAACTTGCCTGATTTAACGCCAAAGGTGCACTTGGTTGGATTCAACTTCAAGTTATACTTACGCAACCTGTTGAAGATCTTTCTGAGATGGTCCAAATGGTCTTCTTCCCTTTAGGGCTTGACAATAATGTCATCCACGTAGATCTCTATTTCTTTATGCATTAAGTCATGGAAAAGAGCCATCATAGCTCGCTGATAGGTAGCTCCGCCATTGATGAGGGCGAAAGACAACCGTCTATAGCAAAAGGTTCCCCAAGGCGTGATGAAAGCAGTTTTCTCATGATCCTCTTCAATAATCATGATCTGATGGTACCCCGTAAAGTAATCAGCGAAGGTGTACATGCCGTATTGAGCAGTATTGTCAATGAGAATGTGGATAAATAGCACGGAAAAGCTATCTTTAAGGCAAGCTTTATTTAGATCCCGATAATCCACGCAAACTCGCACCTTTCCTCCAGGCTTAGGCACGGGAATGATGTTGGATATCCATTCAGGATATGCGGACACCATGATAATACCAGCTTGAAATCGTTTCACCATTTTTTCTTTCATCTTTAAACTCCACTCAGGTTTCAATTGCCTGAGTTTCTGCTTGACTGACTTGAATCCCTCTTTAATGGGAAGGCGATGAAGGACAATGTCAGTGGACAAACCCACCATGTCTTCATAAGCCATGCAAACACATCATGGAATTGGGTTAGTAGTGTAACCATGTCATTCCTCTAGTTTGGGGTAAGGTTTGAACCAATCTAGATTAACTTAGGGCTTTCTAAGGTTCCGAGATTGAAGGAGGTGGTTTGATCAAGGTTGGGTTTAGGTTTGTCTTCAACCCATTCTTTGATCTCTAGAGGCACCTCAATGTCCTCTTGTATTTCCATCAAGTCTGAGTCCAACTTTTCATCAAAGTTACAATCCTTGTGGAGAAGAGGCATCTTACCAGCAAGTACAGGCACATCTAAGTTCAGAGTCTTGAAACAAAATATGCTTTCACTTAATATATATGAAACTGTTTAATCATACAAAGTGTTAGCATGTACAGACAAAACAACTGTTAATACTGTGCAAAAAAGTAACCAGTTATGATATCTACAGGGCAGAAAGAAGTCCTGCCCGTTTTACCCTTTTTGAGCAATGCAATGAGTGCTGCTCTAATTGGCAAGGGCAAAGTCCTGGTGGACTGCAGTGATGGAGGGGCTGTTATTGTCCTCCTTTTCCCGAATGATGACCATTACGTCTGGGCAATCATCGTCTGGGGTGTATCTGTTTGTATATTCATCATGGACAACGATGCATATGCCTGACATCATTCGGACGACGTCTTGTTTAATTCTTCATTCCTCTTCTTCCATCTTGGGATCTGGAACAAATAATTCCCTCTCCTTTACCGGATTCGGCTTGGGAAATAACATAGCCATTACATTGGCTGGCACCTTTACCGGAGGTTGTGCGGACTTTAGATTTATCGGTGGAGATTATCACCGTGTGGCTGAAGCTGAAGGAATCTGCGCTGAAGGAATCTGCTTATGCTTATACAGATTCCTATAACTGGAACTGGCATAATAGCCTAGTACAGCTGTCCCAGTTTGACTGGACACTTGAATCGGGTGCTTAATACCCTGATTATTTTTACCCAGCCCTTGTCCTGGCTGGTATCCCAATGACATCATTTCTTGAGTAGCTGCCATTACTTCGACAAAAATCTTGGATACGGGAAATGGTGTCCCAATGGAATGGTATTGCTTGTTGCTCACTTCCAAAGCATGAAAACTGACCGGCTCAACATCGGAATTGAAATTGATGAGTGGTATGTCACCATGTTGAGGACATTCCGATTCAGCGTTGACTGTGACTAGTGATAAGTGGGTTTTATACCTACTTATTGGATATCAATTCACGAGAACTATGCCCATCTCAAGTACATTTTAGTGTGTTTTTAGTTGCATTTCGTGTTATTTTGCATTGTATGTACTGAGAACCCCTCTGGTGTAAAAGTGCAGGAAATGGCATAACTCGGCATTGATAGGTGGCATGAGATCATTTAAGGCATGACACGAGAGTCGAGTGGAGATAAGCAACTGCACATTGATGGAAGAAGTATTAGCAACTAGACACAGAAGCAGTAGCAGCAGCAAAAACTCACGGAAGCAAAACACAGAAGCCACACGGCCGCGCGGCTAAACAAGCTGGAACATGCACGCCTGCACCATCACCCGACCAGAACTAACTTTGCACTCCCGCTATGATTACGAAGGGACAGCGCATGGCTGCGCGCGTAGTTGACTGAAGCTGCTGACTTTATTTTAATTTTTAAAATTAAAGCGTAATGGAGAGGGGGTTCAATTAGGGCTTATATATTAGACGTATTTTCATGATGTAAAAGATATACCACCCCTTGGGGATCACGTAGCTATCATTACTTTCTCTCTTCAATTTCAATAATAGATTAGAGTAGATTAGTGTAGGTACTTTCTAGATTGGATTAGATCCGAAGACTTGAAGCAATTGGAAAGCATCAGAGATTCTATCTTGGACCAGGAGAACAAATTTGCACTACAATTCTCTACTCTTATTTTCTCTTTGATTCATAATTGTATCTTACGATGTTTATTCTATATGTGGATGATAGATTTGATTCAACTATGATCTAAACTCTATTCTGAGATTGCAATGGATTCTATGGACTAGTTATTTCTGATATATTGCATTGTTAGCTTTATTGATTGTTATGAGATTATTTATTAAGATCGTGCTTATTTGCTTAGTTGATTGGCCATCGATTATTGTGATAACCTATATGAACTTAAAAGATGCAGTATGGGTTTAGATCTGATCTTATTAGCTTGTGATTGTATGTTCTACATTGTGTTGGGATATACGATTTATGCTTAGAATAGACATATACCAAAGCACCACTCGTAGTCAATTGAGGACTTGGGCTTAACCCCTAATTATTTGTAAATCACATAGACATTTAGTGGTTTAGGTAATGTGGGTGTTCATGTGTATTCTAGCAACCGTGGATTACATGTGATTTGTGTATGGTACATTGGGAGATGGCTATACTTTATTTTCGTGTTCTTGACTAACAATCCAGTACAATTAGTTTGGCTTAACATGAAATGTGTAGATTTGAATGAGTCAGTAGATGAAATTGTGATCTCAGGTCTTCTTTATCTAATCTTACTCTAGGAATAGTTAGGTTTATTTATTTTCCTAGTTTAAATATAAAATATCAAATCATTCATTTAAATAAGACTGAAATGGTTATGGGTTAGTGCTTGGTGAACTTTATTAGTTAATTCTCTGTGAGAACGATACTTTACTTACTCTTTATTACTTGTTGAGCGTGTATACTTGCACGCATATATTGATCGGTAAAATGACCAATAACTAGGCTATTGTTGATAACGTATTTAAGTTACTGATGAAGAGTGGAAGGGACTGCCCCAACTATGTGAATCCACGGTCTCCCCAGAAGCAGGTTGTATCCTGTATCTATTTTGAGCACGTGAAAAGATACACAGAATGTATGGGGACCAATCTCAATTGGCAGCTCAATCTCTCTGACTGAATTCCGGCGGGCTCTGTTAAAAGCTTTAATAACCGTATGGCTATTCCGGATTCGGTTGATATTGACATTCATCTTCACCAACGTAGCGTAGGGACATATATTCAAAGATGAACCTCCATCTACCAATACTCCATCTAGCATGTATCCGGAGGACAAAACTGTAATGTGTAAAGGCTTACAATGACCGGTCCCTTCGGGCGGTATGTCATCATCAGTGAAAGATATCACATTGTTGTTAAAAATGTGATCAATCAGATGTTAAAAATTTTCCACATCCACTGATTTCGGCAAGTATGCTTCTTCCAAAACCTTCAGTAGAATCTTCATGTGATCCTCAGAAGTTAAAACCAAGTCCATTATTGAAATTTGATGTGGAGCTTCTCTTAAGCTTAAAACCACCTTGGCTTCATTATGACCCATAGCACGGAGGAATTTTTCATTCTTCTCCATGGGAATTTTCCCCTTTGATTTAAGGGCATGTTTCAATACCCATTGGGGAAGACAGTGGATTTTCCTTCGACACTGTAGCAGTTGTATGAGAGGTGGATCCTTCAGCTTCTTCATAATTCCAGGGGACTTTTTGTAAGCTGATAACAGGATATTGCGGTCTGAACGACTAGGCAATTGGCTTTGGCGCAACCACTTTCAAAGGATTGTCAACTCCTTTGAGTTGAATTATTTGTATTGTGAATGGTTTAACAGTCCCATCAGCCTCAGCGGATATAACTGCTATCGATCCCTTCCATTTAGTAGGAAAAGTATTTTCACTCTCAAATAGTACAGTATCGTTGTCTACCAGTTGCAGGACACCGCTATCAATTAGATTCTGAATAAGGTGGCAGAGTGCCCAACATTCTTTCGTGCTGTGACCGCGAGAATGGGAGTGATACTGACATATTCCATTAGGATTGAACCGTCCTGAATGGAGATTAATTGGAGGTAGAAGGGATATGATTCTTCCTTCATTGATTATCATCTGAAGTATCTCCTCCATAGGTTGGCCCAGGTATGTAAATTCCCTTCTATTGGCAAAATCCCGACAGGCTTTGGCAGTTGCTCTCTTTGTCACTTTGTCCTCTAATGTTTCATATTTTGAAGGTGATGAGGGAGTATTCATAACCAAGGGAAAGAGGCTAGGATGCTCCTATCTGATTAATTGGCGTGTGACTTGATGCTGATAAGTCACCAATGTGGCCAATTGCTCAATCTGCTTACACAGAGATTTCATCTTTCGTTCCATCATAAACTAAAACTTTGCATAATCCCACTTGTCAACAGCGTCTTTGATGGTCTGGGATGATTCACATTGAAATTGGAACTCTGTCTATTGCTCCAATTAATCATGTTGACCTCTTCTTTTTTGTGTTGAGGAAGAGGGTTGTCTTGTACGTGAGGTTGATCTGGCTTGGTGACCACGATCTCACCGTTGTCTATCAAATCTTGGATCTTGTGTTTCAAGGCCCAACAATCTTGAGTGTCATGTCCAGGTGCCCCGACATGATAAGCATATTTCTGAACATAATTGAAACCCTTCCCATTAGGGTTGGCTGGTGGAAGAAGATGCGTAATTTTCTTCTTAGTGGTCAGAAGATTGAGAATGTTCTCGAGTGAGTGCCCTAGGGGTGTGAACACTCGAGGGCATTTGACTTCTCTACCTTTAGATAATGGAGGGTTTGAAGATTGTGCTTGAAAGGGAGTGTAATTTCTCCTCTGGATAGGCATATTTTGATTGCTCTTTTGACCTTGTAGTATCAAGGAAACATCCTCCTCTTTCTTTTTATGGACCCTCCGGGGGTTGTTTCCATAAGTTCCGGACTGGATGTGTTCAGCAACAGCTTTAAGAACGGCTAGGTCTTGAATCTTTCCTGACTTCAACCCCATCTCAGCCGTCTCTCTATGTTTGATCATTTCAGAAAATGGTTTACCAATGCCAGCTAAAACTCTCTTATAGAAAGGAGCTTCTTGTATGTCTATAAATGTCATGACCATTTCTGACAATGTCATAAAAGGAATAACTTGAGCAGCAAGGTGCCTCCACCTTTGAGCATACTCGCTGAAAGACTCATTCGACTGTTTCTTGACCTTGGTAATCTGGTACCAGTCATGAGCCATCTGAGACTAGAAACTGTATTGTGTGAGGAAGACATGAGCTAGTTCTTCCCAACTATAGATCTTTGAATTGTCTAATCTGGTATACCACGAACAGGCTTCTCTAGTCAGACTCTTTTGGAATAGCTGCATTCTGAGCTTTTCGCCCTCTACATAAGATCCAAGTTCTCCAATGAACACCTTCAAATATGAGTAAGGATCTCCTAACCCGTCATACTTTTTGAAGTCAGGAGTTTTGAACTTCTCTGGATAATGAACACCAGGGAATATACAAAGGTCAACATATGATACACTCCAATGTGCTCTAATTCCTTTGATAGAACGAAGGGTTTCTTCCATTTGAAGGACCTTTTTCCTGATGTCACCGGTGTCTAGATCTCCTTTGAGCTGGGTGGTATCATGAATTTTGTTGGTTGTATCCAACTGGAGCTCAGGTACTATAATGACTTTATCATAACCTTGGGTTCCTCCTTGTGTAGAGGATTCAGCATGTATGGGTATCGTCGTACCTCAGTAGACTGATGTAGTTCTTTCAGCAGAATAACCAAATCTATAATTTATTTACATAATCCGTCAAATTCTTTGAGAGAAACTGGATTAGACTGGTCAGATGAAGACATGATTGGCTGTAGGCTCGTGGTCTTTTTGGATTTTGACCAGGTAATAGGCCCGAATGCTTCCCTGTGACAAAACTTGCATAGTTTAGTCTTAGGGATTGTGTAAATGTTTACATGCTATGTGATGTGTCCATTTTAGGATTATTATCCTACAAAACGGATGTTAGCTGTTTGTAAAATGATGACATGTGTGAAGCACTAATATTACAGACAGATATATTGTAGTGCAGTAAAAATGCATTCGTACACATTCGTCATAAATGTAAATGCAACATCCACACACAAGCATATAACAGTTTTAAAAAGATTGTAATAACGACTTAAGTCCTCTTACTGTTGTCCCCAGCAGTGTCACCACCTGTCGATGTCGGGATTTTTATTTATCCCTTTTCTGTTCTTATTCTTTTGTGTTCTCATGTTATGTGAGATTTGTTTGAAAAAACAAGAGAAAAAGGTTCGACATATATATGTCGACGATTGGACTATAAGAGTCGCCAGTTGGTTTTTTAACTGGGAGTACCAACACAACCGATAAAAGGTTTACACATTGACCCAGTGATGTGACACTGCTAAACGGGTATGTGAAACCGAGATTCATTAGGGTTCAGGGACTTGCTTATGCGAAGAGAAGGTGTTAGGCACCCCGCAACATCCGTGTTGCCACGGTGACCGCCATTTTTCAAGAAACTGTTATATGAATGTGTGTGTGTTTGTGGGTCAATGTGCAGTTATTTGGAAGTAGTTGGAGGCCTCGTTCGCACCTATATACACAACGTTTGAATTTATGTATAAATTCAGTTTTACACTTCTCTTTTATTAAATGTTCGGCTTGATTGCTTTTATTTTCGAGATGCGAAGCATCTTTGAGAAAATAATGTACAAAGTAGTTCCGAACTCCTCGTGGGCATGAAAACCATCTGAGGAAATCCAAACACCGTGAATAAATTTACAAGTTGCTTACAACTGAAAATGTCCATCACGGGAACCGAATCTAGATTCAGTAAATTGAATATGTGATCACATGATTCCTAAGCTCACATGATAACGCAGTTTATATAAAAGCTGTAAGTAGTTATATATATATATATATATATATATATATATATATATATATATATATATATATATATATATATATATACAGACATGATCAACCACCATGAAGCACCTCCATGAGGGATCAGAAATATAAATAAAGCTGTAAAAGCAATCAACTGCCATGGAGGAAACTCCAGGAAGGACGAAATGTATAGAAAGCAGTAAAAACGGTACACCGCCATGAAGTAAACTCCAAGCGAGATGAAATGTATATATATATATATATATATATATATATATATATATATATATATATATATATATATATATATATATATATATATATATATGAGAAATGATCCATAGCTAGTACTTGCTAGGGACCAAAATTGGGCAAATAGCATCTTAGTCGTACGTTCTATAGATTAAGGGCTGAGATAACTTTTTAATTATAGCAATACGCCAGTTCGTATAGCGTACGCTGAATTTACACTTAGCCCATACGCTAGTTGAACTAGCGTAACGGAAGAATCAGGATTTTCGGACAAATTTGGCCCAAGCTAACTGGCGTAACAATAGTCCAAATTTGCAGGAAGTTTTGGCGAAACAACAGTCCTAATTTGAAGCGGAGAGCTACAAGCCTACAACGGATAAAATCTTAGCAAGAGTCCAAATTTCTTAAAATTCCATATCAACTTGACAATTACTATAACAATTCATTATCAGATCAAATAGTAAGGCAAGAAACCAAATCAGAGTAGGAAATAACATATGGGATAACTTTCAAACTAAAATAAAAAAAAATGAAAAACACGAAATATCAATAGTAAAAAAATACAAACCTTATATTATTATTATGTATTCCTTTTAATTTCTTTTAAATATCCTCCAAAAAAAATCAAGGAAGAAAACAGCGCAATTAGTCAAGCACGGCTTTGCAGGTCAAAATCAACCTGGTAAGTTTTCAATTATGGCTGAAAATATGTTTAATTCAAGTTCTTCAAATTCTTCTCAAGATAGTATTGACATGGATAATATTGGTGTTCATAACACGAACCAATCGCATATGAACGTTTCAAAAAGTCCGTATGAGGGTCAGATTTTTTCTACTATCCAAGAGGCGGAAGAATTTTATAGAACATATGCACGTAGTTGTGGATTTGAAATAAAAATTGGGACAACTCATAAATATGCTCACTCCAACAATTTGTCCAACCGACTTTTTACATGTAAGAAAGCTAGAAAACCAATTGAAAGTAAGAAACAAGACGTTGATGAAGTTGATGGTAGTAAGGTCAAAAGAAAAAGGGATTCTATAGGTCGAACGATGTGCAAAGCTAGAATGTTTGTTGTTCACATAAAGAATGAAGATACCTGGAAAGTTTCAAAAATTGAGCTGTCTCACAATCATGATTTGGTGACTCCGAGCAAGAAAATTTTCATTCAAACACAGAAAAATATAACTCCTGTTGCCCGAAGTTTAATCGAAACTTTCACAAGGGCTGGAGTTGGGCCAAGTAAAATGATGAATGTATTTAGCGAAATAGGAGGAGGGGTGGAAAATGTCGGATTCAGTGATAAGGATATTCGGAATGTTGTACGAGATATAAGGCGTGACACAATAGATTTAAACGATGCCCAAGCTGCATTGCAATACTTGAAAAAACTCTCGGCGGACAATCCTCTATTTTTTTACGATATCAAACGAGATGAAGATAATCGCATCGAATGTGTCTTGTGGATAGATTATCGTTCAATGATAGCTTACAAAAATTTTGGGGATGTAGTGACATTTGATACAACTTATCGAACGAATAAGTATTCTATGCCGTTTATTCCGTTCACGGGGGTAAATCATCATTATCATTCCATCTTGTTTGGTTTTGCACTGATTCAGGACGAAACAGAGGATACTTTTGTATGGGTTTTTGAATGTTGGCTTCAAGCAATGAACAACAAGGCACCGATTACCATTATCACTGATCAAGACAAAGCTATGAGCAATGCGATTGCTAAGGTTCTGCCAGAAACACACCATGCTCTTTGCACATGGCATATTAGCAACAAATTTCCAGAGAAATTACATACATTGTATGAACAGTACCCAACATTTAAACATGATTTTAACAGCTGTGTGTATAAATCTTTGACCGTTGCGAATTTTGAGGAGCGATGGAAAAAGTTGATGATAGATTACGAACTGCATGATCATGATTGGCTCCAATCACTTTATGAGGTTAAACACAAATGGATCAAGGCGTACACAAAGAATTTTTTTACAGCAGGAATGACAACTACATCCAGGAGTGAGGGAATGAACAGTTTGTTCGATGAATATGTCAATGCCACAACGACTATCAAGGAATTTATCGTAAATACAGAAAAAGCACTTGAGAAGCAGGTCATGAGAGAGAGAAAAGCTGACTACGTAACTTGTCATCGGACCCGAACTATGACACTTGAATCACCATTTGAAACACATGGAGCAAATGTTTATACAAAGGAGATGTTTAGACGCTTTCAGATTGAGATGATAAAATCCCACAAGTACGTAATGCAGAAGCTTCAACATCTAACAACATCAGATACAAAGTCGTATGCATTGTGCAAGGCAAGCGAAAATGAAGAGTCAAATAGGTACGTTATTGTTGTTAGTAATGTTCAAACTGGAGATATAAATTGTAATTGTAAAAAATTTGAACATTATGGTATGCTTTGTAAACACATTATAAGGCATATGATTGCAAAAAGTATTAAAAAAATACCTGATAAATACGTTTTAAGGCGGTGGTGTAGAGATGGTAATAAAGTGAACGCTGAATTACCAAAGATTTTGACTGAAATGTCCAACTACGAGGAATCTCAAACGATGCGTTACAATTATTTGGTGACGTTGCTCTTGCGATTAGCTTCTACAGGATCATGCTCAATTAATGGTTTTAAGCATGTCGTACAATTGTGCATTGACAATCAACCCATTGTTGAGAAATTTGACCCTGATGAAAATAGCGTAAAAGAGGTTCCTGATATTCGAGAAGATGATGATCAGCCCGTTGAAGATGAGCCATTATTGGATCCTATTTGTTCGCAAACAAAGGGGAGAAAAAAAGCAACAAGAATAAAGAGTGGGATCGAAGAGGCTGCAAGTCGTAAACAATTGAGAAAGTGTGCAATATGCAATATGATGACCAATCATGATAAGCGGAACCACTACAAAATTTTGGGTCAAGAAAAGTCAGTTGTTTGAAGTTATATTAATATGTGATTTTATGATTATGTAATGACAATTACTGTATAATTACATGGTCAATGTTTTTTATTTTATTTTGTATTGGTTATCTTTACTCAATTAATTTCTTGATGACAATGAGTAAATGTGTATTTAAACATACATTATTAATATTATTATGTAATTTGTAAGTTTAAAATTATAAGGTGATGAAGAAATGAATTTATATCTGGTCTGGTCGATCTTGTGAAATGTATTTGTATTGATTGATTCATTGCTTTTATATATGGGTTTGTAGAGAGTGTAGTCATGATGGTCAAACACCTTAACGCACAGAGACCCGGTCGAAGTTGGAGATGGAATATGACTTTTTGAAAGAAGTTAGGAAACTACTACTACACTATTATTATAGGAGTACAAGTAAAATTTTGATACGTACGTACGTGATTATGAAAAAGATGCACGTGTTTATAATTAGTATTATTAGTAATGTTTGTAATTTCTAGATATATAGAAACAAACAAACAACTACTAGCACTAGCAGGCCAGGTTTATAGTAATGGATTAATGTAGTAGGAAAAAAGTTGTCGGTAATGTAAACGTGGTGGTGCGTGCGGGGCGGCCGAAAGAATTAAGAGGCCGGATATATGGATGGATGGATTATCATTGATCAGCATTAAGTATATATATATATATATAGTAGTACTACTCCATATTGCACTCGATCCAGTTGGATGGGTCAAAGAGGAGAGGACGCCGAGGCCGGGCCCGGGGGAGCCACCTACGTAGCTTCCTGCATGTTCAAACTATACACTTCATAAGAACACAAACAAACATAGTAGGCAAAAGCATAATTAATTCTCAAACACCATTTTACTGCTTTTGGACTCGATGACATAATCGAAATCAAACTCTCTGACAATCAGTAAATCCAAGAAGTTTCACACTTTTCTCTGGTTTAAACTTTTCTCTGAAAAAACACAAACTTAAATACACATTGATTATAACGACATCCACATTAACGTACATACAAAAGATTGATTCATTTTGAAACTGATAACCGAGTTACTAAATCAACGTATTACAAATCTAAAGTTTGTTTGTTACTAAATATATTTTTCAGGAATGTCCCTAGCTTTGCACATCCTAAGCTCATGTGCTATTCTAAACCTAAAGTTATAAGCCTCGTTAATAGTCCACCTCGGTTCCTCCATTATGTTTATACGATGCAAAAAGAAATCCACGTACTTTGCAACATATATGCCACAATCGTCTTCGTTCCATTGTCTCGGTCTATTCACACAGGCTTCAACTTTCGGCTTCGATTTTGGCCACTTTGCTGTAGGATTTGCCTGACGAAGCAGCAAAGGAATTAACTCCACCTATAAACAATAAACCCATTACTTATAAGTCCGAAGTAGTAGTAATTACATGTCTTTCTAATGACATGAAAAACATTAACTTTATTAATGAACTCACCACAACCGCAAAAAAGTTTTGGTATAATTGTGACAATGGCATTAATGGTTTGTCATCATATAGTGGGTCAAGTAGCATAACTTTCCACTTGCTGACACTCCAAATAAACAAGAAAAAATGACTGTTGGTTTCGTTGAAGACTGGAACGAATATGTAATCACACTCATGTACTGGGGCACCAACTGTAGGATTGATGTAACTTCTTAGAAATTTTCGTATGGTTGGCATGTCTACTCCGGCACTTGGTAAGTTTTGGGTACCTAATAACGCAAAGTACGTTGGCATGAAATAAAATCGAGCCCATCTTTGGATACCTTCTTTACACATTTTAGCTTCTCTGTCTCGCAACAACAACAAATAAGCATCCAAGACATGTTCCCATAACCAACCATTGGGTCTCAAACAGTTAACATCTTTAAATTCAAACTTGTATAGACCTTCTGGATGGCTATGAGGAAAGTCTGATGGGTCGTGAGTTGGACTAAACCAATGATGATTTAGCCAATTGATTTTTTCCGTCTTTAAGTACTTGAAAAAGTGAGTAGAAGGGCCAACGCTAGGCTTAGTCTCTTGAACTCTAGGTTGGGATCCTGTAATGTCAATCTCTATCTGCCCAACTGTAGGTTGGGATCCTGTCATGTCAATCTCCATCTGTCCAACATGAGATTGCGTTGGATTTGGATTGATTGGAACACCTCTATAGTCATTCATGAACGGCTGGTAAAATGTATTGAACCATGTGTCATACATGGTTCTCAACTCAGGTGGATGTCCAGTTGACAACAACTTTTCAAATATAGCTTTTGCACTCTCAATCTACAATGAAATTAAGAAATTATATTAATAAAACAAGATAATCAGTTAAAAAAACAAAAACATTAATAACTATTATAAATTGATCTACTTACCGTGTTTACAGCCACATATTGGTTAATGAATACCCGTGGCTCATAATCTTCCCCTTGACGCCTGTAGGGTCGAGTATGGTGTATCCGTCGTCGAGTAATTTCTCTATACCACGTCATATAATCCTCGGTAGATATATGCTGCAGAGCCTCCAACACTTGTCCTTCTAAACTCTCCATGTATGCATCCCACAATCTAATATAGTTGGCCCTATGATTTTCAAAATTTATTCTCTCAAATAATTTATGTTCCTTTCGCAATTCTACCATATTTTCAGCATTAGATGGATACGACTGCAAATATCCAAATTGCCTCATATATCTGTCAGGCATTTGAAACTCAACTATGTCGTAATGTATCAATGGTATACGAGCGGCTCCACCTAACCTTGCCTCAAAAAAATCCCAAGACAAACGTCTATCAAATAACTGATATGGACGCCACACCCCATCTGTTTCCAACATATTATCAAACTCTCCTCGGTAAAACAGAAGATGGTGATGTGGATTTTTAAGGCGCTGATATTGTTTTGAATTAGGATCAAAAGAGGAGAATGCCCAGGATAATGCCCTAGGTATCAACTTCTGGGACATAGGCTTAGGGGTTGGACGACCAATGTTGAACCGTTCATGAGCCCACATCGTAAGAAGGGTTGCACAACCTGCGAATTTTTTCGTTGTTTTGCGAGTAGCCTCATGCAAACCCCTATACAAATGCCCTAAAACGGCCGCCCCCCAAGCATATGTAACTACGTCTTCCAATCTTTCCAATAGCAACAAATATCTAGGATGCACAATATTTTTAAGCTTGGTTGGAAACAAAATAGCGCCACACAAGTACAACAGATATGCCTTAGTGTGTTTTACGACATCATCTGGAGTAGCATCACCAGGTACTTGACCATATCTCTGTCTTAACCAGGGTAAACTTATGCCCCCCCTTTTATAGCATTGTGTCCACTCATCTACTACAACTTGTTGCCCAAAAACCCTTGTAAAATAATTTTTGGGACTTTCTAATTCTCTGCAAGTCAAAGCTTTTCCTAATACGGGCAACCCAAATAAAAATCCCACGTCCTCTAAAGAAATGCTAATCTCTCCACAATTTAAGTGAAACGTATTTGTTTCACTTCTCCAACGTTCAACTAGAGCAGATATAAGAGATGCATCAATCTTTGACACTATAGCTTGATGACAAAATATACCAAAACCTACTTGTTCCAGCAAATATTCTTGTTGTTCAGTCAAGTTCCATTCAGTTAATTTTGCAGACATTTGACAAATTTCTAACACACCCCTATCCTACACGTCCAAAAACATACAAACATAAAGCGTCACAACATGAATGTTTCTAATCATCATTTAACAAAATGAAAGTTGTTATAAATAAATAAACTTACAATATTTTGCCATAAGTCTGACGATACGTGATTTTCTTGGTCCCATAACACAATAGGATTAGCAGGTCCAGGATTAATATCCATATGTTTCCTACACATTCATCAAAATAAGGAGTATTAAATAATCTATAAAAATCCCCATAAAAAATAGATACGAGCAATGAAGTAATAACCTAGCATCATGGAGACTTGACAACCACCAACATTACAACCTTAATTTTTTTTATAAATAAATTAAAAATTAAAAGCTGCAATCAAACAATCTCAAGCTTGGTACAAAAAAAGGATTACCACTACTGCTTAAAAGAATAGCTTAGTCATAAAGAGTAAGTCCTGAAAAGAATTGAAACCAAGAAAAACCAAGATTACCAGTACTCTTTGCCCCAATTCGATTTCACAGCTTCAATTGCGAACAACCCCAATTCGATTTCACAATGAAATTGCAGGAAATTTTTTTGCCCCAATCAGATTATCAACATGGGTCAGGATTATCATACCCTTTCCTTCAAAAATTGATGAACACCAAACTTCAAGATGTATAATTATCTTTAATCCTGAAAGAAGAATAATTATACTCCATTAATATCAAACATTAAATTTAGGGTTTTTTTTTGTTTCAAATTCAGAGTAGTAAAAAGGGTTTTGTGCTTTCTCATAGCAACAAAGAAAGAAATGGAGAAGAGAGTGGGCACTGAACCTGCAGAAGTGGAGAGCTAGACGAGTAGCCGAACGAGTTTAGGGAATAGCATCTCGAAATCGCAGCAGGGGGGAGGGTTTCGTTTTCGAAATCGCAGGAGGAAGGGTTTGGTTTAGGGAATCGTCGCAGGAATCGAGGGTTCGGCACAGTCGCAGGGAAAAGGGCTTCACCTTTCGAAATCGCAGCAAGAAGGCAGGAGGGAAATCGCCGCAGCAAGAAGGCAGGAGGGAAATCGCCGCAGCAAGAAGGCAGGAGGGAAATCGCAGCAGGAGGGCAGGAGGGAAATCGCAGCAGGAGGGAAGGTTTTGATTTAGGAATAGAGCGTATGAAAGAGCCTTATTAGAGATACGCCACTTCGTCTAGCGTATTTAGTGGGCAAATTGGTATTTTTAATCGTACGCTAGACGAACCAGCGTAGGGAAATTCTTCATTTTTAATCTCAGCCCTTAATCTATAGAACGTACGACTAAGATGTTATTTGCCCAATTTTGGTCCCTAGCAAGTACTAGCTATGGATCATTTCCCTATATATATATATATATATATATATATATATATATATATATATATATATATATAAAAGCAATTAAACGCTGCAGACGTAAGTCTAGGCTCATCGAACAGAGTTCGACACACAGTTCATATATATAAGTTTATATATACGAAAGAAATTAAACGCTCTAGACATAAGTCTAGGCTCAATCGAGGCATAACTCGATAATGTTAGTCTATATATATATATATATATATATATATATATATATATATATATATATACAACCTGAAATGAAACCACAGACCGAAGTCCGGGCATACACACGCAACACGACTCTCAACGTGAAGAATAGTGTGTGCAAAGATAAAGAGAAAGGCTTTAAAGTGTGTAAGAAGGCTTACAGTGGGCTGCCAAAGAAGACTTCTATAGCTTTAAGTGGATGAACACTCGGCTCCCGCCGATAAAAAGTAGCTATATATGAGCTTACAAGTGTTTAAAATGAGAAAGCACTCAGTTTATGGTGTATACAGAGCAAATTAGACAGGGCTTCCTCGCCTTTTTCTCTTTCAAAATAGCAACCCCGAGCCCTCTATTTATAGAGGGGGAGCAGCAGGTGTATCTGCAGCTGCCCGGGGTGCCCCGGGCTTCGCGGGTCCCACTGTCTCAAAGTACGTGCACGCATGCAACATGATGTCCGCTCAAAATTTCAGAACTTCAATCCGGGCATCCGACTGAGGTGTATAAGACCTATTTCGGATTGTCATTGTCAAGAGTTATGCAATGATATGGGATTAGAGGTTGTACGAAGTCAGGAAGATGGGACCATGCCCTCTGGTCTTTAACCTTCAAATTCTATCCATTGCCTTGCGCAATAGTCACTCGAGATTAGACTTCCTTGGTTCTTATGGGACATTGATGTGTAGAAATGTATGTATGAGGTGTTGATACGGTGCGATGTGGCGTCAAGGTGGAAAGATGACGACTTTTCCCCTCATCGGGGTTATCTCCTACTTGGGCTGATAAAGCAGACGTTGCTCAAGGTTATCTCTGAGATTGGACTGCTGTAAGTGTTGAAGGTCCTCAGTGTCATCTCTGAGGTGTGTCTGTCTTCCCGGTGTTATTTTTGGGTCTTGTATTGAGTGCTTCGGTGTGAGTGCCTAGTGTTCTGAAGCTATTTGCATGGCTTTGAAGCAAGCATTTTTGGGGTTATCTTTGGAACTGCAACTACACTCCTTGGGGTTATCTCCAAGGTTTGCGCTGCTATTCCCGGTGTTGGGATTGAGAGTGAATATCCCGAGGTTATTTTCGGGATGAATCGGCCTTCTCCGGTGGAATTTCCGATATTGGAACTGCATGCCTCGGGGTTATCTCCAAAGTTAGAATTGATATTCTCGGTGTGTGTTCTGGGGTTGAAACTGAACTTCCGGTAGTATCCGGACTGGATATGAGTTATCTTCCAGAGTTATCTGTGAAAGACAAATCTGCGATCCTACAATGTTAGTAACAAGTGTGCAGAAAATTTCGAGTGTCTACAAGTGGCATTGCTTTAGGGGCTGCTTTTGTTAAGTAAATTGTTAAATTCTAAAATGGCGTCAAAGAGGCAGCGACTTAGCATCGGCGGTTCCTCGTCCGCAGCACCACATGCTTGGGACAACGCCGAATTCGTGAACGAAGAGGCTTGGAAACGATACAAAAACTCTTTTGCTTAACGAAATTTGATACCTGAACGGGGGTTGAGGCCTGATAAAACAAAGGATGGAGAGCTGGCGGCCATGATCCTGGGACGCCAGTGGATGCACTTCACAAAACCTCCCGAGCCGGCCATCGTTTATGTGGTCCGTGAGTTCTATGCAAACGCCAGTCCCGAAGGTCCTGTTGTTATTCAAGTCAGGTGTAAGAACCCAGCTTTTATAAACAAAGATGAATTTTTTTCTTGAAATATATTTTTGAATATTATGATGTGGATTTGATATAATGTTATAGTTGTGGGTAATATTTATAAATTTTGCAAAGTATGCAAGTTGTTATAAAATATTCGATTGGTCGGGGAATATTCGTTTTAACAGGAAATATTCGTACGATGGCACAAGCATTGGTGAACCCCACAACGGAATTATTGTCGGAGTTAGAAAACGACAGAAATATCTTTTTATAAAAATAACGGCAAAAGTTTTACCGTTAACTGTTGATATACCCGGTGATAAAAGTACAGTAATACACGTGGTTTCATAGTAGCACACGGTATTGATTATTGATGCTTACGTGAGAAGTCACTCAGTTATATTCAATTATTACTATAGTAATTGCTGCATAGTATCTCACATTTTTTGATTCAATTATTGTTAATATTTTATATTATTAAATCAATAATTGAGACGACAACGTTATTCATATTATTATTTGTAATATTGACAATATCTAGAAAGTTCTGCCGAGGAGAGGTTTGGTCACCTAATTGCACGCCAATAGGGAGAAATCCTTATCGAAAAGCCCCCTCTTTCCTGTGAACGATCTAGTTGTTAAATATTGTGAATTATGATAATGATGATAAATGTTGTTAAAAATATTGAGAGAATTTTTATGAAGTATTTGTTGTAAATTTTGGTGTATTATTTTGGATCCCCACTTACCCATTTTTTAGAATTATCGTTAGAAAGTTATTCTATATATATAAGTATTAAATATATATATATATATATATATATATATATATATATATATATATATATATATATATATATATATATTCCACCCAACACACATATATGCTATATATATTATATATGTATACTCCCTTTCTTCCAAGATATTCCTTCCGCCCCCCCCATCCCCATTTCCCACCCACATTTATTTCGTTCAAATCATCCAACAGAAAAGAAGCGAGATAAAATTGTTAATAGATGGAAACGATTCATAAAAAATGAAAAGATAAACATTACCTTTTATGACTGGTATGATCAATACCAAAGTAAGTGTAATGTTATAACAAAAAGTCAATGGGTAAAGGAAGATAAGTCTAAGGTTTGTTCTAGTCATCCTCCGCTAGAAACAATCCTTATCCCAATTAAGAACACATCTGTTGTTGCCAGTCCCTTTAAGATTTCAGATGGCAATAAAGATGATAAAAAAATTATTGAACAATTAAATTTTAGTAATCAATATCTAGCAACTGTTGGAAGACAGCTTGATAGAATTGAAGAAAAATTTGAAGAAACAAGTATAAAACGACCTGATGCAAAAATTGAACATCCTTTGATTAACTTACCTGAAAATAGAAGTAAATTAGGTTTACCTAATGATGATAGCAACTTAATTAAATCTATTGACAAGTTATTCAAAAAACTAAAAACTGAACCCGGTCCAAGTGGTACTGTCTCTACTTTGGATCAAGTTGAAACTGAAGTTGAAAGTGATAGTCAAGCTGACTATTCTGATTCTACTTCAATCCCAGATTTTAATGATCAATTGAATAAGTTAACAGTCAAAAACACTAGTTTAACCAGGAATTGGTATTGTAGACCTACTCCTCCGGATCTGCAATTCGAAGAGAGAAACCTAGATAAACAATTCTCTGTTTCAGCCAATAAAATTTATGAATGGAACATTGATGGTCTTAGTGAACAAGAAATTTTAAACAAGCTGAATCACATGTCTATGGTAGCAAATAGCTATATCACTAAATTCAACAATCTGTCACAACCAGAAATTGTTGAGTAATAGCTAGTGGATTCACTGGTATTCTAAGATCTTGGTGGGAAAGACATCTCACGGAAGATATTAGATAATTAATTATTCATGCTATCCAGTTAGCGATGACGGCAACCCCATCTTTGATGAAGATGTCGGTGTTGGTACGCCAGATGGAGTAAATACTTTAATTTTTACCATAATAAAACATTTTGTAGGAACCCCTAGTAACATAACAGAAAGGATTCACGATCAACTCAGTAATCTCACTTGTCCCACTCTTAGTGACTTCAGGTGGTACAAAGATGTGTTTACCTCTAGAGTTATGCTGCGAAATGATAGCAACAAGCCTTTCTGGAAAGAAAAGTTTGTAAATGGTTTGCCTTCATTGTTCGCTCATAAAGTTAGAGAGGAGTTGAGTAAAAACTTAGGATATATTGATTATGATAATCTCACTTATGGTGACATAATCAGTTATATTCAAAAAATAGGTTTAAAAATGTGCATTGATTTTAAATTAGCTAAACAAGCTAGTAAAGATAAGAAAAAAGTAAAATATGAGTTAGGAACATTTGTGAACAATATGGTCTGCCTCCCATTGCTCCCTCTAGAAGAAAGCATAAACACAGACATATTGATCATCCTAAAATGCATAAACGTCACAAACGTAAACATACTCATAAAAAGGATAATAATCAAAACGATTATTACAATAAACCCAAACCAGTTAATAAAAAATATAATAAAAGGCCTAAAAAACATGATAAGAGTAAAATCGTTTGCCACAATTGTGGGCAAAAGGGCCATTACAAAAATGAATGTAAAGTAAAACAAAAACTATCTCAGTTAAATATATCTAATGAAGATACTGAGCAATTATTAGAGTTAATGAGAATAGATAATAATGCAGATAATGATGAAGGATCTGACATCCCCTATTCTTCTAAAAGCAGTACCAGTATCAATGAATCTGATAGTAACGAAGAAGAAGTCACTATTTGTGCTAATAACTGTAATGAAAATTGCTGCACTAAAAGATTAAGTGTTATTACCAAAGAGGATGAAGAAAGCTCTTTGTTAATCGACTTAATTAGTAAAATTTCGGACCCTGAACTTAAAGTTCAATATACTAAGCAGCTAAAAGATTTATTAACCAAAGATACTAGAGTTAAAGACAAGATTTTTAAAGCCAAAGATAAACCGATATTCAGTCTTAATAAAACTCTAGAGAGATTTAAAACCCC
The DNA here is from genome assembly GCA_016801055.1 of Panax notoginseng. Classification (NCBI taxonomy): domain Eukaryota; kingdom Viridiplantae; phylum Streptophyta; class Magnoliopsida; order Apiales; family Araliaceae; genus Panax; species Panax notoginseng. Next base: position 187,472,601 of record CM029016.1, read on the forward strand.
AGTTAAAGAAGTTACCCTTCCAGAGTTAAATCAAGAAGTTAATAAACTTAAAAAAGAAATCTCTAATTTAAAATTTGAAGTCTCTAATTTAAGAAAAGACTTAGAGAGCCAGAAATCTGATCTTCAAGTTCATGATTTCTCCTCTAGTGATGAAGATCACGATGAGCCAGAATCTTCAGGAATCAAAGATGAACCAGATCTATTCGTTCAAGGTCTTTCTCTTAAAAGAGTTAAAGATATTACCATTCAAAAATGGTATATCTCCATTAATTTGGTTGTTGATAAAACTTTTTCAATACGACTTCCCACCTTAGTTGATACTGGTGCGGATTTAAATTGTATCCAGGAAGGTCTTATTCCAACCAAATACTATAAGAAGACTAATGAAAAATTAAATTCAGCTAATGATAGTCAGATAAAAATAAAATATAAATTGCCTAAAGTGCATATCTGTCAAGATGATATATGTTTTAAAACATCATTTGTTTTAATCCGCAATCTTACTGATAAAATCATTTTAGGATTACCATTTATATATTTATTATATCCATTTACTACCAGTAATGAAGGATTAAGCTGTAAACATTTAGGTAAAAGAATAACATTTAAATTCCTTATTAAACCAAAAGAAAGAGATTTAAAATTTATTCAAGAAGAGTCCATTTCTAAATCATTAAATTGTAAATCCACCCATTTAAATTTCTTAAAGGAAGAAATTAAATACAAAAAAATTGAAGAACAACTTCAAAAGAAAGATGTTCTTGAAAAAATTGAAGAGTTAAAAACTTATTTAAAAGACAACTTTTGTTCTGATTCTCCTAATGCCTTCTGGCATCGGAAAAAATATGTTGTAAGGCTCCCTTACACTAAGGAATTCAAAGAACATTTGATTTCTACTAAGGCCAAGCCTATTCAAATGAATCACGAACAAATGGAGTTATGTAAAAAGGAAATTGATGATCTCCTTAGTAAAAAATTAATTAGACCTAGTAAATCCCCATGGTCATGTCCTGCCTTTTATGTTAACAATGAAGCAGAAAAGGAAAGAGGTGTTCCCAGGTTAGTAATCAATTACAAGCCATTAAACAAAGTCTTAGAATGGATTAGGTACCCCCTGCCTAATAAGGATGACCTCATTAACCGATTGAGTAATGCCACTATCTTTAGTAAATTCGACCTTAAATCTGGTTTCTGGCAAATTGCTATTCACCCAGAGGACAGGTATAAAACTGCATTCACCACTCCATTTGGTCATTACGAATGGAATGTTCAGGCATTTGGCCTAATAAATACTCCCAGCGAATTCCAGAATATCCTCAATGACATTTTGAACCCTTTCAGTCATTTTATTGTTGTGTATATCAATGATATTCTCATTTTTTCCAATTCAATTGAAGAACATGTCAAACATTTGAAATTAGTTTTCAAAACGGTCAAAGACAATGGACTTGTTCTCTCACTTTCCAAATACAGCTTGTTTCAAGCTAAAGTTCGGTTTCTTGGATTAATTATATATCGCGGACTCATACGGCCAATTGATAGAGCTATTCAATTCACCGACAGATTCCCAGATAAAATTACCCATAAAACCCAACTGCAGAGGTTTCTGGGGTCGCTCAATTATATTGGTAAGTTCTATAAAAATCTCAGGAAAATTTGCAAACCTCTCTTTCAGCGTTTGCAAGACAATCCTCCCCCGTGGACTGACATTCATACTTCTGTCGTCCGACAAGTCAAAAATTACGTCAAGACATTGCCCTGTCTTGGTATCTCAAATGATTCTGCATTTAAGATTGTTGAAACTGACGCCTCTGATATTGGTTTCGGAGGTATTCTCAAGCAAAAGTTAACTCCAGATTCCCCAGAACAAATCGTCCGTTTCCATTCCGGTGCATGGAATAGTACACAGTTAAATTACAACACTATTAAAAAAGAAATACTTTCTCTTGTATTATGTATTAATAAATTTCAAATTGATTTATTAAATCAAAAAATTTTAGTTCGAATTGACTGCAAATTTGCAAAATATGTGTTAGAAAAAGATGTTAAAAACATAGCTGCTAAACACTCCTTTGCTAGATGGCAAGCCCTTTTGAGTATCTTTGATTTTGATATTGAATACATCAAAGGCAGTAACAATTCCATTCATGATTTTCTCACTCGGGAATTTATTAACACAGGTACCTTGCATCCTTCATGAGTATCCACGGAGCATTAACCTCTCGTGGTCCGGGTCGCCCTACTGGCCCAAGTAATCAGCCAAGAGGAGCCTTGGTTCCTCATCCAGTTAACCCAATTTACCAATCCAGTAACAAGTTCACTGTCCTTGGGACAATGCCCAAGCCCTATAGTTCAGCCTTAGCTAGTAACCCAATTCCAGTCGACCCTTTTCAGTCCAAAGCCTCTAGTACAAACCCTAGTAATCCTCCCTCTGAGTACATACTTAGATGGACCAATCTCTTATTTCATATTGAGCCTCACATGAAATCCAGAAATGACCCAGTAAAATTGACTTCCCAGTTTTTCCCGTCTGGTTGGCATTTCATGCCTCTTGCTCCTTATAAATCCCTTGTGTATTATAAGGACATTCTTGTCAAAACAGAGTCAATCTTTATTAAACCCATTTATGCTAACAATGATAAAGCCAAAGTTCTTTACCATTCGTTGTATATTAAACAGTTTATTCAGATGTCCGAATGGGGAAAACATCCCTCTAATCTTATGAAGCTTTCTAATCAAGATAACTCTTTTTGTTATTATGATTATATGGAAGATTGGTATAAAGTTTTTCTCCATTAAAACGAGTCACATAGTCATTCTTGGTTTGTTCAATTCGATCATAAATTCAAAAGTCATTTCCCATATTAGTTTTCTCATTGGTGGTCGAGATTTGGTTCTACCTATGACCTCCTTCCCTATCCCTTGAAAGTCCAACTAAATTATTTTTGTAATCACAAAAAATTAGATTCGGCATATGAAGGTATTCTAGTCCTTCTTCTGTTCATAAGTAAATATAAGATTCCCTGGATTCTCCGATGGGAATACAGTATTCAAAATCGTACCAGTGAAATTAGTCACAATGCTTCCCCTACATCTTCTTCGGCAGATCCTTTTCCCCTTGTCACTCGCCAATGGTTTGTCAAGTGGTGGGATAAATTTGACGTCAATCGAATTGTAGGTCAAGTTCAGTTAGAAGTCCCTGCTTCTCCTCTTAAGGTTCTCCCAGTCTCTACAGCAGAGCCTTCTAGTCAAAAATCAAAAGAGTCAAGTGTCAGTAAAAAATCAAAAGAGTCTAGAGTCAGTCCCACTGGTTCTTCTTGTTCCCGTAGCATTTCTGATTTTAAAGATTGTTCCAGAAAAGAGTTAAAATTAATTGTCCAGGCATTAAATAAAAGAATTGATGAATTGCATGAAGAAGCTTCTACAGGTTCTTCATCAGCTTCCCTCAGTTAGTATGAAGAAGAAGATGATGACCCTTATGGCACCATCAATCTATAGGATGCTCAGGACCCATTTGCCTGACATTTCTTCTCAGTCACATGCACCTGCTCCCTGCAGCCAGTCAAAAGATGTCTTTAGCCGAAAGCAGATTCGTCTTTTCCACCGAAAGCATCTTCTTTCCACCGAAAGTGTCTCCCAAGTCAAAAGTTGTGGCCACTTTGTCAAAAGTTGCCAAACACGTCAATGAATAGTAAAAAAGTCAGCACTGTTCATGAATAGTAACTTTTGTCTGTAATCATTTATTTTGTAATAGTAACTTTGTAATAGTTCTTTCCTTATTCTATAAAAGGAAACCAAACTTAGTTATTGAGGCAGACTTCGAAAGACTCTGAGTTCCTTTTCAGATGAATCTTTAGCCTCTACCGCTGTTAAGCCTTTCTTATCCCCTCCTTCTACTATTCTACATTTCTTCATGTATTAAGTAAGTCAAGTTAACTCAATTTGAATATACCTAGTCAATTTTGAACAACAGATCAAGTTTAATTCCTTCTCAGATGAATCTTTAGCCTCTACCGCTGTTAAGCCTTTCTTAGCCCCTCCTTCTACTATTCTACATTTCTAAATGTATTAAGTAAGTCAAGTCAACTCAATTTGTAATTTGTAATCAGTTTGTATATTTGTAAACAGTTTTATTTCTGATCAATAAAATTATATGTTTTAGTAATTAAACTGTTAAACTATTTGCATCTATATATATATATATATATATATATATTATTTTATCTAAAGTTTTTGTTTTATTAGAATATTTTATTGCACAGTAATGAATAGTAAAATCAATTTTTCAAAAAAATTCGCCGGCTGAATTCGCCCGTGATTCCTTACTATGCAGTCTGTGATTTTCTAAATTCAAATAGTATCCTTCCATTCTCCTATAAATAGGATGCTTAGTTATAATTGAAAATCACACCAAAATCAGAGAATTCTTCTTCTATAATATTGAGCGTATTTCTTTAGAGTTTTAAGAAGTTTTGAGCGTAGAAAACAGTGAAAGTTTTTTTTCAAGAATATCCACACTATACCAGTTGGAATACTCTTCTTTAAGGTAAGGGATATTATTTTTGTTTAATATTTGTAAGAAATAATATTTTCTTCCATACTCTGTAGTATGTAAGTAATATTATTTCATTTCAGATTCCAAATTCTATACTCATTTTGTTAAAGTTTTGGCTTCTATACTCTATAAAATTAGTAGAATATCCTTAAAATTTGCTCTTCATCCAGTATCTTTTCATGAAAATATTATTCTGAACATTCTTGATAAATTTTAAGCTTTTCATGTTGGAGTACTATTCACGAGGTACTATTTCTGAATTACTATTCACTCGAGTACTATTCACCTGGGATACTATTCATGACAAAAATTAATTTCTTTTCGGTCCAAATCATTTTTGATAAAATATTATTCTTGAATTTTACTCTACAAAGCAGTATCATGTTGATAATTTGGACATTATTGAATTCTGGATAAATTAAATTATAAATATTTAAAATTTTATCCTTTGCTTTATTTTAATTGAATTCTTATATCATTGTCATCATCCTCATGCTTATATTGTGATGAAAGTCCTCATTGGCCCGTAGTGCATTGATGGACAGTTGTTGGCATGATCATGACCATTGGTGAAAACACGAATATCTGTAGACACTCGAAATTTTCTGCACACCTGTTACTGACATTGCAGGAAGGCAGATTTGTCTTTCAGAGATAACCCTAGAAGACAGTTTACATCCAGTTCGGATACTATCGGAAGCTCAGTTTCAACCCCAGAACGCACACTTGGAGTAACAGCCTCAACCCCGGAACACACACCAGGATTAACAGTTCCAAACTCGGTGATAACATCGAGGACTGCAGTTCCAATAGCGAAACACACACCAGAGAAGACCGATTCATCCCGGAGATAACCCCGAGATGTTCCAGTCTCAGTCCCAACCATGGGAGTAGCTACCAACCTTGGCGATAACCCCAAGGAATGCAGTTCCGGCGATAACCCCGAAAATGCTTGGTTCAAATACAATCAGCTTTAATCTAGGCGCTCACAATGAGATACTCAGTACCAACCCGGAGATAACACTGGGAGGACAAGCACACCTCAGAGATGACACTGAGGACCTCCAACACTTGCAGCAGTCCAATCTCAGCGATAACTCTAAGCAACGTTTGCTTTATCAGCCCAACCGGCGATAACCCTGGTGAGGGGAAAAGTCGTTATCTCGCCACCACGACGCCACACCGTACCGTCTCAATGCTTTGATACATACACAATGTCCCATAAAAGCCAAGGAAGACCAATCCCGAGTGACTATTGCGCATGATAACGGATAGAATTTGAAGTTGAAGACCGAAGGGCATCGTCCCATCTTTATGACTTCGTACAACCTCTAATCCCATGTCATTGCATAACTTTCGATAACGGCGGTCTGAAATAGGGCCTATATACCTCAGTCAGATGCCCGAATTACAATTCTAAAAATTGAAGCGGACATCACGTTACATGCGTGCATGTACATCGAGACGGCGGGACCCGCGAAGCCCGAGGGACCCCGGGCAGCCTCTGGTACACCTGCGGCCCAGTCGCATGTACACCTGTGGCTCCACCCTCTATAAATAGAGGGCTTGGGGTGGCCATTTTAAGAGAGGAGACGGCGAGGAAGCCCTGCCCAATTTGCTCTATTCTCACCCTATACTGAGTGCTTTCTCATTTTAAACACTCATGAGCTAACATATAGCTATTTCTGTACCTGTGGAAGCTAGTGTTTATCTACTTTAAAGATATAGAAGTCTTCTTTGGCCGCCCACTGTAAGCCTTCTCACACACTTTAAAGCCTTTCTCTTCATCTGTGCACACATTGTTCTTCACGCTGAGAGTCGTGTTGCGTGTGTTTGCCCGAACTTCGGTCCGTGGTTTTATTTCAGTTTGTATATACATATATTTATATATATATTTATATATATGGACTAACATTATCGAGTTATACCTCGATTGAGCCTAGATTTTGGTTTGGAGCGTTTACTTGCTTTTGTATATATATACATTTATATATATGAACTGTGTGTCGAACTCTGTTCGATGAGCCTAGACTTCGGTCTGGAGCATTTACTGCATTAATAAATATATTTATATATATCAACTGTTGTCGAACTTTGTTCGATGAGCCTGAATTTTACATCCGCTGCGTTTACTACTTTAATATATATATATATATATATATATATATATATATATATATATATATATATTTACATTTCGTCCCACCTGGAGTTTACTTCGTGGTGGTTGACCGTTTTTACTGCTTTCTGTACATTTTGTCCCGCCTGGAGTTTCCTCCGTGGCGGTAGATAGCTTTTACATCTTTATTTACATTTCTGATCCCCCATGGAGGTGCTTCGTGGTTGGTGATCATGTCTGTATATATATATATATATATATATATATATATATATATAGCGTTTATATATATACCTGCTTACTGCGTTTATATCAATTGCAGTATCATATGAGCCTAGGAATCATGTGATCACAGGTTCAGTCCACTGAATCTAGATTCGGTTCCCATGATGGACCTTTTCAGCTGTAAGCAACTTGTAAATTTATTTGTGATGTTTGGATCTCCTCAGATGGTTTTCATACCCACGAGGAATTCAACACCTTTTTGTACATTATTTTCTTACAGATGCCTCACATCTGGAAAATAAAATCAACCAAGCCGAATACTGAATAAAATAGGAGTGTAAAAGGTCTCAAAACATCACTGCCATATCTTGCTTAAAAATGAATTTTTATATAAATTCAAACCCTGTGTATATAGGTGCGAACGAGGCCTTGCATTACTTCCAAATAAAAGCACATTGACCCACACATACACACACACATTCATATAACAGTTTCATGAAAAGTGGCGGTCACCGTGGCAACACGGATGTCGGGGGGTGCCTAACACCTTCCCTCCGCATAAGCAAGTCCTCGGACCCTAATTGAATATCGGTTTTACCGACCCATTTAGCAGTGTCACATCACTAGGTCAATGTGGAAACTTTTTCTCGGTTGTGTTGGTACAACTAGTTAAAAAACCAAGCGGTAACTCTTACAGTCCAATCGTCGACATTATACATGTCGGAACTTTTTCACTTGTTTTTTCAAACAAATCTCACATGAAATGAGAACACAAAAAAACAGGTAACGAAAAGGGACAGATAAAAATCCTGACGTCGACAGATGGCCTCTCTGCTGGGGACTCCAGTAAGAGGACTTAAGCCGCTATTACAAGCTTTTCAAAAGTGTTATATACTTGTGTGTGGATGTTGCATTTACATTTATGATGAATGTGTACGAATGCATATCTTTACATCGATTAATGCTTTACACTATATCTGCCTGTGATATTAGTGCTTCGCACATGTCATCATTTTCATATACGGTGAGACGCGATGTATATGAATGTATGTTGTGTGGTCCCTCCACCAGGAGGCTATCCTGTCGGTGTTTGATTACTGAACTCGTAGGAAAACTAATTCTCGCGAGGCTCAGAAAAGGCACCACCCAAATTCACTCCAGTTAAAAGACCGGATTAACTTCCCGTTGAGTAAATTGCGATGATTTGGGAACCTTCATGTAGAAAAGCCGCGAGAGTAACCTAAGATAGGTCAGTCTCTGATAAACCAAACGCAGAGGAAAGTCTCTTCATGTTTTCTCATTTCAAATTACTTGTAAAGTCAATTACTTGTAATTTCATTCCATATTCATCTCCATGTAATGAGAAATATGAAGAAATATGTGCATGTGCATATTTAAATTAACATGTTATCCTGTATTACAAACAGCTAACATCCGTTTTGTTGGATAATAATCCTAAAATGGACACATCACATAGCATGTAAACATCTACACAATCCCTAAGACTAAACTATGCAAGTTTTGTCACAGGGAAGCATTCGGGCCTATTACCCGGTCAAAATCCAAAATGGCCACGAGCCTACAGCCAATCATGTCTTCATTTGACTAGTCTAATCCAGTTTCTCACGAAGAATTTGACGGATTAAGTAAATAAATTATAGATTTGGTTGTTCTGCTAAAAGAACTACATCAGTTTACTGAAGGTACGAAGATACCCATACATGCTGAATCCTCTACACAAGGAGGAACCCAAGGTTATGATAAAGTCATTATAGTACCTGAGCTCCAGTTGGATACAACTAACAAAATTCATGATACCACCCAACTCAAAAGAGATCTAAACTATGCTAGTTTTGTCACAGGGAAGCATTCGGACCTGTTACCCGGTCAAAGTCCAAAAAGGCCGCAGGCCTACAGCCAATCATGTCTTCATCTAACCAGTATAATCCAGTTTCTCGCGAGGAATTTGACGGATTAAGTAAACAAATTACAGATTTGGATGTTCTGCTTAAAGAACTACGTCAATCTACGTAGGGTCCAAAAATACCCGTCCATGATGAATCCTCCACACAAGGAGGAACTCAAGGTTCTGATAAAGCCATTACAATACCTAAACTGCAGTTGGATACAACCAACAAAAGTCATGATGCCGCCCATGTCACAAGAGATTCAGACACCGGTGACATCAAAAAGAAAGTTCTTCAAATGGAATAAACCCTTCGCACTATCAAAGGAATTGGAGCACACGGGAGTGTTTCATATGCTGACCTTTGTATATTCCCTGGAGTTCATTATCCAGAAAAATTCAAAACTCCTGACTTCGAAAAGTATGACGGGTTAGGAGATCTTTACACCCATTTGAAGGTTTTCATTGGAGAACTTGGATCTTATGCAGAGGACGAGAAGCTCAGAATGCAGTTGTTCTAAAAGAGTCTGACTAGGGAAGCCCGTTCGTGGTATACCAGACTAGACAATGCAAAGATCCATAGCTGGGAAGAGCAGTCACACGCTTTCCTTGCACAGTACAGCTTCCAGTCTCAAATGGCTCCTGACCGGTACCAGATTACCAAGGTCAAGAAACAGTCCAATGAGTCGTTTAGAGAATATACTCAAAGGTGGAGGCGCCTTGCTGCTTAAGTAACTCCTTTTATGATAGAGTAAGAGATGGTCATGACCTTCATAGACATACAAGATGCTCCTTTCTATGAAAGAGTATTAGCCGGCATCGGTAAACCATTTTCTGTAATGATCAAACACGGGGAGATGGCTGAGATGGGATTGAAGTCAGGAAAGATTCAAGACCTAGCTGCCCTTAAAACTGTTGTTGAGCACATCCAATCTGAAAATTATGGAAATAACCCCTGGAGGGTCCATAAAAAGAAAGAAGAGGATTTTTCCCTGATACTACAGGGTCAAAAAGGCAATCAGAACATGCCTATCCAGAGGAGAAATTACACTCCCTTTCCAGCACAATCGTCAAACCCTCCAATACCAAAAGGTGGAAAAGTCAAACGCCCTCGAGTGTTCACACCCTTAGGGGACTCTCTCAAGAATATTCTCACTCGTTTGACCACACAGAAGAAAATCACACATCTTCTTCCACCAGCCAACCCTAATGGTAGGGGTTTTAATACTGCTCAAAAATGTGCTTATCATGCCGATGCACCTGGACATGATACTCAAAATTGTTGGGCCTTGAAACATAAGATCTAAGATTCAATAGACAACGGGGAGATCGTGGTCACTAAACCGGATCAACCTCACGTTCAAGACAACCCTCTTCCTGAACACAAAGAGGAAGGGGTTAACATGATCAATTGGAGCAATGGACAGAGTTCCAATTTCAGCGGCGAGTCATCTCAGACCATCAAAGATGGTGTTGACAAGTGGGATTATGTCAAGTTCCAGTTCACAATAGAACGAAAGATAAAAGCTCTTTGCAAACAAATTGAGCAATTGGCAGAACTGGTGACCTACCAGCATCAAGTTACACGCTAGGTAGTAAGCCAGGAGCATGCTAGTCTCCGTCCTCTAGTCATGGATATGCCCTCGTCACCTCTAGAAAGTGAAACGATGGAGGATAAAGTGGCAAAGAGAGTCAGGATTTGGCCAACAGAAGGAAATTTACATATCTAGGCCAACCCATGGAGGAAATCCTTTAGATGCTAATCAATGAAGGAATGATTAATTCCCTTCTACCTCCAATCAATCCCCGTTCAGGACGGTACAACTCTGATGGAGTCTGTCCATATCACTCACATTCTCGCGGTCACATCACAGAAGAATGTTGGGCACTCCGCCACCTTATACAGAATCTCATTAATAGCGGTGTCCTGCAGATAACAGACGATGATATTGTGCTACGTGGTAGTGAGAACATCTATCCTACTAAATGGAAGGGATTGGTAGCAGTTATCTCCACTGAGGCTGATGGAATTGTCAAGCCACTCATTATACCAACAATTCAACTCAGAGGAAGCAACAATCCTTTGAAAGTGGCCGCTCCCGAACCAATCAACTTACCATGCAGAGCACAATATCCTATTGTTAGCTTGCACACAGTTCCGTGGAATTATGAAAAAGGTGAAGGATCCACCTCGTATACAACCGCTATAGTGTCGATGGAGAATCCACTGTATCTTCCCCAACGGGTGATGAAGTTTACCATCAAATCAAAGGGGAAAATACCCATGGAGAAGATTGAAAAATTCCTCTGCACTATTGCTCATAACGAACCAAAGGTGGTTGTAAGCTTAAGAGAAGCTCCACACCAAATCTCAATTTTGGACTTGGTCTTAATTTCTGAGGATCACCGGAAGATCTTACTGAAAGTTTTGGAAGAAGCCTATTTACCAACATCAGTGGATACGGAAAAATTTCAACACCTGGTTGATCACATTTTCAACAACAATGTGATATCCTTCACTGATGATGACATACCACCCGAAGGGACTGGTCATTGCAAGCCGTTACACATTGGTCTTGTCCTACGGATACATGCTAGCTGGAGTCTTGGTAGATGGAGGTTCGTCTCTAAATATATGTCATTATGCTACGTTACTGAAGATGAACATTAATCTCAATCGAATCCGAAGTAGCCATACAATCATCAAAGCTTTTGATGGATCCCGCCGGAATGCAATCGGAGTAATTGAGTTGCCAATCGAAATTGGTTCCCATACATTCTGCGTGTCTTTTCACGTACTAAAGATAGATTCGGGATACAACCTGCTCTTGGGAAGACCGTGGATTCATATGGCTAGGGCAGTCCCCTCCACCCTTCATCAGCAACTGAAATACATTATCAATAATAGCCTAGTCATGATCAATGCTGAACCGGAGTGTCCTCAACATGGGGACCTGCCATTCATCAACACTAATGCAAATGTTGAACCGGTCAATTTTCATGCCTTGGAAGTGAGCAATACTCAATACCATGCTATTGGAACGCCATTACCCGTACCCAAAATCTCTGCCGAAGTAATGTTGGCTACTCAGGAAATGATGTCCTTGGGTCATCAGCCAGGAGAAGGGCTGGGTAAAGGTCACCAAGGTATCAAATACCCCATCCAAGTAGCCAGGCAAACTGGGGCAGCTGGACTAGGCTATTCTGCCAGTGCTAGTCAAACGAATCCTCATAAGCATTAGCAGATTCCTTCGGCTTCAACCATATAGTGTTTATCTTCGCCATCAACCTTTGAGTCCGTACAACCTCCTGTAAAGGTGCCAACCAGCGTGATGGCTATGCTGTTTCCCAAACCAGTGTCGTTCAAAGCAAAAGAAGTCTTTGTTCCAGATCCCAGAGTGGAGGAAGAGAAACAAAGAATCAAACAAAACGTCGTCCGAATAATGTCGGGCATGCGCATCATTGTTCATGATGAACATACAAACAGATACACCCCAGATGATGATTGCCCAGACGTCATAGTCATCATTCGGGAAAAGGAGGACGATGACAGCCCCTCTATCTATGAAGTCCACCCGGACTTTATCTTTGCCAATTGGAGCAGCACTCCTTGCATTGGTCGATAAGGGTAAAACGGGCAGGAACTCTTTCTGCCCTATAGATATCATAAATGCTTACTTTTCTGCACAGTATTAGCAGTCCTTTTGCCAGTACATGCTAACACTTTGTATGATTAAACAACTTCATATATACTAAGTGAAAGCATATTTTGTTTCAGGACCCTAAATTTAGATGTGCCTGTACTTGCTGATACGGTGCCTCTTCTCCACAAAGATTGTGACTTTGATGTAGAGATGAATTCAGCCTTGATGGAAACACAAAAGGACATTGAGGTGCCTCCAGAAATTCAAGAATGGATCAAAGACAAACCTAAACCCAACCTTGATCAAACTATTTCCTTCAATCTCGAAACCTTAGAAAACCCTAAGTTAATCCAGATTGGTTCAGACCTTACCCCAAACCAACAGAATGACATGGTTACGCTACTAACCCAATTTCAGGATGTGTTTGCATGGTCTCATGAAGACATAGTGGGTTTGTCTACTGACATTGTTCTTCATCACCTTCCCATTAAAGAGGGATTCAAGCCAGTCAAACAGAAGCTCAGGCAATTGAAACCTGAGTGGAGTTTGAAGGTGAAAGAAGAAATTGTGAAATAATTTTAAGCTGGTATTATCATGGTGTCTATATATCCTGAGTGGATATCCAACATCGTGCTCGTGCCTAAACGTGGAGGAAAGGTGCGAGTTTGCATGGATTACAGGGATTTAAATAAAGCTTACCTTATGGATAGCTTTCCTGTGCCATTCATCCACATTCTCATTGTCAATACTGCTCAATACGGCATGTACTCCTTTGCTGATTGCTTTGCGGGGTACCACCAGATCATAGTTGTTGAGGAAGATCGTGAGAAAACTACTTTCATCACTCCTTGGGGAATCTTTTTCTATAGACGGTTGTCATTCGGCCTTATCAATGCCGGAGCCACCTATCAACGAGCTATGATGGCTCTATTCCACGACTTAATGCACAAAGAGATAGAGATCTACGTGGATGACATTATTGTCAAATCTCAGAAGGAGGATGACCACTTAGACCATCTCAAAAAGCTTTTCAACAGGTTCCGCAAGTACAACTTGAAGTTGAATCCAGCCAAGTGCGCCTTTGGCGTTAAATCAGGTAAGTTGCTTGGATTTCTAGTCAGCCACAAAGGAATTGAGCTGGATCCTACCAAAATCTAGGCCATTACGAAAATGCCCATTCCTCAGATAGAGAAGGAAATACAGGAATTTTTGGGAAGAATCAACTTTATTAGTAGGTTCATCTCTCAACTCACAGCAACCTGGGAGCCTATCTTCAAGCTATTAAGGAAGAACTCCTCCATGAAATGGGTTGATGAGTGCCAGAAGGCCTTCCTTACCATCAAAGAGCAGCTAGTTAAAGCTCCTATTTTGGTACCACCCAGGAATGATGTTGCCCTGTTCATGTACCTTTCCATAAGTGACAATGCCATGGGCTACATGATGGGTCAGAAAGACGATAGAGGCCAAGAACGAGATATCTATTACCTCAGCAAAAGATTTATCAGCAGTGAACACAAGTATACTTTGATCGAGAAGACTTGTTGTGCTTTAGCATGGGCTACCATGAGGTTACAACATTACATCCATGGGCACACAACCCATCTCATATCCCTCGTGGATCCTCTTAAGTATGTGTTCAGTAAACCCATACTGAATTGTCGGCTGTCCAGATGGCAGTTGATTTTGCAACAACTTGACATTGTTTACGTGACGCAAAAGTCAATTAAAGGTTAAGGAATTGCGGATCAACTGGCCACTGCACCTTCAGGGGACTTCAAACCCTTGGAAACATACTTTCCCGATGAAGTGGTAATGGCAATTCAGCCACACCATCAGTATGATACACGCCAAGCATGGAAGATGTATTTTGATGGAGCTGTTAATACGGAAGGTTCTGGAGCTGGAGCAGTTCTAGTATTCGGTACGGGGGAGCAGTATCCCGTTGCCGTCAAATTACAGTTTGTCAGCACCAACAACACAACTGAGTATGAAGGCTGTATCATGGGGCTAAAACTTGCCCGTTCAATGGGTATCAGATGGCTAACTGTCTTTGGGGATTCAGAGTTGGTAGTCAAATAATCCACAGGAATCTATCAAACCAAAGAGCTACGTTTACTGCCTTACCATCGGCAGGTTTTCCAGATGGCTTTGGAGTTTGAAGAGATCTCCTTTCTACACATTCCTCGTAATAGGAATGACTTCGCAGACGCATTAGCAACTTTGGCCTCCTTGATTTACATGCCTGACAAGGAACACATGCCAAGCGTCACAGTAGCCCTACAAAAGACACTAGCCTATGGGAACTATGTTGGAGAAGTATCAAATGAACTATCTCCCATCCAACAACCTTGGTATTAGCATATCAAGGAGTACTTGCGAGATGGATCTACACCCGCTGAGGCGAGCCTGAACGAGCAAAGGCGGATTCATCGACTTGCTATGAAATTCTACCTGAGCGGAGATGCACTCTACAAGAGAGATGCAGGACTAGGTCACCTCAGATGCTGGATAAGGACCAAGCTCAGAGACTCATGGATGAGGTCCATGGTGAAGTCTGTGGCCCATACATGAGTGGCCCCCTCCTTGTTAAGAAGATCCTCAGGACAGGACATTATTGGCTATCTCTCAAAGCTGACTGCAATGACCACGTTAGGAGATGTTATCAATGCCAAATTCATGGGAATTCTATCCACGCCCCTCCACGGGAGCTCCACAATATGAGTTCACCTTGGCCCTTCTCAATGTGGGGAATGGACGTGATTGGGCCCATCGAGCCCAAAGCCAATAATGGACATCGCTTCATCTTCACTATGATCGACTACTTTACCAAGTAGGTAAAAGCAGCCTCCTTCCCCAGGGTTACCAAAGAAGTCATCATTGCTTTCATCAGAAACAATGTCATTTGTCGATATGGATAACCCGAGGTAATTATATCAGACAATGCTAAGAACCTCAACAACAAAATGATGGAGGAACTATGCAGTAAATTCCACATCAAACACCTTAACTCCATCATCTACCGTCCAAAGATGAATGGTGCTATTGAAGCGGCTAACAAAAACATCAAGAAGATTATGCAAAAGATATCCGCCAACCACAGAGGATGGCCTGACTTATTGCCTCTTATGTTAGCCTACAGAACATCAATGCGCATTTCAACTAGGGCAACCCCCTACTCATTAACCTATGGGTTGGAAGAAGTACTCCCCATAGAAGTAGAAATGGAATCCCTCAGAGTGTTGATGGAAGTTCATCTTGATGAAGATCAATAGGTACAAGACAGGTATCACCAATTGTCTCTAATAGATGAAAGGCGAAACGCGGCTATCTTCTATGGTCAATTATGTCAACAAAGGATCTCCAGATCCTACAACAGAAAAGTCCGGCTACGGCAGTTTAAACAACATGACTTGGTTTTAAAGAAGATCCTCGACAACCAAGATCAGTCTAAGGGAAAATTTGCTCCTCACTGGGAAAGCCCATTTATTGTCAAGGAGGTATTGACAGGAGGTGCTCTCAGATTGCAGGAAATGGACGGCGACGAATTTTCACACCTTATTAACTCGGACACCGTGAAACGGTACTATGTCTAAAGTTACCATAAAGAAAACATCCTGGTGTTGGATCATCAGATCATCAGTCATTCCGGTTCTTTAACCCTTTACCACATACAACTCTTTTCCACACTTTTCCCCTCAGGGAAACAAACTCTTTAAGCCAGCAGCCTAGCCTCACTGCGCTCATACAACTTAGGTCATCCCACTACAAATTGAACCTCTCGCGTTTGCAGTTTGGTTACCCATACATGGGATCAAACTTCTCGTACCTGCAATTTGTCCTCAACCTAGGATCAAACTTTCTCTTCCCCGCAGTCTATCTTGCACATTGGATTAAACTTTCTTCCCCGCAGTTTGACCTGTACATGGGATTAATCTTTCTTCCCCGCAGTTTATCCTGCACATAGGATCACGCTTTTCAACTCGCCCTGAGGGGCAAACTACGTCGACCTGATCTCCTTGATACACGGGAGTACGTAGGCAACCATATTCTATATGGCCCGGTCGCAATAAACCAAAAACAACAAAAACATTCCTACACCATTTTCCTTACGAAAACAAAAATAACAAAAATATTCCTACACCCTTTTCTGCCACATACAGCGTTAAACCTCTTACACTAGGTTCGAACTATGCAGACCTTATCTCCTCTTCAATAGGAATACGTAGGCAACCATTTATGGTTCGGTCTAACCCCTACCAAAACACAAATACCTGTCAACGGTACTGGGATCAATCCTTCAATCCACTACAGTTCATTGGCTTCAAACCAAAGGGTTGGAATTACCTGAACTCCTCCTAATAGGAGATTCGACGACCATCTAAGCTACGGTTGTTCCTTTAAGAGCAACACCAATCCATAAGAGATAGAATTAACTAGGCTCTTCCTAAATAGGAGTACTGGCGACCATCTGTGGTTCGGTCAATCTCAGAGAGAAAAGCCACAATCCTCTCCACATTTCCATACAGAAACCAGTCCCAAGACACCAAAGATGGTAGGGATACACACAGATCCATGATCTATTCTGAACTATCCAGAGATAACTCAATGTCCATCCATCAAGGAGGAATTTAGAATACATCAAGATCACAAGCCCTGAAGAAGAAGGCAAATATCAAGCAAGTATCATAGCATATCTAAAAGGAAAATGATCAAAAATATATTTCCCTACTATATATAATGTTGTTTGATATACATAATATAAACTGTACATGACAAAATGGCTAAGCTAGTCCGGCTACGGCAGCTTAAACAACATGACTTGGTTTTAAAGAAGATCCTCGACAACCAAGATCAGTCTAAGAGAAAATTTGTTCCTCACTGGGAAGGCCCATTTATTGTCAAGGAGGTATTGACAGGAGGTGCTCTCAGATTGCAGGAAATGGATGGCGATGAATTTCCACAGCTTATCAACTCGAACACCGTGAAACGGTACTATGTCTGAAGTTAACATCAAGCAAACATCCTGGTGTTGGATCATTAGATCATCAGTCATTCTGGTTCTTTAACCCTTTACCACATATAACTCTTTTCCACACTTTGCCCCTCAGGGAAACATACTCTTTAAGCCAGCAGCCTAGCTTCACTGCGCTCATACAACTTAGGTCATCCCACTACAGATTGAACCTCTCGCGTTTGTAGTTTGGTTACCCATACATGGGATCAAACTTCTCGTACCTGCAATTTGTCCCCAACCTAGGATCAAACTTTCTCTTCCCCGCAGTCTATCTTGCACATGGGATTAAACTTTCTTCCCCGCAGTTTGACCTGTACATGGGATTAATCTTTCTTCCCCGCAGCTTATCCTGCATATGGGATCACGCTTTTCTACTCTCCCTGAGGGGCAAACTACGTCTACCTGATCTCCTTGATACACGGGAGTACGTAGGCAACAATATTCTATATGGTTCGGTCGAAATAAACCAAAAATAACAAAAACATTCCTACACCATTTTCCTTACGAAAAAAAATAACAAAAATATTCCTACACCCTTTTCTGCCACATACAGCGTTGAACCTCTTACACTAGGTTCAAACTACGCAGACCTTATCTCCTCTTCAATAGGAGTACGTAGGCAACCATTTATGGTTCGGTCTAACCCCTACCAAAACACAAATACCTGTCAACGGTACTGGGATTAATCCTTCAATCCACTACATTTCATTGGCTTCAAACCAAAGGGTTGGAATTACCTGAACTCCTCCTAATAGAAGATTCGACGACCATCTAAGCTACGGTTGTTCCTTTAAGAGTAACACCAATGCATAAGAGATAGAATTAACTAGGCTCTTCCTAAATAGGAGTACTGGCGACCATCTGTTGTGCGATCAATCTCAAAGAGGAAAGCCACAATCCTCTCCACATTTCATACAGAAACCAGTCCCAAGACACCAAAGATGGTAGGGATACACACAGATCCATGATCTATTCTGAACTATCCAGAGATAACTCAATGTCCATCCATCAAGGAGGAATTTAGAATACATCAAGATCACAAGCCCTGAAGAAGAAGGAAAATATCAAGCAAGTATCATAGCATATCTAAAAGGGAAATGATCAAAAATATATTTCCTTACTATATATAATGTTGTTTGATATACATAATATAAACTGTACATGACAAAATGGCTAAGCTAGTCTATGCGGGAAAGTACGAGCCCATCTAGAAATATGTGTATATGCGAGCTAGCAAGCCCAATATGGCATCCCTATCAGAAGAAGGAGGCGAAGTAGTGGTCTCCTGTACAAGGATGTCCACACGACTCAACAGATCTACAGCCATTTGCATGGTGACCATATGCTCATCAATATATGTGATCATCCCTATAAGCATGCCAGTGGTAAGGGACCTCACTGTAGTACTGTCTGTGGTGGCTACATCCCGAGCAGATATGGCACTATCCCTCTCAATTATCACTGCATCTCTGGCTGATCTGTCCTCATCCCTCTCAATAACAACAGTGTCTCTACGAGCCAATGCCTCGTCCCTCTCTAATAGGGCTACGTCTCACCTATCAGGAGCTGTTAACATTAAGGATCTAGCCTGATCTCTCTCAAAGGTCATCAGATGAAGTCTCAACTCAAAGTAATGTGCTGAATGCTAAATCACGATAGTGCTACTACTGGGAGAATCTAAAGAAAATACTGGCAACCCAGTAGATGGCTCCTCCTCGGTGTGAGAATCAATATCCTCCATGGGCTCTCCTTCATCTAAGTCAATACTCGGCAATGTGGATACTAACTCAGCCGGTGCAATCTCTGTCTCTATCCATACGAAATACTCTACAGAATAACCTAGATGACTAATAGAGAAAGCGGCTATCTCGCACTGATCCCAATATACATACACACGGGATCTGTCCTCTGTTGAAAGATAGCGAGAAGCTAAACGCTGACCTAGTGCCCCCTCGAAAAGATGAAAATCCTAAAACTGGTCAAACTGCGACATCACGACCAGTGGATGGTAAGTACTCATGCCCCTCAAACCAGCCAGAGGGATGTAATCCATGCCCGGAGCATGAGTAAGAAAGCTATAAGGTGAGCTGAGCCTAGAGCATGGCAATATATTAAACGGGTCTACAATATCAGCTAAGAAAGCCGACCAAGATGCAGCATCTGTACACCCCGCAGGCTGAAATGAATATGTCATGACTATATCATGGGTGAAGTAATACTCATGCCATCTGAAAGTGCCAATCAGTCTCAGGTGTGATATAAACCACACGTATAGCATGATCAAACTGCCCGTAATTACTCCTGTCAGATAAGTGCAGCAGTATGTAGTTGACCTCAATGTCTCAGCTATAATCACAGGTATGATGGTACGACCCTCCCTGAGAGCCCTCACCGCCATGATAACTCCTATGTCCAACTCATCCATAAACAGTGGCATGTAGACATATGACAGTACGCACAATAGCAGTACATCTACCCTGGCCAGACGCCAATGATCCTCCGATGTGGTGAAATCCCCAGAATGTCATCTATAACTATCCTCAGAGCCAAATCTGTCAAACAAAAAATGCTGGGATATAACGTGGCCAGATGTAAGCTCATCTTGCAATACCTTACGCCTCAATCCAGTGAGGGTCATGAACCATCAACTCATGTCCCCCAAAGCCATATGCACACAAGGTCTGTCCAGTGGCAGCATCATCAACCGTGCATACTCCTCCAGAGTGGGAGTCAATTCTTGGGTCCCAAATCGAAAAACTGCCTATCCGATACCCAGTGCTCCAGCATGCCATCCACGAATCCTGTGGGAACCTGAAACATCAACAGGGTCATAGTATACTGTAATAAATGAT
Organism: Panax notoginseng; assembly: GCA_016801055.1. Taxonomy (NCBI): domain Eukaryota; kingdom Viridiplantae; phylum Streptophyta; class Magnoliopsida; order Apiales; family Araliaceae; genus Panax; species Panax notoginseng. The sequence goes on from CM029016.1 coordinate 187,492,916, forward strand.
CTATGGTCACCCTGTCCGATGTTGACATGCTATCATACCACGATCACATACCAGATACCGTCAATAATGGTGGGGTATGATCAATACGGCTAACTGTCAAAGAAGACATCTGCACGGGTCGTGTCATAAGACCATCCAAGGGTCAATGCTGAATATCTCTAGACATACATACATATGCTTAACATGATACATGCATTACAGATAATAGATGGCAATACGATATAGGAAATAGAAAAAATATACATACATTCCTAAGTATATCATCATCTAATACGTCATCTCTGTACAGCTTAAAAAAATAGGGAAATGGGGCATAGACGCCCTACTACTAACAGAGGCCTATTAAAAGATATAGTGAGAATGGGGCACAGACACCCACTAGCTAACAGAGGCCAATCAAAAGATATAAAGAGAATACACATCAGAAGAAGACAATGGTGTCGATGTCCACATCATTAATCATGTCCACCTGATGTAACTCCTCCTGAGTCACTGAATCTCTATCAACAGGGATATCAGGCTGATACAAAGGAGGATCTGCACCGAAAAAACCAAATGGGTCATCTGAGGGGCCAGCGCCTGAGTTGGAAGGATCAAACGAATCTGCCTCTGTCGGATCTCCGCTTAAATGCTGGATAAAGATATGTGCCTGGTCCAACTGTAGGGTCAAACTGTCAATCTGTGTCACATGAGTCAGATCTCGGACATAGGCTAGCCAATCCGTCATCATCACGGATCCTGGAACCATATCTCCTATGCATTGAGTGGCGCGGGTCTGGGCTCCAATAGTACGAGGGAACCACCAACGCTGGAATATCTCCTGAGTACAGGGACCCTCTGATAATACAAAATCGTTAACACCCAACAATGGGATATCAATGATGGGTGACTGTGATACATGCCAATAACGCCTGGCAGGAGGCAAGATCGGTATACGAATCTCTCTTGTGGTGCTCCTAATAGCACGCTCTCCTAGATAAAGCTCCCATCCTCTATCCGTGAAGAGAGGAACTCTTCGGGTGGAAATCACGTACTCGACACCAGTCGGGTACCCATTCTCAAATCTGATGGCTAAATGTTCCCCAGAATAGAGAATCCATGTGATAATGTCAGCTGTCAACAACTCCAGCTACAAGCAGCAATGAGTGAAACCCTCAGCTACAGGGACCTCCGCCAGTATGGAATGATGCCATCGCCGTCCTCTTGGGTAGGTATCCAAACCTAGTATACTCACTGGACGCAAACATGGGAGCCTTTTATAGGCCCAAAACTGCCAACACAAAGGCAAATATCTGCTGTCAGTTACCACTCTTAACCTATACATGGTAAATGATAAGAGAAATACTCATAAGCAGAAGTGGGTAGAATCCTAGCCAAGCCTCAGCAAACCCTATGAGTGCATACGCATGCCCTGAGAAAATAGGCAAAGGTGTAAGAACCCCAATCATAATCTCCTATACGGTCAACATGTTGAGTGGCGCTAATCAAAGAGAACGACACTATAGAAGAGTTATTTGCTATGAAGCAGCCCCTAATGATCATCAGGAACAATCGCTGAAGAATGTGATCCCTGACTCTGACATCATCTGACATGGGCTCGCTCAATAGCCCACTCATAGCGTCTATGCTCAAAGGACCCGCATGGACAGTCCTACCCTTGAGTGCTTCTACCGAAACTCCAAACAAGGATCTAACGGCAGTGGGGGTAATATCTGCCATGCAAGGTACTGGCGCCCCTCCAAACTCCATACCTGTGATAAATCGCCAATCGATTGGCATCATCATTACCTTACAGTCCAGCAAATGGAGTGACTAAGTGTGGTGAAACCACCGCTCAGACAATGCCCTGAGGTAACCCTAGGGGCAACGACGGGGAAGGATGGAAAAGAATGCTCCAAAATTCCAGTCATGCACAATCGCTCTATAGTCAGGATGAAGAGCCTGGTACATGGAGTGTATACTGAACCAGTTCCCTCGAGGCTGTGTAAAGCCAGGAACCTGCATGAAATGTAGATCGACATTAAATCCTTTTACTCCTCACAAATAAGAAAGAAGGAAGATCAAGTTCTGACGTCATACCTAATTAGCATGCAAATACATCGAGGGATGTAGACTCAAGTCACCTAGAAGCTCTAGGTTTGCTACATGAATACTCGGGAGCTCCCAACGGGGAACACACGCAGCAGGAACAGGATCTGTAATCGGAACATCCTCCTCCTCGTCCTCGACGTCTGGCACATCAACCTAGATTGGACTGGTCTGTCTAACGGAACGGGGTCGACGCACTTCAGAAGCCCTCCTTTGTACACCAGAAGTGGTCCTGCGTGAACTTCTCAGCTGATCCGGATCCATAATATCTAGACAATAAGTCTCCAAATCACCTCAGAAAGGGTGTGGTATCTTCTAACCTGGAGCTTTTTAAAATGCATTTAATGACTATATGCATGCATGCATCATTTTAACATACATCTACAGTAAAGTTAAAAATGCATGACTAATGCAATTCCTACATTTTAGGAAAATTTTGCCATAGTTTCCTCTATAAATAGGATTATCCACATGCACATAGGCATGACTAGGTGGCCATTCAGTAGCACACCTGCCCATATTCACATAAATCATATTTGTATCCAAAAATCAAAGTCATCAATCCATAAGGGTAGCCTAATTACCTGGATTACTTTGCTTTTTCACCTGTACTCATTTGTCCTCAAATAGGATAAGAAATAGCAGAAAAAGGTGCCAATTTGACTGTCTCAAAAGTCAAATTTTTTCACATCATTATGTTCAGCATAGTTTAATACTAACATTTACTATGTTGAATATTTTTTATCAAGTCATTTGTGTATACATAATCACTACTGTCTTTAGATGCATTTCATATGATAAGTCATTTTCCAACGGATAAAAACTGGAAAAAAAGTACATGCATACGTTAGTAGGACAGTGTAGAACACTTGTACAGTGACAGAATTTGCAGAAAGACGTTCGAACTCAGCAGATCTGAAGAAGAGCTCTCAGATTTCCTTCGCGGCGCAACATGAAAATGACTTATTAAAGTAACCTGCTGGTCTTTAGTACCCACAGTTGGCCGCAGGTCCATCTACGGCTGCAGCAGGTGTACCTGCGACACCCCTACGTGGGTCCCACCCCTCCGGCTCGGTCCAGTTCGAGTTGCAAAGGAGTTCTCACAAGCTGAAAAGGACAAATTAGGGATAAAAATGCTACGCGATTGAGCAAAATAGCTTACAACCCTGGTCTCCTCAGATTGAACCTTGGGTCTGTACATCATTCATTGGTATTCGCCCAATCATAGGGTATATTATGCTAATGATCTCAGATATTACAAGTTACATTCGGCAATACCTTACACAGGTCCAATGCCGATCACTCAGGATCGTCATCCTCATTTACAACAAGAAACCCCGGCGGGGGTTACAACGCGCTTGTATATATCAAAATATAATAACCCCGACGGGGGTCACAATGCATTGTCATCCATTGATGTATGTATCAATGAAGGTCAGGCAGCCTTGACGTTATTTCAGCCGATGGCAAGTAAACCCATCGAAGCATTGAGAGCTATTTGAGGATTTCATACTCGGGTACTCATATTCCAACACGTCTCCCCGGCGGGGGTTACAATGCATGTTCCGTTGACACACACATCAACGATGATCCAACACGTCTTCCCAGCGGGGGTTACAACACATGTTCCGTTGACACACACATCAATGATAATACAACAACCCCGGTGGGGGTCACAACGCATTGTCATCCATTGACGTACGTATCAATGAAGGTCAAGTAACTTTGACATCAGTTCAACTATTGGCAAGTAAACCCAACGTCGCATCAGAAACCATCCGATGATTTCATCAGTTTATACACACATCAACAAAGTCCAAGAAGCCTTTGCATTTATCCCCAGTAGGGAGTTCATCCATTGATCTACACGTCAATAGAGGATCAAATGTATCCCCGGTGGGGGTTATAACGCGTGGTAAACCGTTGGTTCACAAGTCAACGAAGGTCGGGCACCCCTGACAACATTTGCTATTGGCAGTAAAACCAACAGAACATTGACATACTCTGGCGATACAAACCAGGAAAGGTCAACATCATCAAGAAGGATTGATGACGGAATATGTTATACACATCCTCAATAGACAAAGCTTTATCCCCACAGATCTCATATATATAAGAGGCACTTCTTTGGAATCAAGTTTGTATCAAGGATTAAGGACTGTGGTGATAACCCCAACGTCAAGATCCTCAAAGATTTGGATCACACATCCAATCTAGTTATAATTGCCAAATCCCTAGTAAAAGCTATAGGGAGATAGCAATCATCCTCAGCATGTTGGGCAACAACCCCATACACATGCATCACCCAGTTGCTTCATGTTATTTTTTAAGTGTCTAGTATTCTTTATCCTATCCATGTCATTGCATTGCATGAATATGATAAAGAGGGGCATCTGTAGACACTCAAAATTTTTTGCACACCTGTTACTAACATTGCAGGAAGGCAGATTCGTCTTTCCAAGATAACCCTGGAAGACAGTTCACATCCAGTTCGAATACTACCGAAAGCTCAGTTTCAACCCCAGAATGCACACTGGGAGTAACAACCTCAACCCTGGAACACACACCGGGGGTAACAGTTCCAAACTCGACGATAAAACCGAGGCCTACAGTTCCAATATCGAAACACACACCGGAGAAGACTGATTCATCCTGGAGATAACCCCAAGATGTTCCAGTCTTAGTCCCAACCATGGGAGTAGCTACCAACCTTGGCGATAACCCCAAGGAATGCAGTTCCGGCGATAACCCCAAAAATGCTTGGTTCAAATGTAATCAGCTTCAATCTCGGCGCTCACAACGAGATACTCAGTACCAACCCAGAGATAACATCGAGAGGACAGACACACCTTAGAGATGACACTGAGGACCTTCAACACTTGCAACAGTCCAATCTCAGCGATAACTCTGAGCAACGTCTACTTTATCAGCACAACCGGCGATAACCCCGGTGAGGGGCAAAGTCATTAACTCGCCACCATGACGCCACACCGTATCGTCTCAACACTTTTATACGTACACAATGTCCCACAAAAGCCAAGGAAAACAAATCCCGAGTGACTATTACGCAGGATAATGGATAGAATTTGAAGCTGAAGACCGATGGGCATCGTCCCATATTCATGACTTCGTACAACCTCTAATCTCATGTCATTGCATAACTCTCGATAACGGCAGTCTAAAAGAGGTCCTATATACCTCAGTCGGATGCCCGAATTGCAATTCTAAAAGTTTAAACGAACATCACGTTGTATGCGTGCACGTACTTCGAGACGATAGGACCCGCGAAGCCCGAGGCACCCCGGGCAGCATTTGGTACACCTACGGATCCACCATCTATAAATACAGGGCTTGGGGTGCCCATTTTAAGAGAGGAGACGGCAAGAAAACCCTGCCCAATTTACTCTGTACTCATCCTATACTGAGTGCTTTCTCATTTTAAACACTTGTGAGCTCACATATAGCTATTTTTGTTCCTGTGGAAGCTAGTGTTTATCTACTTTAAAGATATAGAAGTCTTCTTTGGCAACCCACTACAAGCCTTCTCACACACTTTAAAGCCTTTCTCTTCATCTGTGCACACACTGTTCTTCATGTTGAGAGTCGTGTTGCGTGTGTTTGCCCGGACTTCGGTCCGTGGTTTTATTTCAATTTGTATATATATATATATATATATATATATATATATATATATATATATATATATATGGACTAACATTATCGAGTTATGCCTCGATTGAGCCTAGACTTCGGTTTGGAGCGTTTACTTGCTTTTGTATATATATACATTTATATATATGAACTACATGTCGAACTCTGTTTGATGAGCCTAGACTTCGGTCTGGAGCATTTACTGCTTTAATATATATATATATATATATATATATATATATATATATATATATATATACTTATATATATTAACTGTTGTTGGACTTTGTCTGATGAGCCTGGATTTTATATCCGGTACATTTATCGCTTATATATATATTTACATTTCGTCCCACCTGGAGTTTACTTCGTAGTGGTTGACCATTTTTACTGCTTTCTGTACATTTCGTCCCGGCAGGAGTTTCCTCCGTGGCGGTAGATAGCTTTTATAGCTTTATTTCTAATCCCCCATGGAGGTTCTTCGTGGTTGGTGATTATGTCTCTCTCTGTGTGTGTGTGTGTGTGTGTATATATATATATATATATATATATATATATATATATATATATATTTACAACTTTTATATATATACCTGCTTACTGCATTTATATCAATTCCGGCAACATGTGAGCCTAGAAATCGTGTGATCACATGTTCAGTCCACTGAATCTAGATTCGGTTCCCGTGATGGACCTTTTCAACTGTAAGCAGCTTATAAATTTATCTGTGATGTTTGGATCTCCTCAGATGGTTTTCATACCCACGAGGAATTCAACACCTTTTTGTGCATTATTTTCTTACAGATGCCTCACATCTAGAAAATAAAATCAACCAAGCCGAATATTGAATAAAATGGGAGTGTAAAAGGTCTCAATTACTATTGAGCACTGGATTTGAAAAACCTCTTTTAAAACATCATTGTTATATCTTGCTTAAAAATGAATTTTTATATAAATTCAAACCCTATGTATATAGGTGCGAACGAGGCCTTGCATTACTTCCAAATAAAAGCACATTGACCCACACACACACACACACACATTCATATAACAGTTTTTTAAAATGTAGCGGTAACCGTGGCAACACGGATGTCGGGGGGGTGCCTAACACCTTCCTTCCGCATTGCAAGTCCCCGGACCCTACCGACCCGTTTAGCAGTGTCACATCATTGGGTCAATGTGCAAACCTTTTCTCGATTGTGTTAGTACAACCAGTTAAAAAAATAATTGGCGACTCTTACAGTCCAATCGTCGACATTATACATGTCGGACTTTTCTCACTTATTTTTTCAAACAAATCTCACATGAAATGAGAACACAAAAAAATAGGTAACGAAAAGGGATAGATAAAAATCTCTACGTCGACAATATCCTTGGCCCGTAGTGCATGGATAATTAGTGCAGGGATGATTCTATGATGTGGATTATTTATTAAGCTGAGTCTCAGTGATAAAATTGATGATAAACTTTTTAAATCATAGAAGATAGTAGATATCATGCTCTACTTGACTCTTATAATGGATTGCTTATTCCGCTGCAGTTAAACTTGATGTTTATTATATTTTATCAGTTTAACACTGTTGAAGGCTAACGATAATTTATTCTGCATTATCTTAGTCATAATATTTCTTACTGGCTAGTTGAGCTCACCCTTGTGCTTTCATTGTTCTCTTCAGGAAATGAGAACGTAGTCGGGACTAGTCGGGGAACGGAGTGATGGTCCGAGTTGGTGGCTGTAGTGGTCCTCACTATTTTATAAAATAGTGTGATAATAATTGTAATGAGGACTTTATTTGAGTTTGGATACTCTCTACAAGACAATGTCCGTGTTGAAACTCTCAGCTACGTTTTGTCGTATTGTATAAAAGAAGTTTGTATTTAAATTCTATACCATATATTTAGCGACTCAAGATGGGTGATCTATACCTATTTTTGGGGCGTCACAGTTGGTATCAAAGCTTAGTGATATGATCCCTGGCTAAGAAGTGAGACTAGAACTAGAGGGGAAAGACGGGGAAATCCTTCGCTAATATGACCTACTTAAGTTTATTTGTTATTTAATTAGTCGGTCAGAATATAGGGATAATATGTGGCATGTCAATTAACCCTTGTTTTGTGACAGTGTTTGAAAATGACATCCGAGAATGTTGAGATAAGCAATGGAGCACATGAGACCGTTGAGTAACCAACGATCAATACCCTGGATAATGTGCATCCGGAAGGCAATAATCCTCAGGAAAACAACAACACTGACCAAATGATGAACGATGGGATGTTCAGAGGTTTTATGCAATTTATACAACATCATGCAAGAACGACTCTTGTTTTAGATGCAGGAGGAAACACTGGCAACTCTCGGATGATCACCGCTAAGCAGTTCAAGGAGCTGTGACCACCGATGTTTTTGAGAAAACCAAAACCACTTAAAGCGGAGACGTGGATAAAGCAGATCACCAAGATATTTGATGTCTTGGGATGCTCCGAGGACCAAAAGGTTCCCTTTGCCACCTTCATGTTGCGAGGAGAGGCAGATTACTGGTGGGAATCTGTAAAGCGTACTCAACCTGCCGCACTGAAGATGTCTTGGGAGAAGTTCCAAGAACTGTTCAACGACAAGTACTTTCCTAAAAGTATTCATCACATGAAGGAGGTAGAGTTCACCAAGCTGGAGCAAAACAATACGACTGTGTCACAGTACGAAGCTAAGTTTGGCGAGTTATCCCAGTTTGCATCCCACTTGGTTGATAATGAGGAGAGAATGACGTGGATATTTCTAAGAGGTTTAAAACCCGAGATATGTCAATACCTAATTTCTCACAAACTGTGTTTGTATTCAGATGTTGTAAATAAGGCTCAGTTATTGGAGCACGATAATGAGTCAACCCAACCAAGAGAGAGCAGCTGACAAATCGATAATACCAGTGGTGGCAGTCATCAAAGAGGTGATAACAAACGTGGAGGAAATCATCATGCCAGAAATGGTAACCACTTCGGTGGTAATCATGGACAAGAAAATAGAAGTAAAAATTTTAAGAAGAGGAGATTCAATAATGATAGAAAGATGTCAGCACCAGCAACCGTTGTTAAGGAAGGTGAACGACCACCGATCGTATGCTTCAAATATTGAGGGGGGACAGATCAGTCCAAATTGCACGCAGCAGTCCAAAACGTGTTATAATTGTGGAAGATAAGGTCACCTAACTCGATTTTATCGTGCAGTGAAGCCAAATCCAGTTGGGATGGTGACACCAAATGTCGTCCCAAAAAAGTCAAAGTCGGTAGTTCAAGGAAGAGCATTTGTCGTAGCCTCCCAAAAAGTAAGGAACCCGAACGAGGTCATCACGGGTAAGTTAATCGTAAATTCTTACGAAGTCTATACCTTATTTGATACCGGTTCTACCCATTCTTTTATTTCTCCTACTTGCGCTCAACGTTTAAATTTAACTCCAGAGAAATTAGACTTTGACTTATCTGTTGAAACTCCGTTGGGAGAAACCTTCATTACATCCACTGTTTATAAGTCTTGTTTGATACAAATCGGCAACCGCACGTTACCTGTCGATCTTATCTCTTTGAAAATATTTGCATTTGATGTGATTTTAGGGATTGTTTGGTTAACTACTCATCATGCTAAAATTGATTATTTTCGTAAGGTTGTTAGCTTTCGTATTCCTAACTAACCTATTATGAAAATTCAAGCAACCAAAGTACTAAAGTCAATCACTGTCATATCAAGCCATAAAGCTATTCGTTTATTAAATAACGGATGTCAAGCTTTCTTAGCCCATGTTACGGATTTAAACAAAAATACGTCATATTTGAATGATATTTCTATTATTAATAAATTTCCTGACGTATTCCCTAAAGAACTTTCTGGCCTACCCCCAGAGCGTGAAATTGAATTTTGTATCGACCTTGAACCCGGTACAAAACTCATTTCCAAAGCCCCATATCGAATGGCTCATATTGAACTTCAGGAGTTAAAAACTCAAGTACATGAGTTGTTAGACATCGGGTTCATTCGTCCTAGTTCGTCTCCTTGGGGTGCTCCTGTTCTATTCGTGAAGAAGAAAGATGGGAGTATGCGACTTTGTATTGATTATCGGGAGTTGAATCATGTCACCATCAAAAATAGGTACCTGTTGCCTCGTATTGATGACCTGTTTGACCAGTTGTAAGGCGCTAAATTCTTTTCAAAGATCAATCTTCATTCCGGATATCATCAGTTAAAGATTAAAACTGATGACATTCCCAAGACTGCTTTCAGAACTCGGTACGAGTATTATGAATTCCTAGTCATGTCTTTTGGATTGACAAATGCTCATGCTGCCTTTATGGATATGATGAACCGAGTATTTAAGGAATATTTGTAACACTTTGTGCTCGTCTTTATTGATGACATCCTCATTTATTCCAAAAGCTATGAAGATCATGAGCAACACTTGAGGCTGATACTCTAAAAGCTTCGTGAGAACAAGTTATATGCCAAGTTGAAGAAATGCGAGTTCTGGCTTGAGGAAGTGGCATTCCTTAGGCACGTGATATCAAATCACAGAATATCTGTTAATCCAGCAAAGATTAAAGCAATTCAAAGCTGGGAGCAACCCAAGTTGGTGACCGAAGTACGTAGCTTTCTGGGCTTAGCTGGTTATTATCGAAGATTCGTGGAAGAATTTTCTCGAATCGCTACTCCATTAACTTAGCTGACTCGAAAAGATACAAAATTCGATTGGAGCGAGGAATGTGAGAAGAGTTTTCAAGAACTCAAGAGGAGACTCATTTCAGCACCTGTTCTGACAATATCATCTGGCTCGGAGGGATTTGTCATCTACAGTGATGCTTTAGGAAAAGGGTTAGGATGTGTTCTCATGCAATATGAGAAAGTCATAGCCTATGCCTCACGATAACTCAAAGAATATGAGAGGAATTCTCCTACTCATGATCTTGAGTTGGCAGCAGTCATTTTTACGCTAAAGATTTGGAGACATTACCTGTATAGGGAGAAAGTGGATATCTATATGGATCATAAAAGCCTCAAATATTTCTTCACCCAAAAGGAACTTAACATGCGGCAACGACATTGGCTCGAGCTGTTGAAAGATTATGATCATACCATTCAATACCATCCTAGAAAAGCGAACGTGGTAGCTGACGTATTAAGTAGAAGATCATATGCGGGTACGAGTGTGATATTATCAACACAAACGCCCATTTGGTATGACTTACAAAGGATGGAGATAGAGATAAAGATTCAAGGGACCCATGTGATGGTGGCAAATATACGAGTAGAACTGACTTTAATCGATAAAGTTAAAGTTGCTGAAGCTACAGACCTGGAGCTGATTCATATAAAGAAGAAAGTGCAAGAAGGTGCTATTCCGGAAGCAAGAATCGATGAAGAAAGAATACTTCGAGTTAACTCCATACTTTGTGTTCCTAATAATTCTGACTTGAAGTATAAAATCATGATGGAGGCCCACAACACACCGTTTGTAATCCATCCTGGGAGTACCAAAATATATCGTGATCTTCGACATACATTTTGGTGGAGCAATATGAAGAGAGAGATAGCGGAGTTTATCTCAAGCTGTTTAACGTGTCAACGAGTCAAGGCGGAGCATCAAGTGCTAAAAGATCCATTTCAACCACTTAAAAATCCAGAATAGAAGTGGGAGCACATTATCATGGATTTTGTTACTGGACTTCCCAAGGTTTCTCAAGGTATAGATGCAATTTGGGTCATTATTGATAGATTGACCAAGTTTGCTCATTTCTTATCTATACGAGAAACTTATACACTTGAACGTCTTGCTCGTATATACATAAATGAGATTATAAGACTGCATGGTATGTCAGTATTCATAGTTTCTGATCGAGACACGTGATTCACTTCACGATTTTGGGTTAGTTTGTAAAAAGCTATAGGCACGGATTTACGATTCAGTTCACCTTATCATCCTCAAACGGACGGGCAGTCAGAGAGAACTATTCAAACTCTTGAGAATCTATTAAGACTCTGTGTCCTTAACTTCAAAGGAAGTTGGGAGAAGTTCTTACCATTCGTGGAATTCTCCTACAACAACAGTTATCAAGCAAGTATCAGCATGGCTCCATTCGAAGCATTGTATGGACGCAAGTGTCGTTCTCCAGTATGCTGAGACAAGGTGGGTGAAGCAATGTTGTTGGGATCAGAATTGATATGTATGACTATGGAGAAGATTCAAATGATCCGACTATGTATAAAAACCTCACAAGATCGACAAAAGAGTTATGTTGATCTTCATCGAAAGGACGTAAAATTTAATGTTGGAGATCATGTGTTGTTATGTGTTGCTCCATGGAAAGGAGTTACAAGATTTGAAAAGAGAGGAAAGCTCAATCCTCGAGCCATTGGCCCATTCGAAATCCTTGACCGAGTAGGAATTGTGGCCTATAGACTCGTTTTACCGCCAAGTATGTCTCGTGTTCATAACGTTTTTCACATATCTATGTTACGTAAATATGTGAAAGACTCGAACCACATTATTGAGTTAGTACCAGATGAAATAGCGGAAGACTTAACATATAAAGTGGTACCTGTTAAAATCTTAGATAAGAAGGAACATATTCTACACTCCAAGGTTATACCTCAAGTCAAAGTTTTGTAGAGAAACCTCGATGTTGAGGAAATGACCTGGGAGTTAGAATCTGAAATGAATTCAAGGTATCCTCACCTCTTCGACATACCAGGTACGTACCCTAATTTTGAGGATAAAATTTCATAAGAAGGGGAGGTTGTAAGACCCCAGCTTTTATGAATAAAGATGAATTTTTTTCTTGAAATATATTTTTGAATATTATGGTGTAGATTTGATATAATGTTATAGTTGTGAGTAATTTTTATAAATTTTGCAAAGTATGCAAGTTGTAATAAAATATTCGATTGGTTGGGGAATATTCGTTTTAATAGGAAATATTCGTACAATGGCATAATCATTGGTGGACCACCGTACCAACCGACATTACCTCCATTCCCTCCTCCACATCATTCATCATATGAAGATATGATGCTATATCCATCTCTCCCACAGAGTAGTTCTCCTCAAAAAAGTACACCTCTGGTTCTGACTCCTCTAGAATCACTAATAGTACCTCCGCCACTGGCATGGATATAGGCTCTACTCTGTTCACCAACTCGTCGTTGACCACGTGTATATCTCTATACATCAAGCTATCATTCGACATCCTACAATAACACATATGTTGATTAGTACATAACACACCATAGTATAAGCACAAATCACAATTAGTTTATTTAGGGTTACTTTCCATCTTTTAGATCTTCCAGTACTGAGTTTCCTCAATACCTTATTGACTCATTCAACTCAAGTAAAGCTGGAGTTTACTTCCTTCGGACTTCTCTTCCTTAATGAGGTTATTAGCCTAAGGTTCTTACACCCTTAAGTTTCATAACCTAATACTTTGATACCAACCTGTGACGCCCCCAAATCCGGGTCTCTTCCAACCCGACATATGGTGCTCCACGGTGCTACAGTTCACACAAGCATTCAATTGAAATACCTCAAAAGAACGAATATATCTTATCTATATTCTAAAACAATACTATCATTCCCCAGGTTCTTTATAACCGTTACATTTGTTCTTGTCATAATATCAAATATTATCATTACAAACCTATACTATTATATAGGTAATCTACAAGTTTGCTTTAGCCTTCCCTTTATCCTTGTCGAATCCTTCGATCCATTCGGTCTAAGCTGCATTTATATGGTTCAAGCAAGAGTGAGCATAACAAGCTCAGCAAGTACAACAATTTTATTTTAAAAGCATGCTTGAAACATATGAATCGTATATCTTCAGTAACTGGTTACGAAGTACTATCAATAACTTAAAATAGCATTCATTTTCCTTCAAAATGTTTTACCATAATAATATTCAGTAAAACACCAAATCTGGTCCAAGACCATGAGCGTTTCATAATTTCTTTGAAAAAGACAACCTGGCACGAAGTCCGTAAGTCCGACATATCTTACGAGCACTTCTAGATGATCAGCCTATAGTACTCTATGTTGATCAACACTACATCTATTAAACGTGTGTACGTTTAAGTTGTGGCAACCTCGTGTGCCCATCGAATACTCGATGAAAATACATTTGTTTATTCATATTCAGGCTTACCTTGTATCCGTACCAAACAATTGGCGTAGGATAGCGTTATCAGTTCTATATTGAAAGACTTGTAAATAAATCAATTAATCTATCAAAATTAGTCTAGCCAAGTTAAAACTAGCATTGTCTCTTTCTTTAAAACCAATACATACATCTCATAACTTGAATCATTTGAAAACTTGGCTAATACGAAGATTAGACAAACATTTAAGAAAACTTGCCTTCAGCGTCTGCTACAGTATAATAACTTTTCCTTTGAGTCTTTACAGTCCCTAAAATACATAACCACATAACATACCACATTAGGTCATGAATGAACATACATGGTTCTTAAAGAATCTTACCCTTCTTCTTAATCTAATTACTTATTAGATTTGTTATTAACGGTTCCGGAATTCCGTTACGTCGTTCTTACTTTCATACACAATTGACTTTCTGTAACCCTAAGTGATCATACTTAAGGCTTAATTATATCTTAATAATGTTACATTAAGATCCTTAGTTAAGTGTTAATCATTCACTATTCATGCTTAACATTTAAACATTCTTTACTATCTAAATCTCAAGGCTGGCGCTGCGGCGCCAATAATCCTTTGTTATGTCGCGCTGCGGCGTCACTCATTGGACTAGAAAACTGGACTCGGCGCTGCGGCGCGAGTCCCTTCACTATTTATTGCGCTGCGGCGCCAAACTTCAGTAGCTCACAGCCCTTTCTGGCGCTGCGGCGTAACTTTCTTGGCCTTGACTGGCGCCGCGGCGCCAGTGCTCAGCACCAGAAAAATTTTGACAGTTAAACTTTTATGTGAGATTCCCGGGCTCGTAACTTTTTTGTTATAAGATCGAATTGATTCGTTCAAGAGCCTACGGTTCACAAATCACGTACTCTACATGGTCATGCAAGAATTTTATCCATTTGACTTTGTTTACTAAAAATTCACCTATTAGTCCATTTTTAACGAAAACAATAAACGTTCGTGAACGTTCAACGCTCGTTTCTTCGTTCTAAGTCAGAGTTCGGTCATTCTTGAGTCCACAACTCTATAATGTCAAGTAAGACTTTTCTCCACTGAAAACCAATGTTTCCAAGCTTAATATCAAAATTTAACTTCCATTCCGAGAATTTCACAAATTCGACGATTATCGTCTAATCGTGAAATTACGGCTTAACTTCGTTTCTTATGATTTGTTCATCGTTTCAAATTGATTTTATCCAACATACTAACATCTTAACATACTTACTTCATTAATATATAATCATGATAAGTTATTACTTGTTCTTTATGAGTTTATAACTTTTAAAAGTACAAACTACTTATGTTTCCATTTCTCATGACTTATGATTTCTTTTTACATGACTTATCAAGGTTCAAGATTTCTAACCATCATTCGTGCTTCTTGTTAACATACTAACTTCATTTATGTAAACATGTTACAAGTTCATATACGTTCATTATAAGTTCATAACTTATTTATGTTTGAATTACTTATTTATGACTTATACGGCTTATTAAGACTTAAGCCCTTTGATTCATCATTCCAACTCCTTCTTAGCATACATGTTCTATCACTACCCACTTCTCCATCAATGGAAGAGAAAGAGAATCATGGCTTAGGATTACTTACTCTTGATGTCTCTTGTTAATCCTTCTTCTTGCTCCTTGAACTATAAACTCTAGCTTTTCTAACTTTTGTAGCTTATTCTCTCAAGTAAATAAGCACTTAAAATGTTGGATGAAATACAATAACCAACAAAATGAAACTAAGCTGGCTATTTATAGGCACCTCAAAGTTGGGGCATAATGGTCATTAAGCCACTTCCACCTCTTTAATCCACCTCCTTACTATTCATTACTTTGTCCCTAAGTAAACTTGGCCTCCACACCTTTTACTTGGCCATCACAACACTTGCTCACCACTTATCTTAGCCAATAAGTTTGCTTGCTCCCTACTTTGGATTATCCATTGTTTGCCCCATGGGTTTAAACCATCCTATAAACCATTGGTTACTTACTTTGGGCTTTAGCTTAATTAACTTAGCTTAATCATTTGGGCTTGCATTAACAAATATTTGGGCTTCACATTACAAACACTTGGGCTTGCACATTAAATTCTATTGGACTTATACATCGTACCTAATCCACAAATCCATCAAAAATGGCTTAAAGCCTTATAACGTATTGTATACGTATAATTCTCGTATTCTAACTCATATACTAATTCATGATATACGATATAACATCATTCATACATACTCGTATAACACCTCGTATCATACTCGTATACATTACTTCGTATAATACCTACGTATTATACGATAATCGCTTAATCCATTAATCGCATTACATTTCCTTCTTGTAAATTATTTTCCCTAATCGTTAGGTTTTAAGTCCGCAGGCGAAAAACTGCATTTTCCATAACTTAAATATTATTGGTTATTACATCTCACATTGATATTCTATCATTACGTATTTCTCGGAAGTTCAAAAATAATTCCCGAGCAGAAATGCGTAAATAGTATTTTTCGGAAAATTTCTCGAAAAGCTTTTATTTTCGTCTTGAAAATTCAAACACTTTAATTCTACCACGTAGCCAAAATACTACGACGTTCTGACATGTCTAGGTCGTACAACGACCTTCAATTAGCTTACTCCATAATTAATCAATTAAATTCATTTAATCCTTATAATTAAAAAAAAATTAATTCTCCTAAAAATCCAATTTTCTCGGGCGTTACAGCGGCCCACGTTTGATAATGACATGTGGGTGGGAGGTTTTGCAAGTTCACGGGTGGAAAATTGGGGGGGGGGAAGGAATATCTTTGAAGAAAGGGAGTATATATATATATATTATTTTATTTAAAGTTTTTATTTTATTAGAATATTTTATTACACAGTAATGAATAGTAAAATTAATTTTTCAGAAAATTTCGTCGGCTGAATTCGCATGTGATTCCTTACTATGAAGTCCGTGATTTTCTAAATTCAAATAGTATCATTCCATTCTCCTATAAGTATGATGCATAGTTAGAATTGAAAATCACACCAGAATCAGAGAATTCTTCTTCTATAATATTAAGCGTATTTCTTTAGAGTTTTAAAAAGCTTTGAGCGTAGAAAACAATGAAAGTTTTCTTCAAAAATATCCCCACTATACCAGTTGGAATACTCTTCTTTAAGGTAAGGGATATTACTTTTGTTCAATATTCGTAAGAAATAATATTTTCTTCCATACTCTGTAGTATGTAAGTAATATTATTTCGTTTCAGATTCCAAATTCTATACTCATTTTGTTAAAGTTTTGGCTTCTATACTCCATGAAATTAGCAGAATATCCTTGAAATTTGCGCTTCATCAAATATCTTTTCATGAAAATATTATTCTGAGCATTCTTGATAAATTTTAAGTTTTTTATGTCGGAGTACTATTCACAGGGTACTATTCTTGAATTACTATTCACAGAGTACTATTCACTCGAGTACTATTCACCCGGGGTACTATTCATGACAAAAATTAATTTCTTTTCGGTCCAAATCATTTTTGATAAAATATTATTCTTGAATTTTACTCCACAAAGAAGTATCATGTTGACAATTTGGACATTATTGAATTCTAGATAAATTAAATTATAGATCTTTAAAAATTTATCGTTTGCTTTCTTTTAATTGAATTCTTATATCATTGTCATCATCCTCATGCTTATATTGTGATGAAAGTCCTCATTGGCCCGTAGTGCATTGATGGACAGTTGTTGGCATGATCATGATCATTGGTGAAAACACGAATATCTTTGGCCCGTAGTGCATGGATAATTCGTGATTGTGATACTGATGAATATCATTGGCTCGTAGTGCAGGGATGATTCGATGATGTGGATTATTTATTAAGCTAAGTCTCATTGATAAAATTGATGACAAACTTTTTAAATCATAGAAGATAGTAGATATCATGCTCTACTTGACTTTTCTAATGGATTACTTATTCCGCTGTAGTTAAACTTGATGTTTATTATATTTTATCAATTTATCACTGTTGAAGGCTAACGATAATTTATTCTGCATTATCTTAGTCATAATATTTCTTACTGGGCTAGTTGAGCTCACCCTTTTGCTTTCATTATTCTCTTCAGGAAATGAGAACGTAGCCGAGACTAGTCGGGGAACGGAGTGATGGTCCAAGTTGGTGGCTGTAGTAGTCCTCACTATTTTATAAAATAGTGTGATAATAATTGTAATGAGAACTATATTTGAGTTTGGATACTCTCTATGAGACAATGTCCGTGTTGAAACTCTCAGCTACGTTTTGTCGTATTGTATAAAAGAAGTTTATATTTAAATTCTGTACCATATATTTGGCGACTCAAGATGGGTGATGTATACCATATTAGGGGTGTCACATCAGGGGGCGAACAGTGGCGTTTGGAATCCAGGCCATGAATGCACTATTCGCAATGCCTAGATATGAGGGCAGGGACTATATGGAGCTGGGACTTCCCAGCTATGACTTGAACGATATTATTAGAAGGCTCTACAAGCCCGGGAGAACATGGAAAACAAATGACATGACGGGTGAGAGGACCAGTTTCCCGCATGCTGCACTCAGTCGCTATGGGAAGGCATGGTTCAGTTTTATATATGCCAACATGATCCCGACTCGTCACCTAAGCAACGTGACTAAGGATAGAGCGATTCTCTTATTCGCCATTGTCACGGGTCTGAACGTGGATATCGGAGTTCTCATTCATGAGTCCATCCTGAAGGCGATCAAGAGCACCACCTCAACGGGACTCCCACATCCATCCTTGATCACCCGGCTGTGAAAAAGGGCAGGTATCCATTGGGGGGCAGAAGAGATAGCTTTGCCGCCCAAGTCAGTCATCGACCATCAGATCATATCACGCTTCAATGTATGGGACGGGGCGGCTTCACATGTCAAATGCGAAGGGTACGGGCCACCTACTAAGCCACCTCCTACAGCAGAGGACGAGCACTCGCAGCCACCAGATGCATGCCCAGCTTCACAAGGACTATTAGCAGAGATCATGGCATCCCTTACCTTGCTACATCATAAACAAGACGCCAATGCTAAGAGGTAGTAAAGGCACATAGCAGCAGTTGCCGAGTGGCAGCACATTACAATGCAGTATCAGGCTGAGATGGTCAACACGATGCAGAGCGTCTACATTGTGTATAGTGGCGAGGATGCTGAGTTCATGCCATTCCAGTTCCCAGAGTCTTCTGTCTTCACACCATACCCTCCACCATCACCGCCCGCCGAAGCTGACAAGGATGATGTTGCTGCCGAGTGACCAAACCTCAGGGAAGCCCTCTTATATTGATTGATATATGCTTAGCAATGAGGGCATTGCTCATCTTAAGTTTGGGGGTATTAGAGGTTATCTATTTTATTCTATGGACTGCGATGATAGGTTGCCATATCTTAGTTTTTGCTAATGTTTTTATTTATCTAGTATTGTAGTGCAGTCATGTATGAACTGCATTTTGGACATCATTGTGGGCTTTATTAGCCTTTGGTTTATTATGTTTTGGATTATTACGGATGGATGCCATGAACAATTTTTGTTATTATTTATGAATGCTTGAATTATTAGCAGCATGTATGTTTGGTTTATAGCCATCTTTTTGAGGCTTTTACAAATTTGGATGCTTGTGCCGTGTGAATGGCCTTTTTACCCTATTTTGAGCTATTATTATGCAAGGGTTTTATATATATCATTAATTTTTTATTATGGCTAATGACAAGTGTTGGTCAGAAAATCGATCACTAAACACGTGCAAGTATACGCGGTCTAACAAGTAATACAGTGATAAGAAAAGTGTAGAACCCACGAGGAACCATCACTAATATTTACTAAGTACCGACTTTGTATCGCTAAAGTCTTATTCGAATAGCAATAAATGTTAGTGTGATTAATCTAATTATAACTAATTATC
Source organism: Panax notoginseng (assembly GCA_016801055.1). Taxonomy (NCBI): domain Eukaryota; kingdom Viridiplantae; phylum Streptophyta; class Magnoliopsida; order Apiales; family Araliaceae; genus Panax; species Panax notoginseng. Next base: position 187,512,774 of record CM029016.1, read on the forward strand.
AAAGTAAGTAAATGGATAACGAATGATAATTGAAGGAATTACAAGCTAAGGTTACAACTTCACCCCACACATGCATTCTGTCGAGCACCTGGCATGCTATGCTTCATCAAACCACCTACCCTTCTCTCTTTGGTCTTAATGGTCACTACAATTTATCGACCGAGAACACACAGGTGCTCATACACCTCTGTCGAGGTATGCACAAATATATCCTCTCCAGATCCACCCGCTAGGGAATAGAACAAAAAAGAACGTCCAAGCCAGGTAATAATCCTACACATATCTATGCGAACTAACCTAACAAGAATTTAAGCATAAGTTCTCAATTAGGCCACACGTGGCGCAAAGATATATGTCTATTCTACACACAACTTATACAGTCGAAACCCATAATCATATGCCAATATATTTAGGTGTAAATCTACAATCCTTCTTTCAATATCATTTAGATTACCGAAATCATCACTAATATCTTAGCGTGAATCATTAACCATGAATATATTAAACCAAATCATATGGTGTCAACCAAAGAGATAAGACAGTCAATTTAAATAACAAAGGGTTCCATTATAACCTTAGAGCCAATACTCAGTTCATAGTTATTGAATAAATTATAAGTAGCAATAAAGATAACATTAATGGACTACAAAATCAAAGGAAATAAATGGACAAGAATAAACTCTGTCGAGGTTCTTCAGTCTCCAAGCATTTTGCTCTTCTCAAGCTTTCCAATCCGTGTAGCTCACTGCTCTTGATGCTCCAAGGAAATCCCAGACTTCTCCCGAATCTACCTAATCTATATTTACAGACATTATCTAAGAACTAGAGATAGAATGTACAAAAGAAGAGAAAGAACTAAACTATTCTATCCTAATCTATCCGACTATATCATCTCCTTTATTGTAGAGGCTTACTTGATATATATATATATATATATATATATATATATATATATATATATATATATATATATATATATATATATATATATATATATATATATATATATATAGAGAGAGAGAGAGAGAGAGAGAGTCCGAATCCAGTCCGGGATCCCGGACTCTATAAAATACGGACTATTTTTTTTTATTTTTTTTTTGCTTTTTTTTTTTGAAACAACTAAAAAAAAAATTTATGGAATTGAAATTTTTTCATAATACAGTGTTTTGGGTGTGATTTGGGTACGTATAACAAAACATGGTGGTACTGTCTGTGCAGACTGTACCACCACTTTTTGGTATAGGTATTCAAAACACGTCCAAAACATTGTATTATGGAAAAATTTTAGTTCTATAAAATATTAAATATTTTTTTTAGTTATTTAAAAAAAAAAGCAAAAAAAAAAAAAAGGTCCGGATTTTAAAAAAATCCGGACTCCCGGACTTGATCGGCTGTGTGTGTATATATATATATATATATATATATATATATATATATATATATATATCCTCTTTTTTAGGTCAAGAGCAAGCCTTCTTTGCTTGGGCACCGGAGGTGGCGCTGCGGCGCAGGCAATAGACTTTTCGGTGGCGCTACGGCGCCACGTCAGCTTGGAAAACACCGGAGCTCGCACTGCAGTGCGAGTCCATGAAGGAATCATAGCATTGTAGTGCCAGGATGACATCAGCAAGATAGGGGGTGGCGCTGCGGCGCGAGCACAAGGCTTGGCTCTGGCGCTACGGCGCAAGTGTATGTGAATTGTCCGATTTATCCCCTGAAAGCTAGAAAAGTCCTGTAAAGCCCTGCAATACGTCGGTGAAGCATAATAACACTATAATCATATAAAACTATATTAAATCTACGAAGATCATGCAACTATTTAAGCCATAAAGTATGCAATTCACGAGTATAAATCTCACTCATCAAATACCCTCAAACTTAAGTCTTTGCTTGTCCTCGAGCAAACTATCTAACATAAAACTAACAATAGTAAAACACACGCGAAAGAAGAAAAGAAATATAAATGTATACTAGTATCATGACTTCTAAGCTCGATCATAGCTACTCCTAGAGAACAGGGCAGACACAGATATGAGTAATGGTGTATTCACATTCAAGCATAAGACTGTATTCGATCCATTCTATGTGTGTGTGTGGAGACCAACCGTCCTAACTAATCATAGCTCAAATAAGAACACACCGTCGATTGTTAATACCAATATGCAAACTCCGCAACTTAAACATTCAACAAGCATTAAGAATAAGATGCAAATGTAGGAAAGGATCAAAAGACTCTAGCATAAAGACAGTAAAATCTGACTCGGACAGTCCTTAATTACCTTAGGCTAATCAAAACTACCCATTAATGAGCTTTTGATCAGTGACACCCAAGCCAGATGACTTTAGGGCACTACGTGTAGAACACCCCTATGAATCTAATAACTCGAGCAGTAAAGGTAACGTAATCAACATAAGCCAAATTATATTTTTCGAACTCTGAAATTTATTCATCGAGTGCATTTTATGCTCTATCTCAACATCGGTCCTGCATTTATGGGCGAGTGCATTTTATGCTCTATCTCGACCCACCGCAAAACTTTTCATATTAAATCTTCTTTTCTTTTTATTCTCATTTTTTTAATATGTCAACATGCCAGAATCCAAGATCCAAAACTGTATAAACGTCTAAGTCTTTTATTACCTTGTAAAATTGAAAGTTTATAAGAGTGAACAAACTCTCAAAGCAATAAACACGCGAACTAAATTCGAAAAATAACTAGTTAACACAGTTGGTCGGTGCTTGCTAAGAAGGACGGATTAATAACAGTCTAAACTTATCGATTGAACTAACCCCTAGCTCATACATGCTTGGCACGACTCTAAGAGATAGACATAATAATGATAAATATACCACCCTTGCTTAATAACAGCTCAAAATAGGGTAATAAGGCCAGCAGCATGGCACAAGTAAAAAAATATGTATAAGACCTAAAAAGATAGCTAAAAACCACAAGCATGCTAATAATAATCAAAGCATTAATAAATAGTAACCAAACACAGTTCATGGTATCCATTGGTAATAAAAATCCAAAACATAATCTCGCAGTTCAAAATGACTGCACCACAAATACTGATAAAAACATAAGCAAAGTACTAAATATGGCAACCTAACATGGCAGTAAATAGAAATAAAAAGATAATAAGCCCTAACACCCCCAAACTTAAGGTAAAGAATGCCCTCATTGCTAAACATAGATCAATCTTATACAAGAGGGCTTCCCTAAAGTTCGGTCACTCAGCAGTGACATCGTCCTCATCAGCTTTGGCGGGCGGTGATGGTGGAGGGTATGGTAGGAAGACAGGAGGCTTTGGGAACTGGAATGGCATGAACTCAGCATCCTCTCCACTGTACACGGTGTATATGCTCTGCATCATGTTGATCAGCTCAGCTTGATACTGCATGGCTATGTCCTGTGTAAGACCCCGAATTTTATGAAATAAAAGTATTCAATTTTTCTTATAATTACTATTCAATAAATGGTTAAATTGATAAATATTAAAGTTAAGGGTGATATATGAATTTTTTTTTGGAAATACACAAGTGGTTATAAAATATTCATTGTTATCGGTGAATATTCGTTTGATCGTGGAATATTCTTACTGTCGGGGAATATTCATACGACGGCGCAGCCTTTTGTGGGCCCCATAACGAAAAGTGATTGGATGAAGAAAACAACAAGAGTAAGTTGTTTATAAATAACGGCGTAGTTGTTACCGTTAACACTGTTAGAATACCCGGTGGTTAAAACAAAGTAATACGCGTTGTTGCACAGTAGCACACGGTATTGCACCAATTATTGATTTTTACGTAAGAAGGCATTACTCAATAATTTTTATAGTAATTACTGTTCAGTATTTTATTTTATTGATTCAATAATTGCCGCGTTGATATTTTATATTACTGTTGTTTTAATAATTGTCACTACACAGTATTTTCTATTATCGGAACAATAATTCATATTATCTGAATAATATTATTAGATAACATTATTGGCAATGTCTAGAAAGTTCTGTCTAAGGAGAGGTTTGGTCATCTAATTGCGCGCCAGTAAGGAGAGATCCTTATTGGAAAGCCCCCTCTTTCCTGGGAACGGCCTGGTTGCCAGTACTGTGATTCTGTAATATTATTTGTGTATAATTAATTATTGATTTATATGATGAGGAAAATATTGATTTTATGTGGATATAGATGGAGAAAATTTTTAATGTGACAATTGTTAAAAATTAATATTTTATCTTTTTCTGATAAAATAATTCATTTAAATATATTATTTTAATAATATATTGATGGTGATATTTTTACAATGAATGTGGGATATATGAGTATATGAGGAGGAAGAGTATTTTTGTGGCATTAAATGATTAACACATGTTTTGTGTGTTGGTGGACATAATTCTTGACCGAAAATTTATTATTGACTGTAAAATCGCCCGTTTGTGGATTTCGGTCAATTTCTGTTTAGAATTTGGAAAACATTTCTTCTGCAAAGTTGTAGAGAATTGAATTTTCTATAAAAACTCGCGAGATTCGAATTTTTTAATAAAAGGGCTATTTATTATGAATTATTGAAGTTCTGAAGTTCCGAAATAATTGATTTTTGGAAGTTTTAATTATTATTTTAAAGAAAAACGTTTTTTTGGCATTTAACTGGGCTAACATGTGTTATGAATGAGCTGAAATCAGATTCCTTGGTGATGGGCTTGAATATTTGGTAAATATTAATATTTTATTAAATTTTCTGCTTTGGTGTTCTAAGCATTTTCCTATAAATAGGGTGCTTAGGTTAGAATTGAAAATCACACCAGAAACTGAAGTTTTCTCTCTATTTCTCTCTCGATATATTGAGCGTATTCTTGTGAGTATTTTGATACTTTGAGTGTTGCTATACGGTGCAAGTTCGTTCAGCGTTATTCCAGTCAGAAGTACTGCTCTTTTGAGGTAAGGGATTGTAAGGGATTGTAAGGAATTGTAAGGGATTGTAAGGGATAGTAAGGGATAGTAAGGGATGTTATTTCTTCTTAAATGATATTATTTTCTTCAATATCATTATGCCGAAATATTGGTTAGAAATGTTTATAAAATTTGAAACTTTTTCATGTCGGAGTTACTATTCATGAGTTACTATTCATGAGTTACTATTTACGAGTAATTATTCATGAGTTACTATTCACGAGTTACTATTCATGAGTTACTATTCACGAGTTACTATTCACGAGTTACTATTCATGGGTTACTATTCACGAGTTACTATTCATGACAAAATTGGTTTCTTTTTCTATCCAAATTATAGTTGATTTATGAATATTACTCTTGAGATTAAAACTATATGTTGATCATATTATTTTTTATCATATATAACATTTTTATAACCCTAATGATGATATTTCTCTTTGACATGAGTGTAAAGATGGGTAGATTATTGGTATGATCATGACTAGGGTTCTCTTTATCCAGTAGTGAAAAGTTGAATTGTGACTGGTATGATCATGACCATTGAATTTATAATTGAATATCTTTAGCTTAAGTGCAAAGGTGAAATGATCAACATGGTTATAATTATTGGTTATATAAATTCTGAAATGATTATATATTTCTTTGAGATAATAATATATTTGGCCTGTAGTGCAAATATGAATTATTGAGGAATATCTTTGGCCGGTAGTGCAAAGATGAGTTGTTGATGAATATCTTTGGCCCGTAGTACAAAGATGACTATTTAATTCAAGATATTTGCACTATGAGTTGTTGATGAATATCTTTGGCCCGTAGTGCAAAGATGACTTGTTGTTGAATATCTTTGGCATGTAGTGTAAAGATGAACTGTTGATGAATATCTTTGGCCCGTGGTGCAAAGATGAATTTATTAGTATGATTATGAACAGGAACTGTGATTTGGTATAACCATGATCTTTGATGTTTCAGGTAAAGACAGGTGATGAAAATTATCTTCGTCTTGGATGTGAAATTTAGGATCACAATTATGATTATGAATTATTCATATGATTATGGAAAGGAACTGTTGATTGATGTTATAGGGATAAAACATTGTTGGTGGACTTTTAACATGGAGAAGATAATAGACTTTGTAGTCTATTTGACTCTTCTAATGGATTGCTCGTTCCGCTGCAACCATGGTTGAAAAGTTTTATCATCTACCATATGTTCTAAATCTTTGATTTATTACTGTTGAAGACTATTGATAATTTATCTTTAGTCATGATATTCTTTACTGAGCTAGTTGTGCTCACCCTTCTGTTTCACAATTCCTTTCAGGTAATAAGAGTGTAGCTGGGTCGAGCGGGGGTAACAGGAGAATAGAACGGTGGTCATCATTTAGTAGTTATATTTGGTGAATCATCTAGGGTGAGGCGAACCCAACGTTGGAATGGTGTTTTGCCACTATCATATAAGATGTCTAATGATATACAATCTCGTGTCATCATAAGACAGGGATGTGCTCATCCACTTGCTGAGTATATCTTCCGGCACTACCTATATGATCTTGTAGTCTATCTGAAATATAACTCCCAATTAGAGATAGTGGAGATAATGATATGTCAAGAGAAGACTCGCCATTGGGAAGAATATGATAGTAATCTTCTCATTTTTCTTTGGGGTCTATTGGGTCAACCAAGGATAATTTTGTGGCCATATGATGTCTATCATAACCTAGAAGCATGGCCTCCCATGTACGAAGGTTTCCTTGAGCACTTCCCAAAGATTCTAATTTCTAAAATAGTTTTTGACTATACTTTTATGTAAGGTGTCATTGTGAGGTGATGTCCACGGTTGGAACATGAGTCACATTTGGTATATATTTGTATCCAAACTCACAGCATATGTGTTGTTGTTTTTTGCACGACAATTGTTGTAATAAAGTTGTAGTTATTTTCTGTACCATGTATTTGACGACTCAGAATAGGTTGGATGGAATGGACCTATTTTGGGGGCGTTACATTTGGTATCAGAGCTTAGGGATATGATCTCTGGCGGAGATCGGGGAATAGGACTAGGAGGGGAGAGACGAGTAAATCCTTCGCTAGTGTGTCCTACCTAAGCTTATTTGTTGGTCAGTCATAATATCGGGATATTATGTTGTATGTTAATTTGTTAAATTAACCTTTGTTTTTGAAGCTGTATTCTAGAATGATATCTGAAATACAGGAGATGAGCAATGGAGAAATCATGATGACAAGAAAGATGGAATCCGAAATGAAAGCAAGGTATTCTCAACTCTTTGAAATACCAGGTACATAAATTTCGAGGACGAAATTTCATAAGGAGGGGAGATTGTAAGACCCCGAATTTTATGAAATAAAAGTATTCAATTTTTCTTATAATTACTATTCAGTAAATGGTTAAATTGATAAATATTAAAGTTAAGGGTGATATATGAATTTTTTTATGGAAATACTCAAGTGGTTATAAAATATTCATTGTTATCGGTGAATATTCGTTTGATCGTGGAATATTCTTACTGTCGGGGAATATTCATACGACGGCGCAGCCTTTTGTGGGCCCCATAACGAAAAGTGATTGGATGAAGAAAACAACAAGAGTAAGTTGTTTATAAATAACGGCGTAGTTGTTACCGTTAACACTGTTAGAATACCCGGTGGTTAAAACAAAGTAATACGCGTTGTTGCACAGTAGCACACGGTATTGCACCAATTATTGATTTTTACGTAAGAAGGCATTACTCAATAATTTTTATAGTAATTACTGTTCAGTATTTTATTTTATTGATTCAATAATTGCCGCGTTGATATTTTATATTACTGTTGTTTTAATAATTGTCACTACACAGTATTTTCTATTATCGGAACAATAATTCATATTATCTGAATAATATTATTAGATAACATTATTGGCAATGTCTAGAAAGTTCTGTCTAAGGAGAGGTTTGGTCATCTAATTGCGCGCCAGTAAGGAGAGATCCTTATTGGAAAGCCCCCTCTTTCCTGGGAACGGCCTGGTTGCCAGTACTGTGATTCTGTAATATTATTTGTGTATAATTAATTATTGATTTATATGATGAGGAAAATATTGATTTTATGTGGATATAGATGGAGAAAATTTTTAATGTGACAATTGTTAAAAATTAATATTTTATCTTTTTCTGATAAAATAATTCATTTAAATATATTATTTTAATAATATATTGATGGTGATATTTTTACAATGAATGTGGGATATATGAGTATATGAGGAGGAAGAGTATTTTTGTGGCATTAAATGATTAACACATATTTTGTGTGTTGGTGGACATAATTCTTGACCGAAAATTTATTATTGACTGTAAAATCGCCCGTTTGTGGATTTCGGTCAATTTCTGTTTAGAATTTGGAAAACATTTCTTCTGCAAAGTTGTAGAGAATTGAATTTTCTATAAAAACTCGCGAGATTCGAATTTTTTAATAAAAGGGCTATTTATTATGAATTATTGAAGTTCTGAAGTTCCGAAATAATTGATTTTTGGAAGTTTTAATTATTATTTTAAAGAAAAAACGTTTTTTTGGCATTTAACTGGGCTAACATGTGTTATGAATGAGCTGAAATCAGATTCCTTGGTGATGGGCTTGAATATTTGGTAAATATTAATATTTTATTAAATTTTCTGCTTTGGTGTTCTAAGCATTTTCCTATAAATAGGGTGCTTAGGTTAGAATTGAAAATCACACCAGAAACTGAAGTTTTCTCTCTATTTCTCTCTCGATATATTGAGCGTATTCTTGTGAGTATTTTGATACTTTGAGTGTTGCTATACGGTGCAAGTTCGTTCAGCGTTATTCCAGTCAGAAGTACTGCTCTTTTGAGGTAAGGGATTGTAAGGGATTGTAAGGAATTGTAAGGGATTGTAAGGGATAGTAAGGGATGTTATTTCTTCTTAAATGATATTATTTTCTTCAATATCATTATGCCAAAATATTGGTTAGAAATTTTTATCAAATTTGAAACTTTTTCATGTCGGAGTTACTATTCATGAGTTACTATTCATGAGTTACTATTTACGAGTAATTATTCATGAGTTAGTATTCACGAGTTACTATTCACGAGTTACTATTCATGAGTTACTATTCACGAGTTACTATTCATGTGTTACTATTCACGAGTTACTATTCATGACAAAATTTGTTTCTTTTTCTAACCAAATTATAGTTGATTTATGAATATTAATCTTGAGATTAAAACTATATGTTGATCATATTATTTTTTATCATATATAACATTTTTATAACCCTAATGATGATATTTCTCTTTGACTTGAGTGTAAAGATGGGTAGATTATTGGTATGATCATGACTAGAGTTCTCTTTATCCAGTAGTGAAAAGTTGAATTGTGACTGGTATGATCATGACCATTGAATTTATAATTGAATATCTTTAGCTTAAGTGCAAAGGTGAAATGATCAACATGGTTATAATTATTGGTTATATAAATTCTGAAATGATTATATATTTCTTTGAGATAATAATATATTTGGCCTGTAGTGCAAATATGAATTATTGAGGAATATCTTTGGCCGGTAGTGCAAAGATGAGTTGTTGATGAATATCTTTGGCCCGTAGTACAAAGATGACTATTTAATTCAAGATATTTGCACTATGAGTTGTTGATGAATATCTTTGGCCCGTAGTGCAAAGATGACTTGTTGTTGAATATCTTTGGCATGTAGTGTAAAGATGAACTGTTGATGAATATCTTTGGCCCGTGGTGCAAAGATGAATTTATTAGTATGATTATGAACAGGAACTGTGATTTGGTATAACCATGATCTTTGATGTTTCAGGTAAAGACAGGTGATGAAAATTATCTTCGTCTTGGATGCGAAATTTAGAATCACAATTATGATTATGAATTATTCATATGATTGTGGAAAGGAACTGTTGATTGATGTTATAGGGATAAAACATTGTTGGTGGACTTTTAACATGGAGAAGATAATAGACTTTGTAGTCTATTTGACTCTTCTAATGGATTACTCGTTCCGCTGCAACTATGGTTGAAAAATTTTATCATCTACCATATGTTCTAAATCTTTGATTTATTACTGTTGAAGACTATTGATAATTTATCTTTAGTCATGATATTCTTTACTGAGCTAGTTGTGCTCACCCTTCTGTTTCACAATTCCTTTCAGGTAATAAGAGTGTACCTGGGTCGAGCGGGGGTAACAGGAGAATAGAACGGTGGTCATCATTTAGTAGTTATATTTGGTGAATCATCTAGGGTGAGGCGAACCCAACGTTGGAATGGTGTTTTGCCACTATCATATAAGATGTCTAATGATATACAATCTCGTGTCATCATAAGACAGGGATGTGCTCATCCACTTGCTGAGTATATCTTCCGGCACTACCTATATGATCTTGTAGTCTATCTGAAATATAACTCCCAATTAGAGATAGTGGAGATAATGATATGTCAAGAGAAGACTCGCCATTGGGAAGAATATGATAGTAATCTTCTCATTTTTCTTTGGGGTCTATTGGGTCAACCAAGGATAATTCTGTGGCCATATGATGTCTATCATAACCTAGAAGCATGGCCTCCCATGTACGAAGGTTTCCTTGAGCACTTCCCAAAGATTCTTATTTCTAAAACAGTTTTTGACTATACTTTTATGTAAGGTGTCATTGTGAGGTGATGTCCACGGTTGGAACATGAGTCACATTTGGTATATATTTGTATCCAAACTCACAGCATATGTGTTGTTATATTTTGCACGACAATTGTTGTAATAAAGTTGTAGTTGTTTTCTGTACCATGTATTTGATGACTCAGAATAGGTTGGATGGAATGGACCTATTTTGGGGGCGTTACATCCTGCTTCTGGGCCACTGCTGCAATGTGCCTCTGCTACCTCTGAGCTTCGGCGTCGTGTTTCTGATGCAGCAGGGTAAGGGATGCCATGATCTCTGCTAGAAGTCCCTGTGAAGCTTTGCCTGCGTCTGGTGGCTGCAAAGGCTCGGGCTCCAGTTTAGGAGGTGGCTCAATAGTTGGCCCGTACCCTTCACCTCTGACATGAGACTCTGCCCTATCCCACGCATTGAAGCGTGAGATGGTCTGATGGTCAATGACAGACATAGGCGGCAAAGCTATCTCTTCTGGCCCTCAATGGATACCTGCCCTCTTGCACAGCCGGGTGATCAAGAATGGATGTGGGAGTCCCACAACGACGGTGCTCTTGAACGCCTTCATGATGGACTAGTGTATAGGAACTTTGATGTCCACGTTCAGGCCCATGACAATAGCGAATAAGAGGATCGTTCGATCCTTAGTCACGTCGCTCAGGTGCCGAGTCGGGATCATGTTGGCACAAATAAAGCTGAACCATGCATTCCCATAGCGACTAAGCGCAGCATGCGGTGGTCTTTTCACCCATGAAGTCATTTTCTTCCATGTAGTTTTGGGCTTATAGAGCCTCCTAATAATATCCTCGTGGTCATAGCTGCGTAGTCCCAGCTCCATATAGTCCCTGCCCTCAAAACTAGGTGACGCGTATAATACGTTGATAGCTTGGCTTCCAAAAGCCACTGGCCACCTCCTAACTTGGACAACAGCAGGACCCTCGGCACTAGCATTGGTGTAGAACTCATGAACCATAGAAATGATGGCCGATTCGAGTGGTTTTGTGAAGTGGATCCACTAGCATCCCACAATCATGGTCACCAACTCGTCATCCTTTTTGTCCGGCCTCAAACCCCGCTCAGGAATCAAATTTCGCGCGGTAAAAGAACTTTTGTGCCTTTTCCAAGCCTCTTCGTTGACAAATTTGGTGATATCCCAAGCCGTTGGTGCTGCGGACGAGGAACCGACAACGCTCAGGCGTTGCCTTTTTGAAGCCATGTCAGATTTCAGCGATTGATTTGTCAAAACAGAAGGCTCAATTCAAAACTCCCCCTAACTTAGGCTAGAATAATCCCCAATGTCAAACAGCCCCCAAACAGTCAAATTCTCTCTCAGTTAAATTAGCAAACACCTTGTGTATGTTCCTAAGACCAAACTAGATAGCCATTTCTTGTGAATGCTATATCCAGATTTTTGTCAGTGGAAATCACCCCAATCAACAGAGATAAACCAACCCAAATATCAAAATCAAACAAACTATAAATGAATGACTGAAATCCCTAAATACTTTAAGTGGGAAACCCTAGATTGACTCTGATCTCCTCTTGTTGTGTGCGCTAGCTTGGGGTCTTGTGGGAAGTATATATGAATTACTCTCTTGTGGGTAGAATTGATAGAAGGCTAGTTGTGGAGAAATAAAGTGACATTTTGGTTTTGGGTTACTTGAGTTCTTTTGTGCTGCCAAAACTGTGACGCCCCAAAAATAGGTATACATCACCTATTCTGAGTCGCCAAATACATGGTACAGAATACAAATACAATCTTTAATATACAACAAGAGAGCTATGAGTTTTAATACAAATACTATCTTCTAGACAATATCCACTTTCAGAATAAGTCCTCATTACATTTATTGTCACACTATTTAACAGAATTGTGAGGACTACTAATACTATTATATGGCCTGTCACTCCGTTCCCCGACTAGTCCTGCCTATGTTCTCATTTCCTGAAGAGAATAGTGAAAGAAAGGGTGAGCTCAACCAGCCCAGTAAGAAATATTATGACTAAGATAATGCAGAATAAATTATCATTAGTCTTCAACAATGTTAAACTGATAAAATACAATAGACATCAAGTTTAAGTGCAGCAGAGCAAGCAATCCATTAAAAGAGTCAAGTATAGAATAAAATCTACTATCTTTTATGCTTTAAAAGGTTTTGCATCACTTTTATCGCTGGGACTCAGCTTAATAAATAATCCACATCATCCCTGCACTATGGCCAAGGATATTCATTAGTATCACAACCATAAATTATCCATGCACTACGGACCAAGGATATTCGTGTATTCATCAATGGTCATGATCATGCCAATAACAGTCCATCAATACACTACGGGCCAATGAGGACATTTACCACATCATTTATAACATTACGGTCATGATTATACCGAATAATCCCTGGTCATGATCTTACCAAGCCCATCTATGCACTACAGGCCACAGATAACTTTCAACATAATATAAACATGAGGATGATGACAATGATATAAGAATTCAATAAAACAAGTTCAAGAATTAATTTGTCCAGGAACCAATAACGTCCAAATTGTCAACATGATACTTCTTTGTAGAGTAAAATTCAAGAATTCTCAGAAGAATATTTCCATGAAAAGATACTGGATGAAGCGTAAATATCAAGGATATTCTACTAATTTCATGGAGTATAGAAGTCAAAGCTTTAACCAACTGAATATAAGAGAATATATAAAACTGCAAATGGATTTTCGTCTGCCATGCGGTAATCCACTTAGACAGATCATTTCCACAATTTAATAACGAATGAATACAAAGGATCATTCACCATGCATATGATAATCCATATAGACATGTTATTCCCAACAGAATAATAAATAATGGAACCAAGTTTGGCGTAAACACACAGATAGGATATTCCGACAGAATAATAAATAATGGAACCAGGTCCGGCGTAAACGCACAGACAGGATATTCTGACAGAATAATAAAGAACAGAATAATAGAAAAATGTCACTATGTATGCGGTACTTCGCATAGACAGGTTATTCCAACATAATAATAAGAAATAGAATAATAGAAGAATTTCACCAAGTATAGGGTAGTCCGCGTATACAGGTTATTCCAACAGAATAATAAGAAATAGAATTACAGAAGTTCTCTTCATGAATACAAAAGAAATAATACCCCTTACCTTAAGAAGAAGAGTATTGGATATAGGAGTAGTGAAGTAGCAGAATACTTTTCTTCTTTCTCTCTATAATATCTCTCTCTAGAGTTTCAGTGAATTAGTAAGAAATAATGAAGGAATGAGCTTCTATTTATAGAAGAATGGACTGCATAGTAACTAATTCATGAACGGTGTGAGGGCCCCAAATCTGAGGTCCCGAATCACCGCAGATCGGGTTCGATCATTCTATACAACTATTGCTATTTGCGAAAGATATAAACATAAATTGTTTATACATTAAACTTACACACTTTTCCCCAAGGTCGAGTAACCTTAACTTATACACAATTAGTAACTATCTAACACATAACATCATTATCAAACTATACTATTACAAAACTAATCGCGCATATTAACTTCAAGCTGGAAGTGTCTTTAACCTTTCCTTGTATCTGACGCGTTCGTCTTAATCTGCAATGTTTTATCATGATATAACAAGGGTGAGCATAAGGATTGCCTAGCAAGTTTTAGTTCAATAATATAACGATATATCATGACTGAAAGAGTATGAACAATAAGCTGGCTACAATTCATCTATATAATTGAGAACTAGCATGAACAAATTTATGACTGAACAAGTATTATACATGAACAACTATATCTGAAACCAACTGGTAATGAAGGTGATCAGCCTTTCATACCTGACTTATACATGCAATATGTACAGAGTACAATTCATGGCAACCAGTAATGATTAACCATAAGCTTATCCGAATGAAACAACTCTTAGTAGAGTTAAGTAAAACAAACTTGCCTGAACCGTTGATTACCGCTACGCAATTTATAACGCTTTATCCGAAGATCTAATATTAGTAATATAGATCTCCAATATTATAATAATATTATCACAATATAATACTATAAGATATATATATATATATATATATATATATATATATATATATATATATATAAACATAGAATAACCTAAACACATAACACATATCCCTATCAGTCTATAACACACATAAGACTCGGTATCAAGTCAAACTATTGCAGTCTATCTTGATTCCGACAAAATTCTAACATCCCGACGGTCTAGCCGGACTTTTTCACGAGTTTAAGTTCAATTAAACTATGCCTAACACTTAACAATTATCACAGATAATTTTAATATCAGTCAAAATATTTTTCATAAGCTCGTAATAATTTTTAAATAATTATTACCATTTATCTAGATTTTTAAATCATTAATAACGTATTTAAATAAATTAAATACTGCTTAATTCTTTTATCATTAATATTTATTTATTATCAAATATTAATAAAATACATGTCATAATATTATAATATATTTATAATATCACAAAATATTTTTAATACCTTAAAATCATATTTATATGATTTTTAAACACTTAAATCCATTATCCGATAATTGCTATTAATATTAAAATATTAATATTTTCATGAAAAAAATTTTATATGATTTTTAAATCATTAATTCTATTTTTCCATAATTTATGTAATATATTTATTAAATAAACTAATTATCATTAATATTAATTTATTAATGAATTTCATCAAAAAATATCAAAAGTCATTAAAAATAACTTAAAATATTTTCTAATACCATAATATAATTTTTCATTAATTAAAACCATTTTTAAATAATTTATTTAATATTATAATTAAATAAATAAATACCTTTTATATTCCAAAAATATTAAATATTTTTGAAATATACTCAAAATAATTAAAAACTATTTTTTAGAATTTAAAATAATTTTTCAGAATTTATTTTGTATTTTTAATAATTAAAATCTATTTATTTCGATTTATTAATTAATTTCCAAAAATTAGAAATTAAATAATAATACAACCGTCGCTATAGAGGCTTTTGGCGACGAATCCGTCGCTAAATGTGTTCTTGGGATGTTCTTGAGCTTTTCCAGAAACTCATAGTCAGTTGCGAGGTTACTACTTTGACCTTCAATTAAATAGTGTTCTTTATATTAGTTGGGCTGGTTATGGTGCTAATGAGGTAGTGTTCGTGTAGTACTGCAATTAGAATTAAGGTTCAAGGTCATTACACAACATCACAACAAGATCTAATCTACAGAATACCTTGTCAGAGGTGTTCTTGAATTTCTGGGCTACCTAGAAATTCAAACAGTGCGAAGGTCCCTACTTTGCAACCTTATATTTTTTATTCTAAGAACTGTTTAGGTGATCTATGAACTGAAACTTGTAGTAGAGGTGTCACTGTATAACAGCATAACATTAAAGTCAACTTACAACATCACAAGAAGTATATCTAGGCCGGTCAAACTACAAGTTAGGGGCGCGTTCTTGAAGATATGGGTTTTCCCAGAATCTTCATCCGGTCAGTTCGTCAACGGTCGTTTGACCACCATTATCTATGATTCAGTTATGTATCTGGTTGTTCTAAGAGAATTATTGGGTAGTACTTATACCATATTACAGCATAAAAACAACAAATCGTTTAAAAACTCAAACACATGCAAGATCAAAGGCCTTGAAAGTGCTTGTCAGACAGCAATCTGGGTTCTGGGTTGCCCGGAAACCCATTCCTGTGATCGGTCAACGTAGTTTGACTGATCATAACTACAAATCTATTCCTGCTAAGAACATGATTCAAGTTCCAGACTGAAGACCACATGGCAGAGAACAGGTCCAAAACAAAAACAACACTAAACAACTAACACACAGAGATTTATGAGGGCTGACATATGGCTGTCAGACGATTTTTCAAACTTTTCCCAGATTTCTTAAAATGCTTAATTCGTGCATCTAGATGTTATGGATCCATGATCCAACAACCCAGATCTCTAATTGACACTTTATACACATATTTAACCAACAACTAACATTAAACAACATAAGATCAAAGGATTTCGAAATTTTTAGGGTTTACTTTCTTATGCTTTGATTTTTTTTTTCTGACTTTGTTGATCTGATCCGGTCAAGCTAAGAACTGAAACTAGCTTATCTTATCTCACTTTCTTACTCTACATTTCGAATTTTAGAGAGAGAAAGGGTATTGGAAGAAAATACAAAAATAAAATGAGCACGTCTCTATCTCCAATTTATTTAAATTATTGTATGCAATGTAATGGCTGATCTAGATGGCTGTCAATTGAGATATAGAGCACATGCTAATGCTAGGGTTAGTGAACCACCCATACTAGGGTTAGATCTACACTTCATCTACTAAATAATTGAAAAAGGGCAAAATAGTCTTTTCCATTTTTATTTTACTGGTTTTCTAGTAAATGGCTAAACCCTTAGGGTTTAGGGTTTGGGTTAGAATTTAGGGTTTGAAACCCTTAGGGTTTACAAATTTAATTTTTTAAAATTTCCAATTTAGGTTTTAAAAATAGAAAATTAATATATCTAAATTATAATTAGGATTTACTAATTATATTAAAAATTTCTTAATCATAATTTAAATCTCGCTAATTAGGATTAGTATTTCCTAATTAAAATTGCTAATTTAGCTATTTCGATCAAAATCACATATTAGGGTTTCTAACCCAAAATTAGGGTTTCTAATAGAAAATAATTTTTCTAAATTAGAAATTAGATTTTCGTAATTAGATTAGGGTTTTCTAATTACTAATAACTTGAAAATTAGAATTAATATTTCCTAATTAATATTAAAACTATTTAATTAACAATTAGGTTCTCCCTAATTATAAATTAGGGTTCCTAAACTAGACATTAGGGTTTCAAATTTTAAAATTAGTGTTTTCTAACCACTTTGTTAAGATTAACCCTAATTAATCTTATAATTATTTACACTTACGCCATTAAGTTCGCAATTTAGGGTTTCATACACCGAATTAAGGTTTTGAATTCCCGAAACTGAAATTATGGTTTCAAAATCGATTTTAGGGTTTCTTGTTAAACGCTAGGATTTTCTATCTGAACGTTGACGTTCTTAATATGTAATTAGGGTTTGTTATAGATATCGTTTATCTAGTGAACCCTTGACCCTTAACCACATACTGTACACATATACACAGAATATAAATGCGTATTCCCTTAATCCTGAATAATTCGCCTAAATCCTTCACAGAATTTTGAAATCCTCAAAATTTTATCTTAAAAATATCAAACGTATACACTTATTTTCTGTCTATGTTCTAATTTTGAACATTAAATCAATTAATTAAAATAAAAAAATTATTCAAAATTCTCGGGTTGTCACATTCACCCCTTCTTCTAAAAATTTAGTCCCCGAAATTTACCTTACACTTTTCACCTTACACCATACACCATACATACACAGCATCACATGCTACCCAATACACCTCTCACAAGAGTAATAATTTTGAAATTGTGCTGAGGAGTCATATAGACTATTTGTTTGTCATTTTCACAAAGGTTATACGGAAATTCATCCACAAATCGGCATAACTTACGAACACAAAGGGTGATTAGCCCGATATGCCTTGTACTGGCCAAGTACTGCTTTTATCTGTTTCTCTTCACTGCCATAGGCACAAAATTCTACCTCAGTCTTATTGGATTCCGCACCAAAACAATTTGGTTCGGGAAATTTCTTTCAATGAACACTTAGAGTTTTCATAAACTTTAGTCTAGCTGAATCGAATAACATAGAATTATATCAATAATTCAATCCAATCGAATTATTTAGGTGTAGCCAAACACCGTTGGCAAATTAAATTTTATTGAAAATATTTTTGAGAATGACATCAGGATGTCGTACTGTATTAACAGTCCATTTGAGGATGCCGTCATCGTATGACTTTGTCATAACATATCATACAATAGTGGAACAATGATTTTCAGATCGGATTCGCACTAAGTATTCATGTATTTATAACTCTATCACCTTTTATCATCTCTGCACCAGGTTACATGGTACATGAGTGATAAATAAAATATATTTGATATTTCAAATCATCTTCGTCTAGCTGAAACAAGTAGCATAGACTATACTTTAAACCGTTTCAAAAATTATTACGAGTCTACATATATATTTTTTTAAAAGCACATAGTGCGTATTTAGCTTGATGTCAATCATTTCGAAATCTAGCATAGCTAGGAGTTTTGGAAAACTTAATTCTTCACTAATAATCATTTGTTTAACAATCTATCTGTTCCAATTATCCTTAATATTCCATTTACACACAACTATACCCAGTTCGTAAAACCACACTTATGAGTCCATAAATTGCCACAATCATATGAGTTTAAGAACTTATCCTAGTCTAACCTTTGGCGTCCGTTCGCTGAGGGGTTCATAAACATTTCATATAACTATGAATCAAGAATGTCACATAAGTATAAGTTTTAAGAACTCATACTTAACCTTATATTCTCTACCTATAACCTATCTATCTGATATACACATGAGAAAGGAATCACCCTCTTAACATGCATATAGCAAATAGCGCGACACAACATTTCAATGATTATCATGGCCAGAACTAAGTAGTTGTTACACTAAGTACAATTCCCCGCCCACACAAGGAATCATACAGCTCAGCTGCTGACATGAGTTCTCAATTGAAATCCCCACCTAATCTTAACACCCTTCTCAATACGAATTTCATTTAACTCGTATTCATAATCCTTTCCTGAATCTGTACCAATTCACAGTACAACTGACACCCAGCAATCTTGCTGTAAACTTTTCAATCATTAGATTGATTCTTCTCCCAGCTATCAACTTATCAGATCACGGGGTGACCTCATCGTATATATTACGATTCATTTCTATTCTATGATCGCTTTATTTTACGATCTCCTATCACTGCACCTTTAGTCTTTTAGACTCTATCTATTCACTATTACTGTTCAACTCTATTATCAGAGTTAGGGAACTCTGTATCTTTTAACTCGTCGAGATTCGTCTTTGAATCTTACCGACTCACTAACTCTATTTAAGTTAGTACTTATCATAATCACTGTGTTTATTAGTCTCAGGTATTCCTACCTAAGGCTCATAACCAGCAGCTCCGATACCAACTGTGAGGGCCCCAAATCTGAGGTCCCGAATCACCGCGGATCCGGTTCGATCATTCTATACAACTATTACTATTTGCGAATGATATAAACATAAAGAATTTATACATTAAACTTACACACTTTTCCCCAAGGTCGAGTAACCTTAACTTATACACAATTCATAACTATCTAACACATAACATCATTATCAAACTATACTATTAGAAAACTAATCACGCACATTAACTTCAAGCTGGAACTATCTTTAACCTTTCCTTGTATCCGACGCATTCGTCTTAATCTGCAATATTTTATCATGATATAGCAAGGGTGATCATAAGGATTGCCCGACAAGCTTTAGTTCAATAATATAACGATATATCATGATTGAAAGAGTATGAACAATAAGCTGGCTATAATTCATCAATATAATTGAGAACTATCAGGAATAAATTTATGACTGAACAAGTATTATACATGAACAACTATATCTGAAACCAACTGGTAATGAAGGTGATCAGCCTTTTATACCTGACTTATACATGCAATATGTACAGAGTACAATTCATGGCAACTAACAATGATTAACCATAAGCTTATCCGAATGAAACAACTCTTAGTAGAGTTAAGTAAAACAAACTTGCCTGAACCGTTGATTACCGCTACGCAATTTATAACGCTTTATCCGAAAACCTAATATTAGTAATATAGATCTCCAATATTAGAATAATATTATCACAAAATAATACTATAAGATATATATATATATATATATATATATATATATATATATATATATATATATATATATATAAACATAGAATAACCTAAACACATAACACATATCCGTATCAGTCTATAACACACATAAAAATCGGTATCAAGTCAAACTATTGCAGTCTATCTTAATTCTGACAAAATTCTAATATCCCGACGGTCTAGTCGGACTTTTTCATGAGTTTAAGTTCAATTAAACTCTGTCTAACACTTAACAATTATCACATATAATTTTAATATCAGTCAAAATATTTTTCATAAGCTCGTAATAATTTTTAAATAATTATTACCATTTATCTTGATTTTTAAATCATTAATAACATATTTAAATAAATTAAATACTACTTAATTCTTTTATCATTAATATTTATTTATTATCAAATATTAATGAAATATATGTCATAATATTATAATATATTTATAATATCACAAAGTATTTTTAATAGCTTAAAATCATATTTATATAATTTTTAAACACTTAAATCCATTATCCGATAATTGCTATTAATATTAAAATATTAATATTTTCATGAAAAAAATTTTATATGATTTTTAAATCATTAATTCTATTTTTCCATAATTTATGTAATATATTTATTAAATAAACTAATTATCATTAATATTAATTTATTAATGAATTTCATCAAAAAATATCAAAAGTCATTAAAAATAACTTAAAATATTTTCTAATACCATAATATAATTTTTCATTAATTAAAACCATTTTTAAATAATTTATTTAATATTGTAATTAAATAAATAAATACCTTTTATATTCCAAAAATATTAAATATTTTTGAAATATACTCAAAATAATTAAAAACTATTTTTTAGAATTTAAAATAATTTTTCAGAATTTATTTTGTATTTTTAATAATTAAAATCTATTTATTTCGATTTATTAATTAATTTCCAAAAATTAGAAATTAAATAATAATACAACCGTCGCTATAGAGGCTTTTGGCGACGAATCTGTCGCTAAATGTGTTCTTGGGATGTTCTTGAGCTTTTCCAAAAACTCATAGTCAGTTGCGAGGTTACTACTTTGACCTTCAATTAAATAGTGTTCTTTATATTAGCTGGGCTGGTTATGGTGCTAATGAGGTAGTGTTCGTGTAGTACTGCAATTAGAATTAAGGTTCAAGGTCATTACATAACATCACAACAAGATCTAATCTACAGAATACCTTGTCAGAGGTGTTCTTGAATTTCTGGGCTACCTAGAAATTCAAACAGTGCGAAGGTCCCTACTTTGCAGCCTTATATTTTTTATTCTAAGAACTGTTTAGGTGATCTATAAACTGAAACTTGTAGTAGAGGTGTCACTGTATAACAACATAACATTAAAGTCAACTTACAACATCACAAGAAGTATATCTAGGCCGGTCAAACTACAAGTTAGGGACGCGTTCTTGAAGATATGGGTTTTCCCAGAATCTTCATCCGGTCAGTTCGTCAACGGTCGTTTGACCACCATTATCTATGATTCAGTTATGTATCTGGTTGTTCTAAGAGAATTATTGGGTAGTACTTATACCATATTACAGCATAAAAACAACAAATTGTTTAAAAACTCAAACACATGCAAGATCAAAGGCCTTGAAAGTGCTTGTCAGACAGCAATCTGGGTTCTAGGTTGCCCGGAAACCCATTCCTGTGATCGGTCAACGTAGTTTGACTGATCATAACTACAAATCTATTCCTGCTAAGAACATGATTCAAGTTCCAGACTGAAGACCACATGGCAGAGAACAGGTCCAAAACAAAAACAACACTAAACAACTAACACACAGAGATTTATGAGGGCTGACATATGGCTGTCAGACGATTTTTCAAACTTTTCCCAGATTTCTTAAAATGCTTGATTCGTGCATCTAGATGTTATGGATCCATGATCCAACAACCCAGATCTCTAATTGACACTTTATACACATATTTAACCAACAACTAACATTAAACAACATAAGATCAAAGGATTTCGAAATTTTTAGGGTTTACTTTCTTATGCTTTGATTTTTTTTTCTGACTTTGTTGATCTGATCCGGTCAAGCTAAGAACTGAAACTAGCTTATCTTATCTCACTTTCTTACTCTACATTTCGAATTTTAGAGAGAGAGGGTATTGGAAGAAAATACAAAAATAAAATGAGCACGTCTCTATCTCCAATTTATTTAAATTATTGTATGCAATGTAATGGCTGATCTAGATGGCTGTCAATTGAGATATAGAGCACATGCTAATGCTAGGGTTAGTGAACCA
This sequence comes from Panax notoginseng, assembly GCA_016801055.1. NCBI lineage: Eukaryota > Viridiplantae > Streptophyta > Magnoliopsida > Apiales > Araliaceae > Panax > Panax notoginseng. The sequence goes on from CM029016.1 coordinate 187,535,586, forward strand.
CCCATACTAGGGTTAGATCTACACTTCATCTACTAAATAATTGAAAAAGGGCAAAATAGTCTTTTCCATTTTTATTTTACTGGTTTTCTAGTAAATGGCTAAACCCTTAGGGTTTAGGGTTTGGGTTAGAATTTAGGGTTTGAAACCCTTAGGGTTTACAAATTTAATTTTTTAAAATTTCCAATTTAGGTTTTAAAAATAGAAAATTAATATTTCTAAATTATAATTAGGATTTACTAATTATATTAAAAATTTCTTAATCATAATTTAAATCTCGCTAATTAGGATTAGTATTTCCTAATTAAAATTGCAAATTTAGCAATTTCGATCAAAATCACAGATTAGGGTTTCTAACACAAAATTAGGGTTTCTAATAGAAAATAATTTTTTTAAATTAGAAATTAGATTTTCGTAATTAGATTAGGGTTTTCTAATTACTAATAACTTGAAAATTAGAATTAATATTTCCTAATTAACATTAAAACTATTTAATTAACAATTAGGTTCTCCCTAATTATAAATTAGGGTTCCTAAACTAGACATTAGGGTTTCAAATTTTGAAATTAGTGTTTTCTAACCACTTTGTTAAGATTAACCCTAATTAATCTTATAATTATTTACACTTACGCCATTAAGTTCGCAATTTAGGGTTTCATACACCGAATTAAGGTTTTGAATTCCCGAAACTGAAATTAGGGTTTCAAAATTAATTTTAGGGTTTCTTGTTAAATGCTAGGGTTTTCTATCTGAACGTTGACGTTCTTAATATGTAATTAGGGTTTGTTATAGATATCGTTTATCTAGTGAACCCTTGACCCTTAACCACATACTGTACACATATACACAGAACATAAATGCGTATTCCCTTAATCCTGAATAATTCGCCTAAATCCTTCACAGAATTTTGAAATCCTCAAAATTTTATCTTAAAAATATCAAACGTATACACTTATTTTCTGTCTATGTTCTAATTTTGAACATTAAATCAATTAATTAATATAAAAAAATTATTCAAAATTCTCGGGTTGTCACACTCACCCCTTCTTCTAAAAATTTAGTCCCCGAAATTTACCTTACACCTTACACCTTACACCTTACACCATACACCATACATACACAGCATCACATGCTACCCAATACACCTCTCACAAGAGTAATAATTTTGAAATTGTGCTGAGGAGTCATATAGACTATTTGTTTGTCATTTTCACAAAGGTTATACGAAAATTCATCCACAAATCGGCATAACTTACGAACACAAAGGGTGATTAGCCCGATATGCCTTGTACTGGCCAAGTACTGCTTTTATCCATTTCTCTTCACTGCCATAGGCACAAAATTCTACCTCAGTCTTATTGGATTCCGCACCAAAATAATTTGGCTCGGGAAATTTCTTTCAATGAACACTTAGAGTTTTCATAAACTTTAGTCTAGCTGAATCGAATAGCATAGACTTATATCAATAATTCAATTCAATCGAATTATTTAGGTGTAGCCAAACACCGTTGGCAAATTAAATTTTATTGAAAATATTTTTGAGAATGACATCAGGATGTCGTACTGTATTAACAGTCCATTTGAGGATGCCGTCATCGTATGACTTTGTCATAACATATCATACAATAGTGGAACAATGATTTTCAGATCGGATTCGCACTAAGTATTCATGTATTTATAACTCTATCACCTTTTATCATCTCTGCACCAGGTTACATGGTACATGAGTGATAAATAAAATATATTTGATATTTCAAATCATCTTCGTCTAGCTGAAACAAGTAGCATAGACTATACTTTAAACCGTTTCAAAAATGATTACGAGTCTACATATATATTTTTTTAAAAGCACATAGTGCGTATTTAGCTTGATGTCAATCATTTCGAAATCTAGCATAGCTAGGAGTTTTGGAAAACTTAATTCTTCACTAATAATCATTTGTTTAACAATCTATCTGTTCCAATTATCCTTAATATTCCATTTACACACAACTATACCCAGTTCGTAAAACCACACTTATGAGTCCATAAATTGCCACAATCATATGAGTTTAAGAACTTATCCTAGTCTAACCTTTGGCGTCCGTTCGCTGAGGGGTTCATAAACATTTCGTATAACTATGAATCAAGAATGTCACATAAGTATAAGTTTTAAGAACTCGTACTTAACCTTATATTCTCTACCTATAACCTATCTATCTGATATACACATGAGAAAGGAATCACCCTCTTAACATGCATATAGCAAATAGCGCGACACAACATTTCAATGATTATCATGGCCAGAACTAAGTAGTTGTTACACTAAGTACAATTCTCCGCCCACACAAGGAATCATACAGCTCAGCTGCTGACATGAGTTCTCAATTGAAATCCCCACCTAATCTTAACACCCTTCTCAATACGAATTTCATTTAACTCGTATTCATAATCCTTTCCTGAATCTGTACCAATTCACAGTACAACTGACACCCAGCAATCTTGCTGTAAACTTTTCAATCATTAGATTGATTCTTCTCCCAGCTATCAACTTATCATATCACGGGGTGACCTCATCGTATATATTACGATTCATTTCTATTCTATGATCGCTTTATTTTACGATCTCCTATCACTGCACCTTTAGTCTTTTAGACTCTATCTATTCACTATTACTGTTCAACTCTATTATCAGAGTTAGGGAACTCTGTATCTTTTAACTCGTCGAGATTCGTCTTTGAATCTTACCGACTCACTAACTCTATTTAAGTTAGTACTTATCATAATCACTGTGTTTATTAGTCTCAGGTATTCCTACCTAAGGCTCATAACCAGCAGCTCCGATACCAACTGTGAGGGCCCCAAATCTGAGGTCCCGAATCACCGCGGATCCGGTTCGATCATTCTATACAACTATTACTATTTGCGAATGATATAAACATAAAGAATTTATACATTAAACTTACACACTTTTCCCCAAGGTCGAGTAACCTTAACTTATACACAATTCATAACTATCTAACACATAACATCATTATCAAACTATACTATTAGAAAACTAATCACGCACATTAACTTCAAGCTGGAACTGTCTTTAACCTTTCCTTGTATCCGACGCATTCGTCTTAATCTGCAATATTTTATCATGATATAGCAAGGGTGATCATAAGGATTGCCCGACAAGCTTTAGTTCAATAATATAACGATATATCATGATTGAAAGAGTATGAACAATAAGCTGGCTATAATTCATCAATATAATTGAGAACTATCAGGAATAAATTTATGACTGAACAAGTATTATACATGAACAACTATATCTGAAACCAACTGGTAATGAAGGTGATCAGCCTTTTATACCTGACTTATACATGCAATATGTACAGAGTACAATTCATGGCAACTAACAATGATTAACCATAAGCTTATCCGAATGAAACAACTCTTAGTAGAGTTAAGTAAAACAAACTTCCCTGAACCGTTGATTACCGCTACGCAATTTATAACGCTTTTTCCGAAAACCTAATATTAGTAATATAGATCTCCAATATTAGAATAATATTATCACAAAATAATACTATAAGATATATATATAAACATAGAATAACCTAAACACATAACACATATCCGTATCAGTCTATAACACACATAAAAATCGGTATCAAGTCAAACTATTGCAGTCTATCTTAATTCTGACAAAATTCTAATATCCCGACGGTCTAGTCGGACTTTTTCATGAGTTTAAGTTCAATTAAACTCTGTCTAACACTTAACAATTATCACATATAATTTTAATATCAGTCAAAATATTTTTCATAAGCTCGTAATAATTTTTAAATAATTATTACCATTTATCTTGATTTTTAAATCATTAATAACATATTTAAATAAATTAAATACTACTTAATTCTTTTATCATTAATATTTATTTATTATCAAATATTAATGAAATATGTGTCATAATATTATAATATATTTATAATATCACAAAGTATTTTTAATAGCTTAAAATCATATTTATATAATTTTTAAACACTTAAATCCATTATCCGATAATTGCTATTAATATTAAAATATTAATATTTTCATGACAAAATATCAAAAGTTATATTTTATAACTTAAAATATTTTTATAACACTTAAATCATTTTTATATGATTTTTAAATCATTAATTCTATTTTTCCATAATTTATGTAATATATTTATTAAATAAACTAATTATCATTAATATTAATTTATTAATGAATTTCATCAAAAAATATCAAAAGGCATTAAAAATAACTTAAAATATTTTCTAATACCATAATATAGTTTTTCATTAATTAAAACTATTTTTAAATAATTTATTTAATATTGTAATTAAATAAATAAATACCTTTTATATTCCAAAAATATTAAATATTTTTGAAATATACTCAAAATAATTAAAAACTATTTTTTAGAATTTAAAATAATTTTCTAGAATTTATTTTGTATTTTTAATAATTAAAATCTATTTATTTCGATTTATTAAGTAATTTCCAAAAATTAGAAATTAAATAATAATACAACCGTCGCTATAGAGGCTTCTGGCGACGAATCCGTCGCTAAATGTGTTCTTGGGATGTTCTTGAGCTTTTCCAGAAACTCATAGTCAGTTGCGAGGTTACTACTTTGACCTTCAATTAAATAGTGTTCTTTATATTAGCTGGGCTGGTTATGGTGCTAATGATGTAGTGTTCGTGTAGTACTGCAATTAGAATTAAGGTTCAAGTTCATTACACAACATCACAACAAGATCTTATCTACAGAATACCTTGTCAGAGGTGTTCTTGAATTTCTGGGCTACCTAGAAATTCAAACAGTGCGAAGGTCCCTATTTTGCAGCCTTATATTTTTTATTCTAAGAACTGTTTAGGTGATCTATGAACTGAAACTTGTAGTAGAGGTGTCACTGTATAACAACATAACATTAAAGTTAACTTACAACATCACAAGAAGTATATCTAGGACGGTCAAACTACAAGTCAGGGACGCGTTCTTGAAGATATGGGTTTTCCTAGAATCTTCATCCGGTCAGTTCGTCAACGGTCGTTTGACCACCATTATCTATGATTCAGTTATGTATCTGGTTGTTCTAAGAGAATTATTGGGTAGTACTTATACCATACTACAGCATAAAAATAACAAATCGTTTAAAAACTCAAACACATGCAAGATCAAAGGCCTTGAAAGTGCTTGTCAGACAACAATCTGGGTTCTGGGTTGCCAGGAAACCCATTCCTATGATCGGTCAACGTAGTTTGACTGATCATAACTACAAATCTATTCCTGCTAAGAACATGATTCAAGTTCCAGACTGAAGACCACATGGCAGAGAACAGGTCCAAAACAAAAACAACACTAAACAACTAACATACAGAGATTTATGAGGGCTGACATATGGCTGTCAGACGATTCTTCAAACTTTTCCCAGATTTCTTAAAATGCTTGATTCGTGCATCTAGATGTTATGGATCCATGATCCAACAACCCAGATCTCTAATTGACACCTTATACACATATTTAACCAACAAATAATATTAAACAACGTAAGATCAAAGGATTTCGAAATTTTTAGGATTTACCTTCTTATGCTTTGATTTTTTTTTGCTGACTTTGTTGATCTGATCCAGTCAAGCTAAGAACTGAAACTAGCTTATCTTATCTCACTTTCTCACTCTACATTTTGAATTTTAGAGAGAGAGGGTATTGGAAGAAATACAAAAATAAAGTGAGCATGTCTCTATCTCCAATCTATTAAAATTATTGTATGCAATGTAATGGTTGATCTAGATGGCTGTCAATTGAGATATAGAGCACATGCTAATGCTAGGGTTGGTGAACCACCCATACTAGGGTTAGATCTACACTTCATCTACTAAATAATTGAAAAAGGGCAAAATAGTCTTTTCCATTTTTATTTTAATGGCTTTCTAGTAAATGGCCAAACCCATAGGGTTTAGAGTTTGGGTTAGAGTTTAGGATTTGAAACCCTTAGGGTTTACAAATTTAATTTTCTAAAATTTCAAATTTAGGTTTTAAAAATAGAAAATTAATATTTCTAAATTATAATTAGGATTTACTAATTATATTAAAAATTTCTTAATCATAATTTAAATCTCGCTAATTAGGACTAATATTTCCTAATTAAAATTGCTAATTTAGCAATTTCGGTCAAAATCACGGATTAGGGTTTATAACCCAAAATTAGAGTTTCTAATAGAAAATAATTTTTCTAAATTAGAAATTAGATTTTCATAATTAGATTAGGGTTTTTTAATTACTAATCACTTGAAAATTAGAATTAATATTTCCTAATTAACATTAAAACTATTTAATTAACAATTAGGTTCTCCCTAATTATAAATTAGGGTTTCAAATTTTGAAATTAGGGTTTTCTAATCACTTTGTTAAGATTAACCCTAATTAATCTTATAATTATTTACACTTACGTCATTAAGTTCGCAATTTAGGGTTTCATACACTAAATTAGGGTTTCAGAACCCCGAAACCGAAATTAGGATTTCAAAACCGGTTTTAGGGTTTCTTGTTAAACGCTAGGGTTTTCTATCCGAACGTTGACGTTCTTAATATGTAATTAGGGTTTGTTATAGATATTGTTTATCTGGTCAACCCTTGACCCTTAACCACATACTGTACATATATACACAGAACATAAATGCGTATTCCCTTAATCCTGAATAATTCACCTAAATCCTTCACAGAATTTTGAAATCCTCAAAATTTCATCTTTAAAATATCAAACGCATACACTTATTTTCTGTCTAGGTTCTAATTTTGAACCTTAAATCAATTAATTAAAATAAAAAAAATTATTCAAAATTATCGGGTTGTCACAAACGGTCCAGATTGATTTACTTTTAATCGGACGATCCATATTTAAAGCAAAATCTTTTAATTAAAATATAACATATTCTATTTATAATCTAATAAAACGAATAACTTTATAAAAGTATTCTATTTTAAATAAAAAGATTTTACTATGCAAAACACTATGCAGGCACTATGCAACACTATGCATAATAAAATATAATATATTCTATTTATAGAATAACTTTATAAAAGTATTCTGTTTTATATAAAAAATATTTCTGTTTTATTACAATAATAATACTAACAAAATAAAACTGAGTGACTTATCACATAAGCATCAATAATCAATACCGTGTGCTACTATGCAACCACACATATTACTGTACTTTTACTACTGAGTAGTTCAACAGTATTAACGGTAAAACTTCCGCCGTTATTTTCATAAAATATTTTTGTCGTTTTCTCAATCCGACAATAATTCTGTTGCGGGGTCCACCAATGATTGTGTCGTTGTACGAATATTCCCTGTTAAAACGAATATTCTCCGACCAATCGAATATTATATAACAACTTGCGTAGTTTGCAAAATTTATAAATATTACCTACAACTATAACATTATATCAATTTCACTCCATAATATTCAAAATGATATTTATAGAAAATTCATCTTTATTCAAAAAGTTAGGGTCTTACAACCTCCCCTTCATATAAAATTTTTCCCTCGAAATTAGGGTACGTACCTGGTATGTCGAAGAGGTAAGAATAGCTTGATTTCATTTCAGATTCTAATTCCTAGGTCATTTCATCAACATTGTGGTTTCTCCACAAAACTTTGACTTGAGGTATAACCTTGGAGCATAGAATATGTTCCTTCTTATCCAAGATTTGAACAGGAACCTCTTCATACGTTAAATCTTTCGCTATTTCGTCTGGTTCTAACTCAATAATGTTGTTCGGGTCTTCCACATATTTACGTAACATGGATATGTGAAAAATGTTATGAATACGAGACATACTTGGCTGTAAAGCGAGTTTATAGGCCACAGTTCCTACTCGATCAAGGATTAAAAATGGGCTAATGAATCGAGGATTGAGCTTTTCTCTCTTTCCAAATCTTGTAACTCCTTTCCATGGACCAACACATAACAACACATGATCTTCAATATCGAATTCCACGTCCTTTTAATGAAGATCAGCATAACTCTTTTGTCGATCTTGTGAGGTTTTTATACGTTGCCGGATCATTTGAATCTTTTCCGTAGTCATACGTACCAACTCCGGTCCCAACAACGTTGCTTCACCCACCTCATCCCAGCATACTGGAGAACGACAATTTCTTCCATACAACACCTCAAATGGAGCCATGCCAATGCTTGCTTGATAACTGTTGTTGTAGGAAAACTCCACCAACGGTAAGAACTTATCCCAACTTCCCTTGAAGTCAAGGACATAGAGTCTTAATAAATCTTCCAGAGTTTAAATAGTCCTCTCTGATTGTCCGTCCGTTTGAGGATGATATGCCGAACTAAATCGTAAATCCGTGCCCAGGTTTTTGCAAACTAACCCAAAATTGTGAAGTGAATCTTGGGTCTCGATCAGAAACTATGGACACTAGCATACCATGAAGTCTTACAATCTCGTTTATGTACATACAAGCAAGACGTTTAAGTGTATAAGTTTCTCGTATTGGTAAGAAATGAGCAGACTTGGTCAATCTATCAACAATAACCCAAATTGCATCTATGTCTTGAGAAACCTTAGGAAGACCAGTAACGAAATCCATGGTAATATGCTCCCACTTCCATTCTGGAATTTCAAGTTTTTGCAATGGACCTTTTGGTACTTGATGCTCCGCCTTGGCTTGTTGACACGTTAGACACCTTGAGATAAACAGTGCTAACTCTCTCTTCATATTGCTCCACCAAAATGTATGATGAAGATCACGATACATTTTGGTACTCCCAGGATGGATTGCAAATGGTGTGTTGTGCGCCTCCATCATGATTTTATACTTTAAATCAGGGTCGTTAGGAACATAAAGTCTGGAGTTGACTCGAAGTATTCCTTCTTCATCGATTCTTACTTCCGGCATAACACCTTCTTGCACTTTCTTCCTCATACGCATCAGCTCTAGATCTGTAACTTAAGTAGCTTTAACTTTATCAATTAAGTCGGTTCTACTCGTGTACTCGCCATCATCACATGGGTCACTGGAGTCTTTATCTGTATCTCCATTCTTTGCAAGTCATACAAAATGGGCCTTTGCGTTGACAATATTGCACTCGTACCCGCATATAATCTTCTACTCAGTGCGTCAACTACCACGTTCGCTTTTCCAGGATGGTATTGGATGGTATGATCATAATCTTTCAACAGTTCAAGCCAACGTCGTTGTCACATGTTGAGTTCCTTTTGGGTGAAGAAATATTTGAGGCTTTTATGATCCGTAAAGATCTCCACTTTCTTCCCATACAAGTAATGCTTCCAAATCTTAAGTGCGAAGACAACAGCTGCCAACTCTAGATCATGAGTAGGATAATTCCTCTCATATTCTTTGAGTTGCCGAGAGGCATAGGCTATAACTTTCCCATGTTGCATGAGAACACATCCTAACCCTTTGCCCGAACCATCACTGTAGATGACAAATCCCTCCGAGCCAGATGGTATTGTCAGAATAGGTGCTGAAATGAGTCTCCTCTTGAGTTCTTGGAAACTCTTCTCACATTCCTTGCTCCAACCGAATTTTATATCTTTCTAAGTCAGCTGAGTTAGTGGAGTAGCGATTCGAGAAAATCCTTCCACTAATCTCTAATAATAACCAGCTAAGTCGAGAAAGCTACGTACTTCGATCACTGATTTAGGTTGCTCCCAGCTTTGAATAGCTTCAATCTTTGCTGGGTCAACTGATATTCCGTAACTTGACACCACGTGCCCAAGGAATGCTACTTCTTCAAGCCAGAACTCGCATTTCTTCAACTTGGCATAAAGCTTATTTTCACAAAGCTTTTGGAGTATCAGCCTCAAGTGTTGCTCATGATCTTCACGGCTTTTGGAATAAATAAGAGTGTCATCAATAAAGACGACCACAAAGTGATCCAAATATTCCTTGAATACTCGATTCATCATATCTATGAAGGCAGCAGGAGCATTAGTCAATCCAAAGGACATGACTAGGAATTCATATTGCCTGTACCGAGTTCTGAAAGCCTTCTTTGGAATGTCATCGGTTCTAATCTTCAATTGGTGATATCCAGAACGAAGATCAATCTTTGAAAAGAATTTGGCTCCTTACAACTGGTCAAACAGGTCATCAATACGTGGCAATGGGTACCTATTTTTGATGGTGACATGATTCAACTCCCGATAATCAATACAAAGTCGCATACTCCCATCCTTCTTCTTCACGAATAGAATAAGAGCACCCCAAGGAGAAGTACTAGGATGAATGAAACCGATGTCTAACAATTCCTGCAGTTGGGTCTTTAACTCCTGAAGTTCAATAGGAGCCATTTGATATGGGACTTTTGAAATGGGTTTTGTATTGGGTTCAAGGTCGATACAAAATTTAATTTCACGCTCTGGGGGTAGGCCAGGAAGTTCTTCAGGGAATACGTCAGGAAATTTATTAACAATAGAAATATCATTCAAATCTGACGTATTTTTGTTTAGATCCGTAACATGAGCTAATAAAGCTTGACATCCATTTTTCAATAAACGAATAGCTTTATGGCTTGAGATGACAATGATTGATTTAAATGGTTTGGTTGCTTGAATTCGCATAATAGGTTGGTTAGGAATATGAAAGCTAACAACCTTACGAAAATAATCAATTTTTGTATGATGAGTAGTTAACCAATCAATCCCTAGAATTACGTCAAATGCAAGTATTTTCAATGAAATAAGATCGACAGGTAATGTGAGGGTACCTATTTGAACCAAACATGACTTATAAACAGTGGATGTAATGAAGGTTTCTCCCAACGAAGTTTCAACAGATAAGTCAAAGTCTAATTTCTCTGGAGTCAAATTTAAACGTTAAGCGCAAGTAGGAGAAATAAAAGAATGGGTAGAACCGGTATCAAATAAGGTATATACTTCGCTAGAGTTTATGATAAGCTTACCCGTGATGACCTCGTTCGGGTTCCTTACTTTTTGGGACGTCACGACAAACGCTCTTCCTTGAACTACTGGTTTTGTCTTGTCTGGGACGGCCTTTGATGCCTCCATCCCACCTGGACTTGACTTTGGTGCACGACAAAATCGGGCTAGGTGACCTTCTCTTCCACAATTGTAACATGTTTTGGATGACATCGCGCAGTTTGGACCGATGTGTCCCTCCCCTCCACATTTGAAACAAATAATAGGTGGTCGTTCTCCTTCCTTAACGACGGGTGTTGATGCTGACGTCTTTCCATCATTGTTGAATCTCCTCTTCTTGAAATGTCCATTTTTATTATTTTGGCCCTGATTACCACCGAAGTGGTTACCATTTCTGGCCTGTTGATTCCCTCCATGCTTGTTGTCACTGCTTCGATGACTGCTCTCACTGGTATTATCATTTTGTCGGCTACTCTCTTTTGGTTGCGTTGACTCGTTATCGCGCTCCAATAACTGAGCCATATTTGCAACATCTGAATACAAACATAGTTTATGAGAAATAAGATTTTGACGTCTCTCCGGTTTCAAACCTCTTGAAAACATCCGCGTCATTCTCTCCTCATTATCAACTAAGTGGGACACAAACCGGGACAACTCGACAAACTTAGCTTCGTACTGTGACACGGTCATATTATTCTACTCCAACTTGATGAACTTTACCTCCTTTATGTGATGAATACTTTCGGGAAAGTACTTGTCATTGAACAGTTCTTGGAACTTCTCCCAAGACATCTTCAGTGCGGCAGGTTGAGTACGCTTTACCGATTCCCACTAGTAATCTGCCTCTGCCCGTAAAAGGAAGGTGGCAAAGGGACCTTTTTGCTCCTCAGAGCATCCCAAGACATCAAATATCTTGTTGATCTGCTTTATCCACGTCTCCGCCTTAAGTGGGTTTGGCTCTCCAAAAAACTCCGATGGTCCCAACTCCTTGAACTGTTTGGCGGTGACCGTCCGAGAGTTGCCAGTGTTTTCACCTGCATTTTGGACAGGAGCCGCTTTCGTCTGATGTTGCATGAATTGCATAAAGCCTCTAAATATTCCATCGTTCGTCATTTGGTCAGTGTTGTTGTTTTTATGAGGATAGTCGCCTTCCTGATGCACATTATCCTGATTATTGATATGTGGTGACTCAACGGTCTCCTATGCTCCATTACTATTCTCAACATTCTCGGATGTCATTTTCAAATACTGCCACAAAACAAGGGTTAATTAACATATCACATATTATCCCTATACTCTAACCGACCAATTAAATATCAAATAAACTTAGGTAGGCCATACTAGCGAAGGAATTCCCTGTCTCTCCCCTCCTAGCTCTTGTCTCACATCTTAGCCAGAGATCATATCCCTAAGCTCTAATACCAACTGTGACGCCCCCAAAATAGGTATACATCACCTATTCTCAGTCGCCAAATACATGGTACAGAATACAAATACAATCTTTAATATACAATAAGAGAGCTGTGAGTTTTAATACAAATACTGTCTTCTAGACAATATCCATTCTCAGAATAAGTTCTCATTACATTTATTGTCACACTATTTAACAGAATATTGAGGACTACTAACACTATCATCTGGACCATCACTCCATTTCCCGACTAGTCCTGACTACGTTCTCATTTCCTGAAGAGAACAGTGAAAGAAAGGGTAAGAAATATTATGACTAAGATAATGCAGAATAAATTATCATTTGTCTTCAACAATGTTAAACTGATAAAATATAATAGACATCAAGTTTAACTGTAGCGGAACAAGCAATCCATTAAAAGAGTCAAGTAGAGAATAAAATCTACTATCTTTTATGATTTAAAAGGTTTTTCATCACTTTTATTGCTGGGACTCAACTTAATAAATAATTCACATCATCCCTGCACTACGACCAAGGATATTCATTAGTATCACAACCACAAATTATCCATGTACTACGAGCCAAGGGTATTCGTGTATTCATCAATGGTCATGATCATGCCAACAACTGTCCATCAATGCACTACGGGCCAATGAGGATATTTACCACATCATTTGTAACATTACGGTCATGATTATACCGAATAATCCCTAGTCATAATCATACCTATGCACTACAGGCCACAGATGACTTTCAACATAATATAAACATGAGGATGATGACAATGATATAAGAATTCAATAAAATAAGTTCAAGAATTAATTTGTCCATGAACCAATAACGTCCAAATTGTCAACATGATACTTCTTTGTAGAGTAAAATTTAAGAATGCTCAGAAGAATATTTCCATGAAAAAATACTGGATGAAGCGCAAATATCAAGGATATTCCACTAATTTCATGGAGTATAGAAGTCAAAGCTTTAACCAACTGAATATAAGAGAATATATGAAACTGCAAATGAATTTTCGTCCGCCATGCGGTAATCCACTTAAACAGATCATTTCCACAATTTAATAAGGAATGAATACAAAGGATCATTCACCATGCATATGGTAATCCACATAGACAGGTTATTCCCAATAGAATAATAAATAATGGAACCAGGTCCGGCGTAAACACATAGACAGGATATTCCGATAGAATAATAAATAATGGAACCAAGTCCGGCATAAACGCACAGACAGAATAATAAAGAACGGAATAATAGATGAATGTCACCATGTATGCGGTACTTCGCATAGACAGGTTATTCCAACATAATAATAAGAAATAGAATAACAGAAGAATTTTACCAAGTATAGGGTAGTCCGCGTATACAGGTTATTCCAACAGAATAATAAGGACTGGAATAACAGAAGTTCTCTTCATGAATACAAAAGAAATAATACCCCTTACCTTAAGAAGAAGAGTACTGGATATAGGAGTAGTGATGTAGTAGAATACTTTTTTTTTCTCTCTATAATTTCTCTCCCTAGAGTTTCAGTGAATTCGTAAGAAATAATGAAGGAATGAGCTTCTATTTATAGAAGAATGAACTGCATAGTAACTAATTCATGAATGATCCAGATTGATTTACTTTTAATCGGACGATCCATATTTAATGCAACATCTTTTAAATAAAATATAATATATTCTATTTATAATCTAATAAAACGAATAACTTTATAAAAGTATTCTGTTTTATATAAAAAAATTTACTATGCAGGCATTATGCAACACTATGCATAATAAAATATAATATATTCTATTTATAGAATAACTTTGTAAAAGTATTCTGTTTTATATAAAAAAAATTTACTATGTAGGCACTATGCAACACTATGCATAATAAAATATAATATATTCTATTTATAAAATAACTTTGTAAAAGTATTATGTTTTATATAAAAAGTTTTTCTGTTTTATTACATTAATAATACTAATAAAACAAATCTGAGTGACTTATCACATAAGCATCAATAATCAATACCGTGTGCTACTATGCAACCACGCGTATTACTGTACTTTTACTACTGAGTAGTTCAACAGTATTAACGGTAAAACTTCCGCCGTTATTTTTATAAAATATTTTTGTCGTTTCTCAATCCGACAATAATTCTGTTGCGGGGTCCACCAATGATTCTTCCGTTGTACGAATATTCCCTGTTAAAACGAATATTCCCCGACCAATCGAATATTATATAACAACTTGCGTAGTTTGCAAAATTTATAAATATTACCCACAACTATAACATTATATCAATTTCACTCCATAATATTTAAAATGATATTTATAGAAAATTCATCTTTATTAAAAAAATTGGGGTCTTACAAAAACTGCCGAGAGAAATGGGAGTAATTGGCACAACTGCTTACTCCCTTGCATTTTTAAAAATAAAATTTCGCTATCGGCGCTGCTGCGCGGCTTTTCCTTCTTTGCTTGGCGCCACAGCGCGAGTTAGCAGTGTGTTGGGGTCACATGTGGCGCTATGACGTGAGAGCTAGGCTTCTTGATGGCGCTGCAACCCGAGTTTGCAGTGTGCAAGGCTCGTTTATGGCGTTGCGACGCGAGATAGAAAATTTGGAATTGGAGTATGGCGCTGCGACACGAAGTCCAGTGTATGCTGGCGCTGTGGCGCCAGCCTTGCATATGAGATTTCCTGCACTGAAGCCCTGGATTAGCCAACATCTATTACACATATATCAAGCTAAATAAACACATGCTAGATATGCCTTATTTCTAACTAAGATAAACACTAGTAACATAATAACATGCTGCTTGCATCCTATAATAACAAATATATGCACATCAGATACGACATTGCAGTACAATAAATGGCAGCAATGTTTACACAGTAAAGAGAAAAAAAAACACAAAATAAAGTAGACATAAGTAAGGAAAAATAGATAGAATTTGATACTGAGATAGGGGTGCCTCCCCACCAAGCGCTTATTTTAAAGTCGTCGGCTTGACTGTACCGACGCCACTCAATCTGGCTCATAAGCGAAAATGACCATTTCATGCCACCGATTTGTCAATTCCTTTAAATTTTTGGCAGACATGGATGATTGATCATCCCCGTTTTCTTCACCCAACGGCGCGAAGAATCTTTCGCCACTGGAATTATCCACTAATTCACCTTTTTCATCAACTTGGAAGTGTTCTTTGTGCGCTGGCGGGCCCTCCAGGGTTTCCACTGTCGTGAGCGTGGTTTCTGGTTGTTGATCAGTCTTGACTATACAACCACTATTGATCCTCTTTTCTCCGACTTCAGACTCCACCGGTTGGATATTTTGCACTATGACGTCCCCCTCAACAACTGTGTGAGACTCATCGCTTTCTCCTTGCATATCCACCATGCATTGCTCTACTTTTTCACTGTTGAGGTCAATTATGACCGGTAGATTGGAAATGGCATTGACGAGTTGCCCCAATTGATTTTTGAGGCTTTGCAATGCGAATTCTTGGCTTGCCATCAGAACCTCATTTTTCACAATAAATTTGGTGAGAGGCTCTTCAAGCCTGTTCTCTTCTTCTCGTGTTGAGTACTCGGGAAAGCTCTTATTGGGTCGAGACGTCACCTCATATTGCGGCGGAGACTGATATTCAAACTGATTCGGATAGGAGTAATTCGAATCATGATATTGCTCTTGACTGTAGTTCCAAGAGTTTGGATAACCCTGGCAGTTTAGATGATAGGAAATCGGTTAAAAGTTAACTTGTTCCTGACAGTAGGTAGTCTGAGTGGACTGACACTCAAGATTGTCAGAAAACCTCAAGGCATTAGCAATTTGAACTTGTAATTGCTCGAGTCCTTCTTCCTAGCTTGGTTGTGTCGTCCTCTCATAAGGCCATTGATAGCATTGATCGTCCATAACTTGTAAACTTAAAAACAAAAAGGAAGATCAAACAAATAAAAGAAATATATATATATATATATATATATATATATATATATATATATATATATATATATATATACACACACACACACACACACGTTCAAATTAAGACTATATTGATTTAAATCAATATTGGACAATATTAGAATAATAGTTCCCTGGCAACGGTGCTAAAAACTTGTTGGTCGGAAAACCGATCACTAAACACGTGCAAGTATACGCGGTCTAACAAGTAATACAGTGATAAGAAAAGTGCCGAACCCACGAGGAACCATCACTAATATTTATCAAGTACCGACTTTGAATCGCTAAAGTCTTATTCGAATAGCAATAAATGGAAGAGTGATTAATATAGTTATAACTAATTATCAAATCAAGTAAATGGATAACGAATGGTAATCGAAGGAATTACAAGCTAAGCTTACAACTTCACCCCACACAGGCATTCTGTCAAGCACCTGGCATGCTATGCTTCATCAAACTACCTACCCTTCTCTCTTTGATCTTAATGGTCATGAAAATTTGTCGACCGAGAACACACAGGTGCTCATACACCTCTGTCAAGGTATGCACAAACATATCCTCTCCAGATATACCCGCTAGGGAATAGAACAGAAAAGAACGTCCAAGCTAGGTGATAATCCTACACATGTCTATGCGAACTAACCTAACAAGGATTTAAGCATAAGTTCTCAATTAGGTCACACGTGGCGCACATATATATGTCTATTCTATGCACAACTTATGCAGTCAAAACCCATAATCACATGCCAATATATTTAGGTGTAAATATACAATCCTTCTTTCAATATAATATAGATTACCGAAATCATCACTAATGTCTTAGTGAGAATCATTAAGCATGAATATATTAAATCAAATCATATGGTGCCAACCAAAGAGATAAGACAGTCAATTTAAATAACAAAGGCTTCCATTATAACCTTAGAGTCAATACTCAGTTCATAACTATTGAACAAAATATAAGTAGAAAAAAAGACAACATTAATGGACTACAAAATCAAAGAAAATAAATGGGCAAGAATAAACTCTGTCGAGGTTCTTCAGTCTCCAAGCATTTCGCTCCTCTCAAGCTTTCCAATCTGTGTAGCTCACTGCTCTTGATGCTCCAAGGAAATCCCAGACTTCTCCCTAATCTACCTAATCTATATTTACAAACATTATCTAAGAACTAGAGAGAGAAAGTACAAAAGAAGAGAAAGAACTAAACTATTCTATCCTAATCTATCCGACTATATCATCTCCTTTATTGTACAGGCTCACTTGATATATATATATATATATATATATATATATATATATATATATATATATATATATATGTTATCCTCTTTTTTAGGTCAAGAGCAAGCTTTTTCTACCTGGGCACCGGAGGTGACGCTGCGGCGCGGGCAATAGGCTTGTGGGTGGCGCTGTGGCGCCATGTCAGGTTGGAAAACACCGGAGCTCGCGCTGCAGCGCGAGTCCATGAAGGAATCATGGTGCTGTAGCACCAGGATGACATCAGGAAGACAGGGGGTGGCGCTAAGGCGCGAGCACAAGGCTTAGCTCTGGCGCTGCGGCGCTAGTGTATGTGTGGCGACCCAAGAATTTAGAAAATTATTTAAGTCTTAAAATATTGAATAAAGGTTAAATAATGAACCTAGACAGAAAATAAGTGTATGGAATTGACATTTCCGAAAAGAAATTTTTGGATTTACAAATCTTTTGGTGAATTATTCAGGATTAAGGATATACGTAAATATGTTCTGTGTATATGGTTGTATATGTGTACATTATGTGGTTAAGGGTCAAGGGTGACCAGATAAACTATATCTGTGGCAAACCCTACTATTATATTAAGAACTTCTACGTTCAGTTAGAAAACCCTAATTTCAAAATTTGAAACTCTAATTTTTGGTTTAGGAACCCTAATTGTAATTAGGGAAAAGCTTGATTGTTAGTTTAATAATTTTAATGTTAATTAGGAAATGTTAATCCTAATTTTCAAGTTATAATAAAACCCTAATCTAATTAAGAAATCTAATTTCTAAATTAGAAATATTATTTTTCTATTTTAAACCCTAATTCTTGGGTTATAAACCCCAATGACCAATTATGAAACCTAATTGCTAAATTAGCAATTTTAATTAGGAAATAATAATCCTAATTAGTAAGCTTGAATAATGATTAGTAAATTTTAATATAATTAGAAAATCCTAATTATAATTTTAAAATATTAATTTTCTATTTTTGAAAATCGAAATTCGAAAATGCTAGAAACTAAATTGCTAACCTAAGGGTTCAAACCCTAAACCCTAAAGGGTTTAAACCCTAAACCATAACCCAAACCCTAAACCCTAAGGATTTGGCCATTTACTAGAATGCCATTAAGAAAATAAAAAGGAAATGACCCATTTACCCCTTTTCTTACACATTAAGTAAAGGATATGTCCAAATCTTGGTGACTCATCTATTTAGATATACAACATGTGCCCAAATCTATCCCAAATCTGATTTTTGTGCCACCTATACCCACTAGATACAATGAATCAAATAAATTAAAAATTAAAGTAAGAAAACATTACTTATTTTCCTAAGCAAACTTGTACATGTCTTTTCTCTCCCTATAATTCGGATATGTAGAATGAGAGAGAGAGAAGACGAACCATGATTAGTTCAAAGCTAGCCAAGGATCAGAATCAAATATCAGAATCTAGACTAAATCTAGAAAGTGGTAAAAACCCTAAATCTTAGAAATCATATGATCTTATGTTATATGTTATAATTTGTTGGTTAAAGTTACGTAATAAGGTGTCTTTTAGTGATCTGGGTTGTTAAATCCCAGATCCATAACATCAAAATGCTCGGATTTGATGATTTTTGAAATCTGGAAAAGTGGACAAATAAGGCCTGACAACCTAATGTCAGAACCTCTAGATCTTTATGTGTTTGATGTTTTATGTATTTTATGGTTTAGATCTGTTCTCTGATATGAGGACTACACATCTATGGTTTTATATTACTCATATCATGAATATGATGAGAGATACGAGCAGTCAAACTGCGTTGACCGGCCACGAATTCTGGTTTCTGGGTAACCCAGAAACCCATAAATTTCTGACATGCATTTTGATAGCCTCTGATGTGGCTTTTGACACATGTTTTGGCCAAGTTGTTGTTAGATCTGGATAGCCTGTCGTGTGCACTACATATCTTACTCCTTAGAACAAACAGATCACGAGCAGAATCTTAGATAATCACGGTCAAACAACCGTTGACCACCAGCCAGATGAACTTTTCTGGAAAACCCACAAAGTTGAAGAATAACTTCTGACCCCTACTTTGACCGGCTTGAATCTTGTGCATATGTTGTTGTTATGATGATATAATGATATATTATGGTATCCTGACATCCTTACTATATGTTTAATCCTTCATAACACTTAACTAATGACCAGAACCCTAAGATATTTGAGCCACATAGTGAGCACTCGGACCTGTTTGGGTTTCTGGGTAACCCAGAAAACCCAGCAGGCCTCTGACAGTAACTTTGCGAGCTTGGATCTTGCAATTTAGTGATGTTATGGCTATGGAACGTGTTCATAATTGTAGTGTTACACTCATACTATCATCACAACCCATTAGCCAGCCCAGAAACCATATAACCTTGAATCAAATGGTGGTCAAACTAGCTAACCTGTAAACTGACTATGAAGCTCAAGAACAACCCAAGAACACCATTAACGACGGATTCGTCGCCTATGTCCCCTTTAGCGACGGTTAGTTTTAGAAATTAATATTTTTAATTAAATAAATCGAAATAAATGGTTTTTAATTATTAAAAATACAAAATAAATTTTGAAAAAATATTTTAAAGTCTGAAAAATAGTTTTTTAATATTTTGAGTATATTTCATAAATATTTAATATTTTTAGAATGTAAATGGTATTTAATTTATTTAATTATAATATTAAATAAATTATTTAAAAATAATTTTTATACATGAAAAATCATGAAAAATAATATTATGGTAAAAGAAAATATTTTAAGTTATTTTAAATGACTTTTAATATTTTGTGATGAATTTCATTAATTAATCAATATTAATGATAGTTAACTTGTTTAATAAATATATTAAATGAATTATGGAAAAATAGAAATAATGCTTTAAAAATCATATAAGAATGATTTAAGTGTTATAAAAATATTTTAAGTTATAAAATATAACTTTTGATATTTTGTCATAAAAATATTAATATTTTAATATTAATAGCAATTCTCGGATAATGAATTTAACTGTTTCAAAATCATATAAGTATGATTTTAAAGTATTAAAAATACTTTGTGATATTATAAATATATTATAATATTATGACATGTATTTCATTAATATTTGATAATAAATAAATATTAATGATAAAAAAATTATGTGGTATTTAATTCATTTAAATAGGATATTAATTATTGAAAAATCATGATAAATAGTAATAATTACTTGAAAAATTATTACGAGCTTAGGAAAATTATTTTGACTGATATTCAATTTATCTGTGATAATTGTTAAGGGTTAAACAGAGTTTAATTGAACTTAAACTCGGCGATTGTCCGACTAGACCGTCGGGATGTCAAAATTATACCGAACTCGACTCATACTGTAATAGTTTGACTTGAGGTTAAGTTTTCTGTGTTTTATAGACTAATAGGATTATGTGATATTGTGTTTAGGTTATTTTAAATACTATGATAATATTATTCTAATTTGTATATCGATATATTTATATATTAGGTTCAGACAAATCTTATTAAATTGCGTAACGGTAATCAACGATTCAGGCAAGTTTTACTTAACTCTACTAAGAGTTGTTTCATTCAGATATGCTTATGGTTAATCATTGCTGATTGCCATTGTAGAATTATACTTTGTATATATTGCATGTATAAGTCAGGTATGAAAGGTTAATCACCTTCATTACCAGTTGCTCCAGATATATTTGTTCATGTTCAATACTTGTTCAGTCAAAATTTTGTTCGTGCTAATTCACAACTATATTGATGAATTATAGCCAGCTTATTATTCAGACTCTTTCAATCATGATATATCTTAATAAATTTAAACTTGCTAGGCAACTTTCATGCTCACCCTTGCTATATCATGATAAATATTACAGATAAGGCGAATGCATTTGGATACAGGAAAAAGGGTTAAAGCCAAGTTCAGCTTGAGATAAAATGTGCAGCTAATTTGTAATAGAATAGTTTGATAAATATGTTATATGTCTGATAGTTTATGAATTGTGTATAAGTTAAGGTTACTCAAACTTGGGGAAATAATGTGTACGTTTATTGTATAAATAATTTATGTTTATATCTTCCGCAATTAGTGATAGAATGATTGTACCGGATCCGCGATGATTTGGGACCCGGATTTGGGGCTTCACAGTATGTGAATTGTCCGATTTGTCCCCTAAAAGCTAAAAAAGTCCTGCAAAACCCTACAATGCATCGGTGAAGCATAATAACACTATAATCATATAAAACTATATAAAATCTATGAAGATCAGGCAACTATTTAAGCCATAAAGTATCCGATTTGAGAGTATAAATCCCACTCATTAACAAGCACCAAGTAATTATGTTTATCTCTTATAGTCGTGTCAAGCATGTGTGAGCTAGGGGTTTGTTCAATCGATAAGTTTAGACTGTTATTGATCTATTCTGCTTAGCAAGCACCGACCAACTGTGTTAACTAGTTATTTTTTAAATTTAGTTCGCGTGTTATTGCTTTGAAAGTATGTTCACTCTTATAAACTTTCATTTTTACAAGGTAATAAAAGACTTAGACGCTTATACAGTTTTGGATTTTTGATTCTGGCATGTTTGCATATAAAATAATAATAATAATAATAAAGAAAAGAATAGAAGAATTAATATTGAAAGTCTTGCGGTGGGTCGAGATGGAGCATGAAACGTACTCGCCCATAAACGTAGGACCGATGTTGAGATGGAGCATAAAATACACACACCGAATAATCTTCGAATTTCATAAATCTCATTTGGCTTATGTTGATTAAGTGGCCTTTGTTTCTTGAGTTATTAGATTCATAGGGGTGTTCTACAACTAGTGCCCTAAAGTCATCTGGCTTGGGAGTCATTGATCAAAAGCTCATTAATGGGTAGCTCTGAATAGCATAAGGTAATTAAGAACTGTCCGAGTCAGATTTTACTGTCTTTATGCTAGAGCCTTTTGATCCTTTCCTACATTTTCGTCTTATTCTTAATTCTTGTTGAATGTTTAAGTTACTGAGTGAACATATTGGTATCTACAATCAATTATATGAGCTTATTTTAGCTATGATTAGTTAGGATGGTTGGCCTCCACACACACACATAGAATGGATTGAATACAGTCTTATGATTGAAATTGATTTAACCCTTATTCATATATGTGTTTGCCCTATTCTCTGGGAGTAGCTATGATTGAGCTTTGAAGCCATGATGCTAATATATAGTTTTATATTTCTTTTGTGTGTTATTTTACTATTGTTATTTTTGTGTTAGATAGTTTGCTTGAGGGTAAACGAAGACTTAAGTTTGGGGGTATTTGATGAGTGAGAATTATACCCGCGAATTGGATCCTTTATTGCTTATATAGTTGCTTGATCTTCATAGTTTATATAGCTTTTATATTATTTTAGTATTATTTTGCTTAACCGATGTATTGCAGGGCTTAATAGGTCTTTTCCAGCTTTCAGGGGGCAAAACGGTTAATTTCCATACACTAGCACCGTAGCGCCATTGCCAAGCCTTAATCTCGCGCCACAGCGCGACCCCTATGCCAGGCTGACGTTATCTTGGCACTGTAGAGCCACAGTTCCATCTTGAACTCACGCTGCAGCGCGACCTCTGATGTTTTCCACGCTGACGTGGCGCTACAGCACCACCCTTAGCTTTATTCTTCTCGCCGCAGTCCGACCTCCGGTGCCCAGGCAGAGAAGAGCTAGTTTTGACCTACCTAAAAGAAAAGACTAATATATATGCAAGAAGCGGCCTCTGTAACACATATCAGTTAGAATAAGATAGAATAGACGTAAGACCCCGAATTTTATGAAATAAAAGTATTCAATTTTTCTTATAATTACTATTCAGTAAATGGTTAAATTGATAAAAGTTTAAAGTTATGGGTGAAATGTGAATATTTTTTTCAAAATAAGCAAGTGGTTATAAAATAATCATTTTTGTCGGGGAATATTCGTTTGGTCGTGGAATATTCTTTCTGTCAGAGAATATTCCTACGACAGCGCAGCTATTTGTGGGCCCCATAGCGAATAACTGTCGGATGAAGAAAACGACAAATTTGAGTTTTTTACAAATAACGACGTAGTTGTTACCGTTAACACTGTTGGAATACCCGGTGGTTAAAATACAGTAATACGCGTTATTGCACAGTAGCACACGGTATTGCATAGTATTTTTGAAATTATTGATTCTTACGTAAGAAGGCACTACTCAATAATTGTTACAGTAATTACTGTTCAATATTTTATTTTATTGATTCAATAATTGCTACGTTGAAATTTTGTATTATTGTTGTTCAATAATTGTTGGTGCACAGTATTTCCCATTATCAGATCAATAATTCATATTATTTGAATAGTATTATTAGATAGCATTATTGGCAATGTCTAGAAAGTTCTGTCTAACGAGAGGTTTGGTCACCTAATTGCGCGCCAGTAAGGAGAAATTCTTATTGGAAAGCCCCCTCTTTCCTGGGAACGGCCTGGTTGTCATAAATGTGATTTTGTAATATTATTTGTGAATAATTAATTATTGATTCATATGATAAGGAAATATTTATATTATGTGGATATAAATGAGGGATATATTTTTGTGGTTAAAAATGAAGGAGTTAATGTTGAGGTTTTTATCAGTATTTTGTCGGAATGGAGGTATTAAAAATCAGGGTTTTTGAGATATTTTGCGGGGGTTATAATTTTTAATCCGACCGTTGGATCGTGGTAATTTTTGGATATGTTATATATATATATATAAGTTGAGTATATGTCCATAAATTTTGAACCGTTAAAAATGAACGTATGATTTGTTATGAATTTTAAGAGGTGGCTGATTCGGAAATCAGGTTATAAATCATTTTTGGTGGAAAATTCTAGAATTGGTGGGCCCCACTTGTGGTTGGTGAAGAAATGTGCTGAATTATATTTCAAATGTGGTGGGTGGGAATAGTAGCAGGTAAAGCCATCAGGTTGCAGGTCAAACCTACCAAAATTTTCCTATAAATAGAGGGCTAAGTTAGAATTGAAAATCACACCAAAAACATAAGCTTTCTCTCTTTCTCTCTCTATATTATGAAGCATATTTTGTGAGTATTTAGATACTTTGAGAGTTGCTATTCAGTGCAAGTTTCCTTCGGCTTTACATTCTGGTCAGAAGTACTGCTGTTTTGAGGTAAGGGATAGTAAGGGATTGTAAGGGATAGTAAGGGATTGTAAGGGATATTAAGGGATTTTAAGGGTTGTTATGATTTTCAGTTTCGTAATTTTTCTGATCTTCAAAAATTCTGGAAAAATTTGAAATGATATTTTGATGAGTTTTCTTGATTGTGTCCAAAAATGGTGATTTTTGGATGTATAGATTGAGAGTTATGAATTTTATGAGAAAAGACTATTTTAAAAGTAACCGCTTATAATTCCTTGTGGTTAACTCCAAAATTGATGAAATTTTTATTGAGAGTACATGTATATGATAGAAGTATACTCTGTAAATTTCAGAATTTTTAGACAAAAGTATAATTTTTGATAAATGTCTAAATATTCGGTTGTTTTGGCTATATGAAAAATAGTAAATGACTTTTAAAAATTCTGAGAAAAATATATGTTCACTATGGGACTATATTATGCTAAATCTCAGAAAAAAAAAATATTTTTGGGACTGATTTGGTATTTTTCATGAAAATGGTCTAGTTATGAGTAAATGAATTAAATATGTTTTGTGAAGTAAGAAAATTAGAAAATAGGATTTTATGACTTGAGAATCCTATATGAGGTATATGCAGATTTTTTATGAGGGTTTTGATTATTGATGATGAAATTGTAAGAGTTAGCATTTTATGATGATTAAATGCATTAATTAGTAAAGTGTAAACAATTAAAATAAATTGTTTATAAATTTATGAAATGTTATTCTTTCAATATCATTATACCAAAATATTGGTATGTATTTTATTGTAGAATTTCTATCTTTTGTGTCGGGGTTACTATTCATGAGTTACTATTCACGATTTACTATTCATGAGTTACGAATATTACTCTTGAGATTAAAACTATATGTTGATCATATTATTTTTATCATCATATATAACATTTTTATAACCCTGATGTTGAAATTCTCTTTCACTGGAGTGTAAAGATGGGTAGATTATAGGTATGATCATGACTAGGGTTCTCTTTGGCATGTAGTGCAAAGTTGAATTGTGACTGGTATGATCATGACCATTGAATTTATAATTGAATATCTTAAGCTTAAGTGCAAAGGTGAATTGATCAACATGGTTATAATTATTGTTTATATAAATTCTGAAATGAATATATATTTCTTTGAGATATGAATATATTTGGCCTGTAGTGCAAATATGAATTGTTGATGAATATCTTTGGCATGTAGTGCAAAGATGGCCTGTTGATGAATATCTTTGGTCTGTAGTGCAAAGATGAACTGTTGTTGAATATCTTTGACCCGTAGTGCAAAGATGGTTTGTTGATGAATATCGTTGGCCTGTAGTGCAAAGATGAACTGTTGTTGAATATCTTTGGCCCGTAGTGCAAAGATGGTTTGTTGATGAATATCTTTGGCCCGTAGTGTAAAGATGGATTTGTTAGTATGATTATAAACAGGAACTGTGATTTGGTATAACCATGATCTTTGATGTTTCAGGTAAAGACAGGTGATGAAAATATTCTTCGTCCTGGGTGCGAAGAAAAATTTATAGTCACAATTATGATTATGAGTTATTCATATGATTGTGGAAAGGAACTGTTGAGTGAGGTTACATGGATAAAACATTGTTGATGGATTTTTAACATGGAGAAGATAATAGACTTTATAGTCTATTTGACTCTTCTAATGGATTGCATGTTCCGCTGCAACTATGGTTGAAATTTTTTATCATCTACCATATGTTCTAAATCTCTGATTTATTATTGATGAAGACTATTGATAATTTATTTATCTTTAGTCATGATATTCTTTACTGAGCTAGTTGTGCTCACCCTTTTGCTTCACAATTCCTTTCAGGTAATAAGAGTGTAGCTGGGTCGAGCGAGGGTAACAAGGGAATAGAACGGTGGTCATCATTTAGTAGTTATATTTGGTGAAGAAAATAGGGTGAGGCGAACCCAATATTGGAAGGGTGTTTTGCCACTATAATACAAGATGTCTAACGACATACAACCTCGTGTCATCATAAGACATGATTGTGCACATCCGCTTGCCGAGTATATCTACCAGCACTATCTATATAATCTTGGTGTTTGTTTGAAGTATAATTCTCAGTTAGATACAGTGGAGATAATGATAAGTCCAGAGAAGACTCGCCATTGGGAAGAATATGATAGTAATCTTCTCGTTTTTCTTTGGGGTCTATTGGGTCAACCAAGGATAATTCCGTGGCCATATGATATCTATCATAACCTAGACGCGTGGTCTCCCATGTACGAAGGTTTCCTTGAGCACTTCCCAAAGATTCTAATTTCTAAAACAGTTTTTGACTATACCTTTATGTAAGGTGTTATTGTGAGGTGATGTCCACGGTTGGAACATGAGTCACATTTGGTATATATTTGTATCCAAACTCACAGCATATGTGTTGTTGTATTTTGCACGACAATTGTTGTAATGAAGTTGTAGTTGTTTTCTGTACCATGTATTTGGCGACTCAGAATAGGTTGGATGGAATGAACCTATTTTGGGGTCGTTACAGGTGGTATCAGAGCTATAAGTAAAGAGCCCCGAGCCTCTCGCTGGTGACTTCCTGTTGATGGGGGATGCACCGAAGCTAGACTCTCCGTAGGGGACGCCGTTCTGCGGTGGCAAACTGATAGGTACCACTGTGAGGTGCTATGGTTGAAGCACCATGAGAGTCACAGTTGGTATCAGAGCTTAGGGATATGATCTCTGGCGGAGATCGGGAAATATAACTAGGAGGGGAGAGATGAGTAAATCCTTCGCTAGTGTGTCCTACCTAAGCTTATTTGTTGGTCAGTCATAATATTGGGATATTATGTGATATGTTAATTTGTTCAATTAACCCTTATTTTGAAGCTGTATTCTAGAATGATATCTGAAATACGGGAGATGAGCAATGGAGAAATCATGATGACAAGAAAGATGGAATCCGAAATGAAAGCAAGGTATTCTCAACTCTTTGAAATACCAGGTATGTAAATTTCGGGGACGAAATTTCATAAGGAGGGGAGATTGTAAGACCCCGAATTTTATGAAATAAAAGTATTCAATTTTTCTTATAATTACTATTCAGTAAATGGTTAACTTGATAAAAGTTTAAAGTTATGGGTGAAATGTGAATATTTTTTTCAAAATAAGCAAGTGGTTATAAAATAATCATTTTTGTCGGGGAATATTCGTTTGGTCGTGGAATATTCTTTCTGTCGGAGAATATTCCTACAACAGCGCAGCTATTTGTGGGCCCCATAACGAATAACTGTCGGATGAAGAAAACGATAAATTTGAGTTTTTTACAAATAACGACGTAGTTGTTACTGTTAACACTGTTGGAATACCCGGTGGTTAAAATACAGTAATACGCGTTATTACACAGTAGCACACGGTATTGCATAGTATTTTTGAAATTATTGATTCTTACGTAAGAAGGCACTACTCAATAATTGTTACAGTAATTACTGTTCAATATTTTATTTTATTGATTCAATAATTGCTACGTTGAAATTTTGTATTATTGTTGTTCAATAATTGTTGCTGCACAGTATTTCCCATTATCAGATCAATAATTCATATTATTTGAATAGTATTATT
This sequence comes from Panax notoginseng, assembly GCA_016801055.1. NCBI lineage: Eukaryota > Viridiplantae > Streptophyta > Magnoliopsida > Apiales > Araliaceae > Panax > Panax notoginseng. Next base: position 187,563,941 of record CM029016.1, read on the forward strand.
AGATAGCATTATTGGCAATGTCTAGAAAGTTCTGTCTAAGGAGAGGTTTGGTCACCTAATTGCGCGCCAGTAAGGAGAAATTCTTATTGGAAAGCCCCCTCTTTCCTGGGAACGGCCTGGTTGTCATAAATGTGATTCTGTAATATTATTTGTGAATAATTAATTATTGATTCATATGATAAGGAAATATTTATATTATGTGGATATAAATGAGGGATATATTTTTGTGGTTAAAAATGAAAGAGTTAATGTTGAGATTTTTATCAGTATTTTGTCGGAATGGAGGTATTAAAAATCAGGGTTTTTGAGATATTTTGCGGGGGTTATAATTTTTAATCCGACTGTTGGATCGTGGTAATTTTTGGATATGTTATACATATATAAGTTGAGTATATGTCCATAAATTTTGAACCGTTAAAAATGAACGTATGATTTGTTATGAATTTTAAGAGGTGGCTGATTCGAAAATCAGGTTATAAATTATTTTTGGTGGAAAATTCTAGAATTGGTGGGCCCCACTTGTGGTTGGTGAAGAAATGTGATGAATTATATTTCAAATGTGGTGGGTGGGAATAGTAGCAGGTAAAGCCATCAGGTTGCAGGTCAAACCTACCAAAATTTTCCTATAAATAGAGGGCTAAGTTAGAATTGAAAATCACACCAAAAACATAAGCTTTCTCTCTTTCTCTCTCTATATTATGAAGCATATTTTGTGAGTATTTAGATACTTTGAGAGTTGCTATTCAGTGCAAGTTTCCTTCGGCTTTACATTCCGGTCAGAAGTACTGCTGTTTTGAGGTAAGGGATAGTAAGGGATTGTAAGGGATAGTAAGGGATTGTAAGGGATATTAAGGGATTTTAAGGGTTGTTATGATTTTCAGTTTCGTAATTTTTCTGATGTTCAAAAATTCTGAAAAAATTTGAAATGATATTTTGATGAGTTTTCTTGATTGTGTTCAAAAATGGTGATTTTTGGATGTATAGATTGAGAGTTATGAATTTTATGAGAAAAGACTATTTTAAAAGTAACCGCTTATAATTCCTTGTGGTTAACTCCAAAATTGATGAAATTTTTATTGGGAGTACATGTATATGATAGAAGTATACTCTGTAAATTTCAGAATTTTTAGACAAAAGTACAATTTTTGATAAATGTCTAAATATTCGGTTGTTTTGGCTATATGAAAAATAGTAAATGACTTTTAAAAATTCTGAAAAAAATATATGTTCACTATGGGACTATATAATGCTAAATCTCAGAAAAAAAAATATTTTTGGGACTGATTTGGTATTTTTCATGAAAATGGTCTAGTTATGAGTAAATGAATTAAATATGTTTTGTGAAGTAAGAAAATTGGAAAATAAGATTTTATGACTTGAGAATCCTATATGAGGTATATGCAGATTTTTTATGAGGGTTTTGATTATTGATGATGAAATTGTAAGAGTTGACATTTTATGATGATTAAATGCATTAATTAGTAAAGTGTAAACAATTAAAATAAATTGTTTATAAATTTATGAAATGTTATTCTTTCAATATCATTATACCAAAATATTGGTATGTATTTTATTGTGGAATTTCTATCTTTTGTGTCGGGGTTACTATTCATGAGTTACTATTCACGATTTACTATTCATGAGTTACGAATATTACTCTTGAGATTAAAACTATATGTTGATCATATTATTTTTATCATCATATATAACATTTTTATAACCCTGATGTTGAAATTCTCTTTCACTGGAGTGTAAAGATGGGTAGATTATTGGTATGATCATGACTAGGGTTCTCTTTGGCCTGTAGTGCAAAGTTGAATTGTGACTGGTATGATCATGACCATTGAATTTATAATTGAATATCTTAAGCTTAAGTGCAAAGGTGAATTGATCAACATGGTTATAATTATTGTTTATATAAATTCTGAAATGAATATATATTTCTTTGAGATATGAATATATTTGGCCTGTAGTGCAAATATGAATTGTTGATGAATATCTTTGGCATGTAGTGCAAAGATGGCCTGTTGATGAATATCTTTGGTCTGTAGTGCAAAGATGAACTGTTGTTGAATATCTTTGGCCCGTAGTGCAAAGATGGTTTGTTGATGAATATCTTTGGCCTGTAGTGCAAAGATGAACTGTTATTGAATATCTTTGGCCCGTAGTGCAAAGATGGTTTGTTGATGAATATCTTTGGCCCGTAGTGCAAAGATGGATTTGTTAGTATGATTATAAACAGGAACTGTGATTTGGTATAACCATGATCTTTGATGTTTCAGGTAAAGACAGGTGATGAAAATATTCTTCGTCCTGGGTGCGAAGAAAAATTTATAATCACAATTATGATTATGAGTTATTCATATGATTGTGGAAAGGAACTGTTGAGTGAGGTTACATGGATAAAACATTGTTGATGGATTTTTAACATGGAGAAGATAATAGACTTTATAGTCTATTTGACTCTTCTAATGGATTGCATGTTTCGCTGCAACTATGGTTGAAATTTTCTATCATCTACCATATGTTCTAAATCTCTGATTTATTATTGATGAAGACTATTGATAATTTATTTATCTTTAGTCATGATATTCTTTACTGAGCTAGTTGTGCTCACCCTTTTGCTTCACAATTCCTTTCAGGTAATAAGAGTGTAGCTGGGTCGAGCGAGGGTAACAAGGGAATAGAACGGTGGTCATCATTTAGTAGTTATATTTGGTGAAGAAAATAGGGTGAGGCGAACCCAACGTTGGAAGGGTGTTTTGCCACTATAATACAAGATGTCTAACGACATACAACCTCGTGTCATCATAAGACATGATTGTGCACATCCGCTTGCCGAGTATATCTACAAGCACTATCTATATAATCTTGGTATTTGTTTGAAGTATAATTCTCAGTTAGATACAGTGGAGATAATGATAAGTCAAGAGAAGACTCACCATTGGGAAGAATATGATAGTAATCTTCTCGTTTTTCTTTGGGGTCTATTGGGTCAACCAAGGATAATTCTGTGGCCATATGATATCTATCATAACCTAGACGCGTGGTCTCCCATGTACGAAGGTTTCCTTGAGCACTTCCCAAAGATTCTAATTTCTAAAACAGTTTTTGACTATACCTTTATGTAAGGTGTTATTGTGAGGTGATGTCCACGGTTGGAACATGAGTCACATTTGGTATATATTTGTATCCAAACTCACAGCATATGTGTTGTTGTATTTTGCACGACAATTGTTGTAATGAAGTTGTAGTTGTTTTCTGTACCATGTATTTGGCGACTCAGAATAGGTTGGATGGAATGAACCTATTTTGGGGTCGTTACAATAGAATAGTTCCCCCTTTCGGAAATAGCTTTTGTAATTTCTCTCTCTATCTCTTAGGTAATGTCTGTACATATAAATTAGGTAGATTAGGGAGAAGTCTGGGATTTCCTTGGAGCAACAAGAGCAGTGAGCTACACGGATTGGAAAGCTTGAAAGGAGAAGAATGCTTGGAGACTAAAGAGCCTCGACAAAGTTAATTCTTATCCATTTATTTCCACTGATTTTGTAATCCATAAATGTTGTCTTTGTTGCTACTTATATTTTGTTCAAGAGCTATGAACTAAGTATTAGTTCTAAGGTTATAATGGAACCCTTTGTTATTTAAATTGAACGTCTTATCTCTTTGGTTGGCACCATATGGTTTGGTTTAATATATTCATGCTTAATGATTCTCGCTAAGACATTAGTGATGATTTTGGTAATATATATGATATTGAAAGAAGGATTGTAGATTTACACCTAAATATATTGGCATGTGATTATGGGTTGTCAATTTATTTCGACTGCATAAGTTATGTGTATAGTAGACATATATCTGTGCACCACGTGTGGCCTACTTGAGAACTTATGATGTAATCCTTGTTATGGTTAATCCACATAGACATGTGTAGGATTATCACCTAGCTTGGATGTTCTTTTCTTTTCTGTTCTATTCCCTATTGGGTGGATCTAGAGAGAATATGTTTATACATACCTCGAGAGAGGTGTATGAGCACTTGTGTGTTCTCGGTCGACAAACTGTCGTGGCCATTAAGACCAAAGAGGGAAGGGTAGAAAGTTTGATGAAGCATAACACACTAGGTGTTTGACAGAATGCCTGTGTGGGACGAAGTTATGACCTTAGCTTGTAACGCTTTAGATACCATTCGTTATCCATTTACTTGATTTGATAATTAGATATAACTAGATTAATCACACTTCTATTAGTCTGTTGTTCGAATAAGACTTAAGTGATACAAAGTCAGTATTTCTTAAATATTAGTGATAGTTCCTCATGGGTACAACACTTTCCTTATCACTAAATTACTAGTTAGACCGCGTACACTTACGCGTGTTTAGTGATCGATTTTCTGACCAACAACTACCAGCACATAAGGTATAACCAATACAGGCCTAAACTTGCCAATTGGAGATCCTGCATTCATGAACAGACACAAGAATTGGGAACGACTAAGTCAAAGCGAGCTGGAAGATATAGCATGGAGAAACGAAGCCAGCAGAAGAAGGAGAGCTGCAGAATATGTCAATCCTCCAAGGAACAAAAGGCAAAAGAAATAGAGATAAGTTGAAACTGAATTCTTATTAATGTAACTAAGCTTAATTGTAATATCTATCTTTACAAACATCAATAAATTCATGTTTATTCTCTAGAGATTTCAGTTGCTCACTGAAACACTAAGTCATATTTACTTTCTAGCAACTGCATCTAGAAATTGATAATCATGACATAAATCTCCTTAGTTATGTCAACATCAAATAGGGGGTGATTATTGGGAGATTACATTTTTAAATTTGATGTTAAAAGTAAATATTCATGATTATATGTAAAGTCCTTCAAGGAATACATGTACAAGGACTTAGTGGTAGATCAAACTTGTTACTTTGATCTGAGCTTTAATGTTTATCTTTCTGTGAATGAATGTATAGAAGAAAAGATCAAAGCTGTTAGGTTGATCTATGTCTTGAGATATAATAGACAGGCTTCAACATAATCATAGTCTATCGAGCTGATCAAGAGATTGCAGAAGCCAAGGCAGAATCGTAGAGCATCGAGAATCGTAGTGTCTACTTTGAAAGGCCTCTCCCAGAATCGTAGAGTGGTCCAAACGCCTGTCGAGTCAAACTCAAGAATCGTAGAGTGTTCTCAGAATTGTAGAGTCTACAAGTCAAGCAAGTTAAGATCGTAATATGCCAGTGCTTAAGAGAAACCGTAGTGTCCGCTTCTATCAGTACCGAATTAAGCACCAAGGTTGCAAGACACCACGATCAGGATCGTAGGGCATCATCTGTCTGCATCAAAAGCATCGAGCCTTGGCCATTTATTTAAGAATAAATCACAACAAATGTGGAATGGATTATAAACATTGAAGTCCTCATGAGTCCCAATGACACAATAGTCATCTTTAGTATATAATAAAGAGACGTATTGAAGAAGCTAAGGAAAGTATTATAGCTCAGCAGAAAACACCCTTTCAGGTGTTAGGTGACATAGCAGTCTGCAGTGTTAATGGACCATACTGCTAATCAGAAGTTGTGCAGAAAGTCTCCATCAGAGCTCAGAAATGTCAAACGCATTTAATGCTTCAACGAATGTCTTCAACGGAAACATTTCAAAAGGCACCATATATGCAAAATAGAAGTAGATGCAAGTAATAAGTAAGCACTGAACAAAAATATTGAAGAACACTCAACGCTCAACTCTATGATCTGAAAAAGAAAGCTTGCTCAGCTTCTTAGTTCTTTCGAACACAAGCTTAACGGCAACTGAGTAGCGCCATTTAAGAACTTAACTACTATCAAGTGAAGTAAGAAGTTCCAAGTCAGAAGGACTTAAAGAGTTCTAAGTGAACTTAGAAGTACCAAGTCTGATGGACTTGAAGAGTTCAAAAGTGAACTAAGAAGTTCCAAGACTGTAGGTCTTGAAGGAATCTGTGAGATTCAAAGATTGTAAATATATCCTTAGTGGATTTCCTACTCGAGGAGTAGAAGAGTGGACTAGGAGCTTTGAGTGCTCTGAACCATTTAAAATCAATGTGTCCCTTATATTCTTATCATAACTGCTTAACTCCTATTAACTCGTTATATCTTAAAGAGAAAACAAATAAATCTCAATTCCGCTGGATTAAATTATTATCAAAACTAACAAGTATTTCGAAAAGAATTTAAAAATATCTATTCAACCCCCCTTCTAGATAACTATTATGCCTCTGGGAACTAACACGTCTGGCACTTAGCATTCCCTGAACCCTTCTTGAATGGTTTGCAGACATGGTTCTGCATCTATTCTGTTTCAGCTTTTGGTTCATGGTGATTCATAGAGTGGCTCTCTGGATCTTCTTTGTGCTCTTTCACTTTTTTGAATGCTGTCTTCTTGGCCTTCTCAGTTCTCAACCTAGCAGCCATCTTTAGTGGCATTCTCATCTTTATTGAGTGAAGCTTTAGTCTGTTCAAATCCTTCTTCAAATCAGCTTCACTTCCACCTTTGTAGTCTCACTGTCACTGAGACTTGTTCTGTTCAGCTCTGGTGGAACTTGTAGAGTCAACACTATAGCATTCCAACAACTCTACGATCCTTCAACTCAGTAACTCTTGATCTTTGAAGCTCTGGTTGATATATACTCCTTCCCAATCTTTTCGTTGGAATATAGCCGTTGAAAGTTATTTGAATTGCTTCGTAGATCTCGAGTTATTTGGTGTAGACTGCATATGTGATATAACATCCCCTTTTTCATCTTTCTGGCACTGTAGTCTACTGTTTCACCTACCTCGTCAGAGATGTCACTTTGATGTCTCGGAGGTAGTCAACTTTATTTCTCCTTTCTGATTTCTCGATTAGAACATCAAAAGTTGTCCTTTTGCATCGATGCTCTCAAATAGCAATGTTCAACTATTAGTCTTTAGATTGAACCGTTGCCAATGCTTCAATCTTCAGATGACCGAACTCTACGATTCTGATGCAGATGTTCTTGGACCTGATCGTAGTGTGTCTTGTTGAATGTTGCTCATTGATAGGTTGAGACAACACTACGATCCTGAAGAGTGTTCAATGGATCTTCAATGTAGAACACTTCTTCCTTCTCTTGTGCATTACTTTAACACTTCTGTTTGCCTCGACTGGTCTAAGGAACTGGTAGCTTGACTTCTTATTCTGACCTCTTCTAAAAAGCAAGACACATCAAATTTGTGGCATGCCCAGCTCGCTTTCTCCTTATGATCTCTGGTTCACTTATCATCAATGGACTGGCCCATGCTTAATCACTTTAGCCTTGTTCTTCAAAAGATGGCTAGTATCTCTATGTATACTTCATCAGTTCCTGCTTTGTTTGGAAAACACTACGATCCTAGTTAATCCCAAGATCGTTGTCTTCTGTTCGTTTGACAGTTACTGTACTTGCTCACTTTCCTTAGTCAGTTACTTTTACTGAAGTCTTCTTCTCATCAACTTGTAGAAGACTTCACCTAGAATAGCTTCAAAACTCAATCTGGATGTTGATTGGGTTGGTGCTTAGTTCTTCTGTTAGCTTGCATGCCATTCGTTGAGTGATCTCTGGTTTCCTTCAGATGGAATGTATCTTTGCAACTCAGACCAGAGGCTTCAAACTTTAGATATTCTGGGACTGCTCATTTATTGAGAATCGTGTTTACTCTACGATTCTGCCTTGGCATTATAAGCACCTCTGTTGAAGCCTTAGTTCTATACTCTACGATTTGGCTTTGGTTCTGCAGACACTACAACTCCAAGATAAGATGTTGACAGTCTACGATTTCTATCCTAAAACTTGTTGTCTTCATCTAATCTGGATCGACTACAATCTCTGTCTCTTATATAATCAGTAGACTCTACGACTCCGAGTGTGGTCTATGATTATTGACTTGACTTTGGCAGATGCTCGTTCGGTTCTTAGATAAGTTGTCTCTATGATTCTGAACATGACTTCCTCAGCAGACTACGGCTCCGAGGAGGTTCTTCTCGATAAACTACGATCCTTCCTCGCCTCTCCTAACAATCTATGAACTCTGAGATCTGCTATCTTTCAGACTACGATTCTGCCTTGATAGTTCTCGAGTTTTCCTCGACTCACCTGGCAGACTACGATTTCTGGTGCAGTACTCGACGATCAGACAAACCTATCTATTACATTATAAGATCAACCTAATAAGCTTGATCTTTCTACATTTATAGTCCTTATACATCATTTCTTTTTTAGGACTTTACAAAGCTGCTTTGTTTATGTAGGATCAACCTAACATATTTGATTAATTCATTCTAAGTCCTTGTTCATATGTTCCTATTATCTATTAAAGAACTTTACAGCTTTTCTTTATGCAAGCATACTTGAATATTCATTCATTTATATGATAATCAAATCATATATAAATAGGAATATCATTTACATGCTTATTCCTAACAATCTCCCCCTATTTGATTATGACAAAAATAATTAGTGCATATACATGAGATGAATGAATCTTATATACAATGAGCAGCTGTATTTCTAAAATAGATAAGCATGAATGTCATTGATAATAATATGGAATTACATAAACTATGACACTTTACATCCTAGATCCAGAACATACCTAACTACATAGAGATGTACCTTTTTGGCTCCATGTGTGTCTCCAGGATGTCTGTTGATCAGCTACTTATCTGCTTGATCTTTTTGCTCCTGCTCCCCTTGGGGAGGTGACTTCATTTCTTCTCTCTGCTCCCCCTCAGATTCATGCACTTCTTCTTTATCTGGCTCCCCCTCAAACTCTGTGTTCATGGGATCATCATCTTTTGGATCCCCCCTCAGATGATGATTCTGCTTCTGCTGCTGCTGTCTTCTTCTTCTGTTCCTTTGCCTTTCTCTTAACCTTCTTTTCTTCCTTCATTCTTTTCTCCTTGCTCCTCCTTGAGGCGCTCTTTCTATATCGCTTTTTCTCCTCCTTTTTGTCATTAATCACTTATGAAAGTTGCTCCACGTTTGAGATAAGTTGCTCCATCAGGTAAGATGAGTTACCAACCTCAATCTTGAGTTCTTGTTGGCTCAGCTCAATTTGTAGGGAGAAAGACTGATTCAGATTGTCAATCTTGTCAGAGAGAGATAGAATTTTCTCTTCATTTGCCTTCTGTGCTCGTAGGGCTTCTTCCTTCTGACAATTCATAGCCTTCAGATAGAGTTGATCTCTCTCTTTGATTTTGAGAGATATATCAAACATAGTGGCTTGGAGTCTGTTTTGAAACATATTATCTCCTTCTTTTGACAACATCTTTCCCTCTTCAGTGATGATAGACATCTTCTCAACCAACTCATCAGAATTCTTCAGTAACTCCTGCTTCGTAGGAGTTTGGTCATTTGGTTGGTCAGACTCTTGTTGACTGCCAGATTGGACTCCACGATTTTCATTCTTAGAAAAATTTTCGAAAGCAGTGAGAATCTGATAATCTCGTTGAGTGCCAGTCACTGTTGGAGGATAAAGGAATATCATACAATTGTTCTTGGATAGTGGGAAGCTTCTCATCCTGAACTTAATCATCATTAGTGGTAGAGTGAAGGGACTCTATGATCATACACTTGGGCATAACCCTTCTGCCATCAGAACCCACTGTACAATCGTAGGGAATGTTGTGACACCCTCAAATTCGGGTTACCTGACTCCCGAGTTTGGTGTTCAGGATCCACAATATAATACCATCTAACTACCCATTCATATAGAAATAGTAATACATATCACATTAACATATGTTGTTAATACATTAGTCCCAGGTTCTCTAACCTTAATCTCACAAACATACCCTTTAGATATACAAAAAGGGTTTACAAAACAACATAATAAATATGCTAATCATAACTAATTTATCACGATGCCATTTCCTTTATTCTTCACTGCACCTTTTACCACTTCGTTCCTAGCTGAAAAGTTTTATATATAGCAAGGGTGAGCAATAAATTTGCCCCGCAAGTTCAGACATACAATAAATGTATAAGAATCAATAAGAACAAACTATCTATTTTGATAGAATGAAACCAAAGTAAGAGGAACTTTGAAATAGCTGAACAAGTCGTTAATCAATAACAAATTTTCTCACAATCTATGCAACACTATAATTTGATAATGAAAGAGTACAACGCTTTCAAAGTTTCTACGATATTCTATTGAATAATCAAGAATCAATTCTACGCATTAACAAAGTAGAATATTTTCCAGATTTATGCTGAGTGATCTATTGGATCTTGAACTTCTCTTCTGGAGTAACTATCAAAGATTTGACTTTGATATACCCAGGTGTATCAGATAACCATAAAGATTAAATTATACCCCTCTGCAAGTACTTAAAGCGGCCAACTCCTTGTACCCTATATTATGCATAATATTTAATCGCGCGCAAAGGCCCAATATACGACTAATAAAATGTTTCCTTTATATAAAAGATGGTTCTTCTCAATCTCAGAATCAAGATTTTGATTTAACAACGAAATATTATGATTTTAAACATTTAGCCACTTCTCGATCTAGTTGAAATAATAGGTATCGATCTGTCAATAATAATTGAATTATCTTCTGAACCTATCAAGTTCTAACAATTATTTATCTAGCTAGAATAATTAGCTCAGACATATCTCAACACAATTCGATAATAAACAGGAATTATCTGTACTGTCAATACTAGCTTCTACGGATGTAAGTATCCAACAATAGTTATTCTCTAATTATATTCTCAGAATTCACTAATTTAATTTGAATTAATAAATATGCACTAACTGCGATTAATCAACAATAAATTATTGGACGTGGTCTAATTAACAATAATTAACCACCAATATAATTGAACAATTTGCCTTCTCCGTGGATTACTGCTATACAATATACTTATCTGCGTTCGTAAGACCTATAATCACAATATCGGTCTCACAATTAATACAATCATTTATAACATGTATCACTGTAATTTACAGTCAATCTTTCTCCTAGGCACATTACCACATAGTCACATCAGTGTTTATAACCTATATAAACACTTATCAAGTCTAACTAGTTTGGTCTGGTTGTACTTCGGTCTATTCTCGGTGTTCTAGTCACCCTATCCGACAATTAACACATTTACTGTCAATTAAACTAAGTCTCTAAGTTTCAATATTATTTTAGATAAGTCAAATATCATTTATAATATTTTTCGGAATCTTTTAATAATATTTAAAAAATTATTATAATTTATAATAATTTTTTAAACACTCAAATCATTTTTAAATGATTTAATCATCAAATAATCTTATCATCATTAATATTTAATAATACAAAAATATTAATGTTATACTTGTCAAAATATTAAAGTTATTATTAATAACTTAAAATATTTTTAAATCATCAATATTCTACTTAAATAATTTTTAAATTAATTAAAAATCATTTTTAAACCGTCACCATTAATATTTAAATATTAATGAAATTATCATCAAAATATTAGCAGCCATTAATAGACATCTTCTCAACCAACTCATCAGAATTCTTCAGTAACTCCTGCTTCATAGGAGTTTGGTCATTTGGTTGGTCAGACTCTTGTTGACTGCCAGATTGGACTCCACGATTTTCATTCTTAGAAAAAATTTTAAAAGCAGTGAGAATCTGATAATCTCGTTGAGTGCCAGTCACTGTTGGAGGATAAAGGAATATCATACAATTGTTCTTGGATAGTGGGAAGCTTCTCATCCTAAACTTAATCATCATTAGTGGTAGAGTGAAGGGACTCTATGATCATACACTTGGGCATAACCCTTCTGCCATCAGAACCCACTGTACAATCGTAGGGAATGTTGTGACACCCTCAAATTCGGGTTACATGACTCCCGAGTTTGGTGTTCAAGATCCACAATATAATACCATCTAACTACCCATTCATATAGAAATAGTAATACATATCACATTAACATATGTTGTTAATACATTAGTCCCAGGTTCTCTAACCTTAATCTCACAAACATACCCTTTAGATATACAAAAAGGGTTTACAAAACAACATAATAAATATGCTAATCATAACTAATTTATCACGATGCCATTTCCTTTATTCTTCACTGCACCTTTTACCACTTCGTTCCTAGCTGAAAAGTTTTATATATAGCAAGGGTGAGCAATAAATTTGCCCCGCAAGTTCAGACATACAATAAATGTATAAGAATCAATAAGAACAGACTATCTATTTTGATAGAATGAAACCAAAGTAAGAGGAACTTTGAAATAGCTGAACAAGTCGTTAATCAATAACAAATTTTCTCACAATCTATGCAACACTATAATTTGATAATGAAAGAGTACAACGCTTTCAAAGTTTCTACGATATTCTATTGAATAATCAAGAATCAATTCTACGCATTAACAAAGTAGAATATTTTCCAGATTTATGCTGAGTGATCTATTGGATCTTGAACTTCTCTTCTGGAGTAACTATCAAAGATTTGACTTTGATATACCCAGGTGTATCTGATAACCATAAAGATTAAATTATACCCCTCTGCAAGTACTTAGAGCAGCCAACTCCTTGTACCCTATATTATGCATAATATTTAATCGCGCGCAAAGGCCCAATATACGACTAATAAAATGTTTCCTTTATATAAAAGATGGTTCTTCTCAATCTCAGAATCAAGATTTTGATTTAACAACGAAATATTATGATTTTAACATTTAGCCACTTCTCGATCTAGTTGAAATAATAGGTATCGATCTGTCAATAATAATTGAATTATCTTCTGAACCTATCAAGTTCTAACAATTATTTATCTAGCTAGAATAATTAGCTCAGACATATCTCAACATAATTCGACAATAAACAGGAATTATCTGTACTGTCAATACTAGCTTCTACGGATGTAAGTATCCAACAATAGTTATTCTCTAATTATATTCTCAGAATTCACTAATTCAATTTGAATTAATAAATATGCACTAACTGCGATTAATCAACAATAAATTATTGGACGTGGTCTAATTAACAATAATTAACCACCAATATAATTGTACAATTATAACTCAGTGTTGAGTTAGGAAACTTGCCTTCTCCGTGGATTACTGCTATACAATATACTTATCTGGGTTCGTAAGACCTATAATCACAATATCGGTCTCACAATTAATATAATCATTTATAACACGTATCACTGTAATTTACAGTCAATCTTTCTCCTAGGCACATTACCACATAGCCACATCAGTGTTTATAACATATATAAACACTTATCAAGTCTAACTAGTTTGGTCTGGTTGTACTTCGGTCTATTCTCGGTGTTTTAGTCACCCTATCCGACAATTAACACATTTATTGTCAATTAAACTCGGTCTCTAGGCTTCAATATTATTTTAGATAAGTCAAATATCATTTATAATATTTTTCGGAAGCTTTTAATAATATTTAAACAATTATTATAATTTATAATAATTTTTCGAACACTCAAATCATTTTTAAATGATTTAAATATCAAATAATCTTATCATCATTAATATTTAATAATATAAAAATATTAATGTTATACTTGTCAAAATATTAAAGTTATTATTAATAACTTAAAATATTTTAAAATCATTAATATTCTACTTAAATGATTTTTAAATTAATTAAAAATTATTTTTAAACCATCACCATTAATATTTAAATATTAATGAAATTATCATCAAAATATTAAAAGTCATTAATTATAACTTAAAATATTTTTAAATCATTTTTCTCATTTTTAAATCAATAAAATCATTTTTAATTCATTTATTTAATATACTAATTAAATAAACCTATGATCATTAATATTAATTTATTAATGAAAATTCTCCAACAATATTGAAAATTATATTTTATAATTCAAAATATTTTTAAACTCTTTATTCTTGTCTAAAATGATTTTTATAATATTAAAATCATTTTTAACTCATTTATTTAATATAATAATTAAATAAATTTAATATCATTTACATTAAATTATTAATGAAAATTACTCAAAAATATTAAAAGTTACATTTTATAACTCAAAATATTTTTAAATACATTATTCTTATTTAAAATAATTTTTATGATATTAAAATCATTTTTCTCTAATTTATTTAATATACTAATTAAATAAATTAAATATAATTAATATTAAAATATTTATAATTATTAATGAAAAATATCCCAATTAATCAAAAAATATTTTTTATAATTTAAAATAATTTTTAAAATAATTTTTGGTAATTTTTATAATTTATTTCTATTTTTAAATAATTTTCAGAAAATAGAAATAATTAAAACTGTCGCTAAAACCCTTTAGCGACACTTTCTGTCGTCTTAAGTGTTCTTGAGCTCAAGAACACTGTCAGACCCGGGTTCAAGGTCATGGTTTGACCGGCTTTAAATCACCCATTAAAAATGTTTCTAGGCAATCTTAAGCATCAATCTTGTAGTACACATGTAATACTACATCTATCAATCTTCAATTTTGTCATATCACATCTTAGACGCAAGATCTGAAGCCACAAAGTAACTATCAGAACAAGTTCTGGGTTTTCTTGGCTTTCTGGGAAACCCAGAAACCCAGCAGCTTCGAGGGTCTACTTTTGAGCTCAATTAATTCTATATTTTGTTCTTGATTCATGTTATTTGATGGTTTAAACTTAGAGTCCATGTGTCAATGAACATAAATACAACAACATTATAGTTCAACAACAACAGAAACTCAATGTATGACTGGGTCAAACCCTGTCAGAGGGCTGTTCATCCGGTTTTCTGGAAATTCCAGAAATCAGCTATCATGGTCGAGTAGGCCACTTTGACCGCTTGCTACATTCGATCTGTTGATCAATTACATGATATAAAGCCATGAATCTATACTCAAGACAACAGGATATGCATTTATTACAACAACAACAACAACAAAACTCGTAAAAACTGACAGATCTAGTCATTTGAAAAGTTTGTCAGACTCGATTTTATACTTTCTGGGTTGCCCAGATTTGGCCCGGTCATGCCCGGTCAACGGGTTTTGACTACTAATAACACACGATCTAGACATCCAATGACACTGATTCCACTTGAAGATTAAAGACCACATGACAAGCTACCAATTACAACTTTAAAACAACAAAACCCAAAAACGAAAAAGAATCTGTGGCTCCTGACATTAGCTTGTCAGACCACAAAATCTGTTCTTGGACAGTTTTGGAAAAACTAAATTTTAAAGCACTTTGATGCTATGGATCCATGATGGATCAACATATAACATCTAAAAACATCCAATAACACAAGATTAAACACTTAAACAAAAAAAATTTCTAAGCAAGTAAGATCAAAATAGGTTTTAGGTTTATACCTTCTTACTTCAAATCTTTAATTGTTACTCTCCTTAACTGATCTAGATGTTTAAGAGAGGTGTTTTGTGGCTGAGAAACTTTAAAATTTCAGAGGCCTTGTGTGAGAGAGAGTTGGTGAAAGCTAAGTGGAAAAATAAGTTAAGTTTAATAACTTTCTCTCTCCCAAATCTATGTATATTACTTAATGCAATGTAAAATCTGATGTGTTAGCTGATTTTTGTAGGATTTTTAGGTCACCAAGTCAATATAGTGGTTCACCAACTAAAGTTGTTGGAAAATTTTGCAAGTTACCAAATAAAGAAAGTAAAAAGGGCATTTTGGTCATTAGCATTATAATTTTAATGGCATACTTGACATTTGTCACACCCTTAGGGTTTAACCCTAAGGTTCTAACCCTTAGGTTTTAAAATATTGGCTTTTTAGGATTTTTCTAATTAGGGTTTTTAAATTAGAAAATTAAGATTTTAAATCTATAATTAGGGTTTCCTAATTAAATTAGGTTTTCCTAATCATATTAACGTTTAATAAACATATTAAGCTTACCAATTAGGATTAGGGTTTCCTAATTAGGGTTTAGGAATCCCGGATTTAGAATTAGGATTTACCGGCTTTCGATTAGGTTTCTTAACTACGCGTTAGGGTTTTTAATCCCGAGATTACGGTTTCTAATCCTTTAATAGGATTTACTAATATTGTACCCTACCCGATCAATCATTGATCAATAACTCTATACAGTACAAACGCGTGCTTGTCAATACCATAATTTTAATTATATTTTCTATCAAATCCCTATCTAGAAGTTATGGTTAGGGTTTCTAGAGCTGTTAAGCACAACTCTACTCTAATTTCTCAGTCAATACACAAACTGACTAATTCTTGAGACTAGTATCACAGATACACATCACAATATTGAAAATTAATATTAATATTAATAAAAAAAATTATTCGTAAAATTCGGATTATTTGAAAGCCCGGGTTATCACATTCACCCCTCCTTAAAAGGATTCCATCCTCGGAATCACCGCTTTCTTATTCTCTACAATCTTTTAAAGTTGTATCATCAATTCCTTTTTATCAACACAATATTCATTTGTGTTTCATATTCTAACCTGTGACTTGGATCCATAAAAGAAAACAATTCACAGCAATATCTAACTCATATTACTCGCGTAATTAAATTTCTAAATGAAATCATTTCCTGCTACCACCTCCTGAGTAGCCACTGCATCATGCGCCGTTATGTTGAATGTAAGAGCCGTCGGTCTCCCTGGCTATGCAGGTCCTCGAATCGCCAAGGTTCCACCATCGGGTCCCTTGTTGCCACTTTCCTTCTTCGCATTTCTCTTCGGACAGTTCTGAACCAGATGATTAGTCGATCCGCACGCAAAGCAACCTTGTATCTTCTTCGGATTGGGACAATTGGGCGACATGTGTCCCTCTTGCCCACAGTTGTAACAAACTCCCTTCTTCTTCAGATAAACTCCTGCCCATCCCACAAGTTGTACATGGTTCCCTCCCTTTCCTATTCTCTTCAGTCTTGTTACCAGATTGGGTATTCTCACTCCGCTTCCTCTTATTCGGGTTACTACCACCACTTCTTCCACCATCATTTGTCTTCTTCTTCTTCTTCTTCTCCTGATGAAATCGAGATGCAGCTTCGCTCCCTCCTTCTGCAATTAATGCTTTCTCCAATAAAGCCGTGAATGTATTGATCTGCAATACCGCTACCTTGTTGAATATCCCCGGCTTCAGTCCATTCTCAAATCTTCTCGCTTTTCTCACCTCTGTGTCCACCTGATGAGGTACAAATCTTGCTAATTCGTTGAATTTAGCCGCATACTCAGAAATCGACATGTTCTCTTGCTTTAGTTCTAAGAACTTAACTTCCATCCGAGCTTGCATACTCGGTGAGAAGTAGTTCTCAAAGAACAGTTCCTTGAATCTATTCCATGTCACTATGACTGTACCAACTCTCGCCTGATTAGTATCCCACCAGTAATTAGCTTCTCCATTCATCAAGTATGTTGCAAAAGCCGTCTTTTGCTCTTCCACTACTCTGGCGATAACGAATGCTTTCTCCATCTCCTTTACCCAGGTTTGGGCTTCAATCGGATCCGTGGTTCCCTTGAATTCTGGCGGTCCTACCGCTTTGAAGTCTTTAAAATTTGCCAATCTAACGGCTGGCTGATTCCTCGCTCTTCCTCCTGCAGCTGGAGCTCTATTTTCCATAGCTTCGGCTATCATATTTACAAAGTTTTGCATCGGGTCAGCTTGACCTCCTTCATTATTCACCGATTGCTCTTCCCTTTGATTTCGATTCTGTCGTCTAGGCAGCATTAGCTGATTTAAATAAAAATCTTACATTAATTCTCTTTCTCTACAAAAATTCTTAACACAATAAGAATTCAACACATAATTCTCATATATAAATATATATTTATTCAAATAGTTCATAGCACATTTAGTACTTAACACATATTACTATCCCTTTTTAAATCATATCAGGATTAACAACACAACTTTACACAAAAAAGTTGCAACTCTCCATTCATACATAGTTATTCCCAGTTCGTCAAACTTACCACACTTATGAGTTCAAGAACTTGCCACAATTATATGGGTGTATGAACTTATCCTAGTCAGACCTTTGGCGTCCATTCGCTGAGGGGTTCAGAACATTTTATATAATTACGAGTCATGAACTTACCATAAGTATGAGTTTTAAGAACACACAAATTAATCTTAATCTTGTATTCATATAGAACACAAAGATTTCATTCAAACATATTTATATTAACATATGCTTACACATCATTCTCGATATTACAATCTTTAATATCATATCCTACTACCAAAAGATACTACTGCATATCTCTAAGTTGTCTATCGCACACTCCCTTCACCAGCCATCTTCTTGATGGGACACTTGTTGAATCTGTGACCTATTCTCCCACATTAATAACACTTCCTTATATTCGGCTTAGGATAATGTGGAGAAATATGTACTTCCTGCTTACAATTGAAGCACATGTTCTTCCACATCATGCATTTTCCTTCGTGAGTCTTTCCACACTTGCTACAGATTTGTTTCTTCTTCGAGTTTGACTTTTCAGAATTAGGGCTGTCGTTGTCCCTCTTTTGCTTATTCTTGTCTTTCTGCTACTTGATTGTTCCTTCAGACGATCCACCACCCTCAGTCTTCATCCTTTCCACCTGCGCCTTGAGCTCGTTCTGTTCTTTAGTCATTTCGTGTAACGCTCGCTCCGTCTTCCATAACTCCTCCAAGAGAAACACTTTACTGCGGAGTTCTTGAACTTCTGCAGATAGTTGATCTTGTTCTTCAACTTTAATCTTATTCTTTTTCTCCACCCTAGCTTCTTCAGACTCCGCCTCCTCATCACCAATCAGATACATCTCGGGATAATCGTCATGATCACTTTCCAGATTAACCATAGGTTCATCCTTTTCCACTTCTTCCACTGACTCGCTTTGCACTGGCACCTCGACTACTGACACTGATGCAACAGCCGCTGGCATCTCTGCACTCATTTGATCTTCTCCAGACATCCTACAATCAGTTTAAACAACATGATTAATACTTCACCAGTACAACATTCTCACAATATGTTTCCAAATATCTCATTATTGATGCACTTCGGCAATCCCTCACTTAGAACTCTAAATGAGTTTTCTCTATCTCACGTATGGTTATAATCCTAGGGTTTTCTCCCACCCCACTTAAGATTTATAACCTACAGCTTTGATACCAACTTGTGACACCCCCAAATCCAGGTTACCTGACCCCCGAGTTTGGTGTTCACGATCCACAATATAATATCATCTAACTATCCATTCATATAGAAATAGTAATACATATCACATTAACATATGTTGTTAATTCATTAGTCACATGTTCTCTAACCTTAACCTTACAAACATTCCCTTTAGATATACAAAAAGGGTTTACAAAATAACATAATAAATATGTTAATCATAACTAATTTATCACGATGCATTTTCCTTTATTCTTCACTGCACCTTCTACCACTTCGTTCCTAGCTGAAAAGTTTTATATATAGCAAGGGTAAGCAACAAATTTGTCCCGCAACTTAAGACATACAATAAATGTATAAGAATCAATAAGAATAGACTATCTATTTTGATATAATGAAACCAAAGTTCGGGGAACTTTGAAATAGCTGAACAAGTTGTTAATAAATAACAAATTTTTTCGCAATCTATGCAACACTATAATTTGATAATGAAAGAGTACAACGCTTTCAAAGTTTCTACGATATTCTATTGAATAATCAAGAATCAATTCTACACATTAACAAAGTTGAATGTTTTCCATATTTATGCTGAGTGATCCATTGGATCTTGAACTTCTCTTCTCGAGTAACTATCAAAGATTTGACTTTGATATACCCAGGTGTATCAGAAAATCATAAAGATTAAATTATACCCTTCTGCAAGTACTTAGAGCGGCCAACTCCTTGTACCCTATATTATGCATAATACTTAATCGCGGGCAAAGGCCGAATATACGAAAAATAAAATGTTCCCTTTATATAGAAGGTTGTTCTTCTCAGTCTCAAAATTAAGATTTTGATTTAACAATGAAATATTATGATTTTAACATTTAGTCACTTCTCGATCTAGCCGAAATAATAGGTATCGATCTGTCAATAATAATTAAATTATCTTCTCGAACCTATAAAGTTCTAACAATTGTTCGTCTAGCTAGAATAATTAGCTCAGACATATCTCAACACAATTCGACAATAAACAGGAATTATCTGTACTGTCAATACTAGCTTCTACGGATGTAAGTATCCAACAATAGTTATTCTTTAATTATATTCTCAGAATTCACTAATTCAATTTGAATTAATAAATATGCACTAACTACAATTAATCAACAATAAATTATTGGACGTGGTCTAATTAACAATAATTAACCACCAATATAATTGAACAATTATAACTCAGTGTTGAGTTAGGAAACTTGCCTTCTCCGTGGATTACTGCTATACAATATACTTATCTGGGTTCGTAAGACCTATAATCACAATATCGGTCTCACAATTAATATAATCATTTATAACACGTATCACTGTAATTTACAGTCAATCTTTCTCCTAGGCACATTACCACATAGCCACATCAGTGTTTATAACATATATAAACACTTCTCAAGTCTAACTAGTTTGGTCTGGTTGTACTTCGGTCTATTCTCGGTGTTTTAGTCACCCTATCCGACAATTAACACATTTATTGTCAATTAAACTCGGTCTCTAAGCTTCAATATTATTTTAGATAAGTCAAATATCATTTATAATATTTTTCGGAAGCTTTTAATAATATTTAAACAATTATTATAATTTATAATAATTTTTCGAACACTCAAATCATTTTTAAATAATTTAAATATCAAATAATCTTATCATCATTAATATTTAATAATATAAAAATATTAATGTTATACTTGTCAAAATATTAAAGTTATTATTAATAACTTAAAATATTTTTAAATCATTAATATTCTACTTAAATGATTTTTAAATTAATTAAAAATTATTTTTAAACCATCACCATTAATATTTAAATATTAATGAAATTATCATCAAAATATTAAAAGTCATTAATTATAACTTAAAATATTTTTAAATTATTTTTCTCATTTTTAAATCAATAAAATCATTTTTAATTCATTTATTTAATATACTAATTAAATAAACCTATGATCATTAATATTATTTTATTAATGAAAATTCTCCAACAATATTGAAAATTATATTTTATAATTCAAAATATTTTTAAACTCTTTATTCTTGTCTAAAATGATTTTTATAATATTAAAATCATTTTTAACTCATTTATTTAATATAATAATTAAATAAATTTAATATCATTAACATTAAATTATTAATAAAAATTACTCAAAAATATTAAAAGTTACATTTTATAACTCAAAATTTTTTAAATACATTATTCTTATTTAAAATAATGTTTATGATATTAAAATCATTTTTCTCTAATTTATTTAATATACTAATTAAATAAATTAAATATAATTAATATTAAAATATTTATAATTATTAATGAAAAATATCCCAATTAATCAAAAAATATTTTTTATAATTTAAAATAATTTTTAAAATATTTTTTGGTAATTTTTATAATTTATTTCTATTTTTAAATAATTTTCAGAAAATCAAAAAATAGAAATAATTAAAACCGTCGCTAAAACCCTTTAGCGACACTTTCTGTCGTCTGAAGTGTTATTGAGCTCAAGAACACTGTCAGACCCGGGTTCAAGGTCATGGTTTGACCGGCTTTAAATCACCCATTAAAAATGTTTCTAGGCAATCTTAAGCATCAATCTTGTAGTACACATGTAATACTACATCTATCAATCTTCAATTTTGTCATATCACATCTTAGACGCAAGATCTGAAGCCACAAAGTAACTATCAGAACAAGTTCTGGGTTTTCTTGGCTTTCTGGGAAACCCAGAAACCCAGCAGCTTCGAGGGTCTACTTTTGAGCTCAATTAATTCTATATTTTGTTCTTGATTCATGTTATTTGATGGTTTAAACTTAGAGTCCATGTGTCAATGAACATAAATACAACAACATTACAGTTCAACAACAATAGAAACTCAATGTATGACTGGGTCAAACCCTGTCAGAGTTCATCCGGTTTTCTGGAAATTCCAGAAATCAGCTATCATGGTCGAGTAGGCTACTTTGACCGCTTGCTACATTCGATCTGTTGATCAATTACATGATATAAAGCAATGAATCTATACTCAAGACAACAGGATATGCATTTATTACAACAACAACAACAACAAAACTCGTAAAAACTGACAGATCTAGTCATTTGAAAAGTTTGTCAGACTCGATTTTATACTTTCTGGGTTGCCCAGATTTGGCCCGGTCATGCCCGGTCAACGGGTTTTGACTACTAATAACACACGATCTAGACATCCAATGACACTGATTCCACTTGAAGATTAAAGACCACATGACAAGCTACCAATTACAACTTTAAAACAACAAAACCCAAAAACGAAAAAGAATCTGTGGCTCCTGACATTAGCTTGTCGGACCACAAAATCTGTTCTTGGACAGTTTTGGAAAAAATAAATTTTAAAGCACTTTGATGCTATGGATCCATGATGGATCAACATATAACATCTAAAAACATCCAATAACACAAGATTAAACACTTAAACAAAAAAAATTTCTAAGCAAGTAAGATCAAAATAGGTTTTAGGTTTATACCTTCTTACTTCAAATCTTTAATTGTTACTCTCCTTAACTGATCTAGATGTTTAAGAGAGGTGTTTTGTGGCTGAGAAACTTTAAAATTTCAGAGGCCTTGTGTGAGAGAGAGTTGGTGAAAGCTAGGTGGAAAAATAAGTTAAGTTTAATAACTTTCTCTCTCCCAAATCTATGTATATTACTTAATGCAATGTAAAATCTGATGTGTTAGCTGATTTTTGTTGGATTTTTAGGTCACCAAGTCAATATAGTGGTTCACCAACTAAAGTTGTTGGAAAATTTTGCAAGTTACCAAATAAAGAAAGTAAAAAGGGCATTTTGGTCATTAGCATTATAATTTTAATGGCATACTTGACATTTGTCACACCCTTAGGGTTTAACCCTAAGGTTCTAACCCTTAGGTTTTAAAATATTGGCTTTTTAGGATTTTTCTAATTAGGGTTTTAAATTAGAAAATTAAGATTTTAAATCTATAATTAGGGTTTCCTAATTAAATTAGGTTTTCCTAATCATATTAACGTTTAATAAACATATTAAGCTTACCAATTAGGATTAGGGTTTCCTAATTAGGGTTTAGGAATCCCGGATTTAGAATTAGGATTTACCGGCTTTCGATTAGGTTTCTTAACTACGCGTTTGGGTTTTTAATCCCGAGATTACGGTTTCTAATCCTTTAATAGGATTTACTAATATTGTACCCTACCCGATCAATCATTGATCAATAACTCTATACAGTACAAACGCGTACTTGTTAATACCATAATTTTAATTATATTTTCTATCAAATCCCTATCCAGAAATTATGGTTAGGGTTTCTAGAGCTGTTAAGCACAACTCTACTCTAATTTCTCAGTCAATACACAAATTGACTAATTCTTGAGACTAGCATCACAGATACACATCACAATATTGAAAATTAATATTAATATTAATAAAAAAAATTATTCGTAAAATTCGGATTATTTGAAAGCCCGGGTTATCACATTCACCCCTCCTTAAAAGGATTCCATCCTCGGAATCACCGCTTTCTTATTCTCTACAATCTTTTAAAGTTGTATCATCAATTCCTTTTTATCAACACAATATTCATTTGTGTTTCATATTCTAACCTGTGACTTGGATCCATAAAAGAAAACAATTCACAGCAATATCTAACTCATATTACTCGCGTAATTAAATTTCTAAATGAAATCATTTCCTGCTACCACCTCCTGAGTAGCCACTGCATCATGCGCCGTTATGTTGAATGTAAGAGCCGTCGGTCTCCCTGGCTATGCAGGTCCTCGAATCGCCAAGGTTCCACCATCGGGTCCCTTGTTGCCACTTTCCTTCTTCGCATTTCTCTTCGGACAGTTCTGAACCAGATGATTAGTCGATCCGCACGCAAAGCAACCTTGTATCTTCTTCGGATTGGGACAATTGGGCGACATGTGTCCCTCTTGCCCACAGTTGTAACAAACTCCCTTCTTCTTCAGATAAACTCCTGCCCATCCCACAAGTTGTACATGGTTCCCTCCCTTTCCTATTCTCTTCAGTCTTGTTACCAGATTGGGTATTCTCACTCTGCTTCCTCTTATTCGGGTTACTACCACCACTTCTTCCACCATCATTTGTCTTCTTCTTCTTCTTCTTCTCCTGATGAAATCGAGATGCAGCTTCGCTCCCTCCTTCTGCAATTAATGCTTTCTCCAATAAAGCCGTGAATGTATTGATCTGCAATACCGCTACCTTGTTGAATATCCCCGGCTTCAGTCCATTCTCAAATCTTCTCGCTTTTCTCACCTCTGTGTCCACCTGATGAGGTACAAATCTTGCTAATTCGTTGAATTTAGCCGCATACTCAGAAATCGACATGTTCTCTTGCTTTAGTTCTAAGAACTTAACTTCCATCCGAGCTTGCATACTCGGTGAGAAGTAGTTCTCAAAGAACAGTTCCTTGAATCTATTCCATGTCACTATGACTGTACCAACTCTCGCCTGATTAGTATCCCACCAGTAATTAGCTTCTCCATTCATCAAGTATGTTGCAAAAGCCGTCTTTTGCTCTTCCACTACTCTGGCGATAACGAATGCTTTCTCCATCTCCTTTACCCAGGTTTGGGCTTCAATCGGATCCGTGGTTCCCTTGAATTCTGGCGGTCCTACCGCTTTGAAGTCTTTAAAATTTGCCAATCTAACGGCTGGCTGATTCCTCGCTCTTCCTCCTGCAGCTGGAGCTCTATTTTCCATAGCTTCGGCTATCATATTTACAAAGTTTTGCATCGGGTCAGCTTGACCTCCTTCATTATTCACCGATTGCTCTTCCCTTTGATTTCGATTCTGTCGTCTAGGCGGCATTAGCTGATTTAAATAAAAATCTTACATTAATTCTCTTTCTCTACAAAAATTCTTAACACAATAAGAATTCAACACATAATTCTCATATATAAATATATATTTATTCAAATAGTTCATAGCACATTTAGTACTTAACACATATTACTATCCCTTTTTAAATCATATCAGGATTAACAACACAACTTTACATAAAAAAGTTGCAACTCTCCATTCATACATAGTTATTTCCAGTTCGTCAAACTTACCACACTTATGAGTTCAAGAACTTGCCACAATTATATGGGTGTATGAACTTATCCTAGTCAGACCTTTGGCGTCCATTCGCTGAGGGGTTCAGAACATTTTATATAATTACGAGTCATGAACTTACCATAAGTATGAGTTTTAAGAACACATAAATTAATCTTAATCTTGTATTCATATAGAACATAAAGATTTCATTCAAACATATTTATATTAACATATGCTTACACATCATTCTCGATATTACAATCTTTAATATCATATCCTACTACCAAAAGATACTACTGCATATCTCTAAGTTGTCTATCGCACACTCCCTTCACCAGCCATCTTCTTGATGGGACACTTGTTAAATCTGTGACCTATTCTCCCACATTAATAACACTTCCTTATATTCGGCTTAGGATAATGTGGAGAAATATGTCCTTCCTGCTTACAATTGAAGCACATGTTCTTCCACATCATGCATTCTCCTTCGTGAGTCTTTCCACACTTGCTACAGATTTGTTTCTTCTTCGAGTTTGACTTTTCAGAATTAGGGCTGTCGTTGTCCCTCTTTTGCTTATTCTTGTCTTTCTGCTACTTGATTGTTCCTTCAGACGATCCACCACCCTCAGTCTTCATCCTTTCCACCTGCGCCTTGAGCTTGTTCTGTTCTTTAGTCATTTCGTGTAACGCTCGCTCCGTCTTCCATAACTCCTCCAAGAGAAACACTTTACTGCGGAGTTCTTGAACTTCTGCAGATAGTTGATCTTGTTCTTCAACTTTAATCTTATTCTTTTTCTCCACCCTAGCTTCTTCAGACTCCGCCTCCTCATCACCAATCAGATACATCTCGGGATAATCGTCATGATCACTTTCCAGATTAACCATAGGTTCATCCTTTTCCACTTCTTCCACTGACTCGCTTTGCACTGGCACCTCGACTACTGACACTGATGCAACAGCCGCTGGCATCTCTGCACTCATTTGATCTTCTCCAGACATCCTACAATCAGTTTAAACAACATGATTAATACTTCACCAGTACAACATTCTCACAATATGTTTCCAAATATCTCATTATTGATGCACTTCGGCAATCCCTCACTTAGAACTCTAAATGAGTTTTCTCTATCTCACGTATGGTTATAATCCTAGGGTTTTCTCCCACCCCACTTAAGATTTATAACCTACAGCTTTGATACCAACTTGTGACACCCCCAAATCCAGGTTACCTGACCCCCGAGTTTGGTGTTCACGATCCACAATATAATACCATCTAACTATCCATTCATATAGAAATAGTAATACATATCACATTAACATATGTTGTTAATTCATTAGTCACATGTTCTCTAACCTTAACCTTACAAACATTCCCTTTAGATATACAAAAAGGGTTTACAAAATAACATAATAAATATGTTAATCATAACTAATTTATCACGATGCATTTTTCTTTATTCTTCACTGCACCTTCTACCACTTCGTTCCTAGCTGAAAAGTTTTATATATAGCAAGGGTAAGCAACAAATTTGTCCCGCAACTTAAGACATACAATAAATGTATAAGAATCAATAAGAATAGACTATCTATTTTGATATAATGAAACCAAAGTTCGGGGAACTTTGAAATAGCTGAACAAGTTGTTAATAAATAACAAATTTTTTCGCAATCTATGCAACACTATAATTTGATAATGAAAGAGTACAACGCTTTCAAAGTTTCTACGATATTCTATTGAATAATCAAGAATCAATTCTACACATTAACAAAGTTGAATATTTTCCATATTTATGCTGAGTGATCCATTGGATCTTGAACTTCTCTTCTCAAGTAACTATCAAAGATTTGACTTTGATATACCCAGGTGTATCAGAAAATCATAAAGATTAAATTATACCCTTCTGCAAGTACTTAGAGCGGCCAACTCCTTGTACCCTATATTATGCATAATACTTAATCGCAGGCAAAGGCCGAATATACGAAAAATAAAATGTTCCCTTTATATAGAAGGTTGTTCTTCTCAGTCTCAAAATTAAGATTTTGATTTAACAATGAAATATTATGATTTTAACATTTAGTCACTTCTCGATCTAGCCGAAATAATAGGTATCGATCTGTCAATAATAATTAAATTATCTTCTCGAACTTATAAAGTTCTAACAATTGTTCGTCTAGCTAGAATAATTAGCTCAGACATATCTCAACACAATTCGACAATAAACAGGAATTATCTGTACTGTCAATACTAGCTTCTACGGATGTAAGTATCCAACAATAGTTATTCTCTAATTATATTCTCAGAATTCACTAATTCAATTTGAATTAATAAATATGCACTAACTGCAATTAATCAACAATAAATTATTAGACGTGGTCTAATTAACAATAATTAACCACCAATATAATTGAACAATTATAACTTAGGGTTGAGTTAGGAACCTTGCCTTCTCCGTGGATTACTGCTACACAATATACTTATCTGCGTTCGTAAGACGTATAATCACAATATCGGTCTCACAATTAGCACAATCATTTATATCATGTATCACTGTAATTTATAATATCGGTCAGATGGAATGTATCTTTGCAGCTCAAACAAGAGGTTTCATACTTTAGATATTCTGGGACTGCTCATTTATTGAGAATCGTGTTTACTCTACGATTCTGCCTTGGCGTTATGAGCACCTCTGTTGAAGCCTTAGTTCTACACACTACGATTTGGCTTTGGTTCTGCGGACACTACAACTCCAAGATAAGATGTTGACAGTCTACGATTTCTGTCCTAAAGCTTGTTGTCTTCATCTAATCTGGATCAACTATAATCTCTGTCTCTTATATAATCAGTAGACTCTACGACTCCGAGTGTGGTCTATGATTATTGACTTGACTTTGGTAGATGCTCGTTCGGTTCTTAGATAAGTTGTCTCTACGATTCTGAACATGACTTCCTCAGCAGACTACGGCTCCGAGGAGGTTCTTCTCGATAAACTACGATCCTTCCTCGCCTCTCCTAACAATCTACGAACTCTGAGATCTGCTATCTTACAGACTACGATTCTGCCTTGATATTTCTCGAGTTTTCCTCGACTCACCTGGCAGACTACGATTTCTGGTGCAGTGCTCGACGATCAGACAAACCTATCTATTACATTATAAGATCAACCTAATAAGCTTGATCTTTCAACATTTATAGTCCTTATACATCATTTCTTTTTTAGGACTTTACAAAGTTGCTTTGCTTTTGTAGGATCAACCTAACATATTTGATCAATTCATTCTAAGTCCTTGTTAATATGTTCCTATTATCTATCAAAGAACTTTACAGCTTTTCTTTATGCAAGCATACTTGAATATTCATTCATTTATATGATAATCAAATCATATATAAATAGGAATATCATTTACATGCTTATTCCTAACAATCTCCCCCTATTTGGTTATGACAAAAATAATTAGTGCATATACATGAGATGAATGAATCTTATATACAGTGAGCAGCTGCATTTCTAAAATAGATAAGCATGAATGTCATTGATAATAATATGGAATTACATAAACTATGACACTTTACATCCTAGATTCAGAACATACCTAACTAGATAGAGATGTACCTTTTTGGCTCCATGTGTGTCTCCAGGATGTCTGTTGATCAGCTACTTACCTGCTTGATCTTTTTGCTCCTGCTCCCCCTGGGGAGGTGACTTCATTTCTTCTCTTTGCTCCCCCTCAGATTCGTGCTCTTCTTCTTTATCTGGCTCCCCCTCAAACTCTGTGTTCATGGGATCATCATCTTTTGGATCCCCCCTCAGATGATGATTCTGCTTCTGCTGCTGCTGTCTTCTTCTTCTGTTCCTTTGCCTTTCACTTAACCTTCTTTTCTTCCTTCATTCTTTTCTCCTTGCTCTCCTTGAGGCGCTCTTTCTATATCTCTTTTTCTCATCCTTTTCGTCATTAATCACTTATGAAAGTTGCTCCACGTTTGAGATAAGTTGCTCCATCAGGTAAGATGAGTTACCAACCCCAATCTTGAGTTCTTGTTGGGTCAGCTCAATTTGTAGGGAGAAAGACTGATTCAGATTGTCAATCTTGTCAGAGAGAGATAGAATTTTCTCTTCATTTGCCTTCTGTGCTCGTAGGGCTTCTTCCTTCTAACAATTCATAGCCTTCAGATAGAGTTGATCTCTCTCTTTGATTTTGAGAGATATATCAAACATAGTGGCTTGGAGTCTGTTTTGAAACATATTATCTCCTTCTTTTGACAACATCTTTCCCTCTTCAGTGATGATAGACATCTTCTCAATCAACTCATCAGAATTCTTCAGTAACTCCTGCTTCGTAGGAGTTTGGTCATTTGGTTGGTCAGACTCTTGTTGACTGCCAGATTGGACTCCACGATTTTCATTCTTAGACAAATTTTCGAAAGCAGTGAGAATCTGATAATCTCGTTGAGTGCCAGTCACTGTTGGAGGATAAAGGAATATCATACAATTGTTCTTGGATAGTGGGAAGCTTCTCATCCTGAACTTAATCATCATTAGTGGTAGAGTGAAGGGACTCTATGATCATACACTTGGGCATAACCCTTCTGCCATCAGAACCCACTGTACAATCGTAGGGAATGTTGTGACACCCTCAAATTCGGGTTACCTGACTCCCGAGTTTGGTGTTCAGGATCCACAATATAATACCATCTAACTACCCATTCATATAGAAATAGTAATACATATCACATTAACATATGTTGTTAATACATTAGTCCCAGGTTCTCTAACCTTAATCTCACAAACATACCCTTTAGATATACAAAAAGGGTTTACAAAACAACATAATAAATATGCTAATCATAACTAATTTATCACGATGCCATTTCCTTTATTCTTCACTGCACCTTTTACCACTTCATTCCTAGCTAAAAAGTTTTATATATAGCAAGGGTGAGCAATAAATTTGCCCCGCAAGTTCAGACATACAATAAATGTATAAGAATCAATAAGAACAGACTATCTATTTTGATAGAATGAAACCAAAGTAAGAGGAACTTTGAAATAGCTGAACAAGTCGTTAATCAATAACAAATTTTCTCAAAATCTATGCAACACTATAATTTGATAATGAAAGAGTACAACGCTTTCAAAGTTTCTACGATATTCTATTGAATAATCAAGAATCAATTCTACGCATTAACAAAGTAGAATATTTTCCAGATTTATGCTGAGTGATCTATTGGATCTTGAACTTCTCTTCTGGAGTAACTATCAAAGATTTGACTTTGATATACCCAGGTGTATCAGATAACCATAAAGATTAAATTATACCCCTCTGCAAGTACTTAGAGCGGCCAACTCCTTGTACCCTATATTATGCATAATATTTAATCGCGCGCAAAGGCCCAATATACGACTAATAAAATGTTTCCTTTATATAAAAGATGGTTCTTCTCAATCTCAGAATCAAGATTTTGATTTAACAACGAAATATTATGATTTTAACATTTAGCCACTTCTCGATCTAGTTGAAATAATAGGTATCGATCTGTCAATAATAATTGAATTATCTTCTGAACCTATCAAGTTCTAACAATTATTTATCTAGCTAGAATAATTAGCTCAGACATATCTCAACACAATTCGACAATAAACAGGAATTATCTGTACTGTCAATACTAGCTTCTACGGATGTAAGTATCCAACAATAGTTATTCTCTAATTATATTCTCAGAATTCACTAATTCAATTTGAATTAATAAATATGCACTAACTGCGATTAATCAACAATAAATTATTGGACGTGGTCTAATTAACAATAATTAACCACCAATATAATTGAACAATTTGCCTTCTCCGTGGATTACTGCTATACAATATACTTATCTGCGTTCGTAAGACCTATAATCACAATATCGGTCTCACAATTAATAAAATCATTTATAACATGTATCACTGTAATTTACAGTCAAACTTTCTCCTAGGCACATTACCACATAGCCACATCAGTGTTTATAACCTATATAAACACTTATCAAGTCTAACTAGTTTGGTCTGGTTGTACTTCGGTCTATTCTCGGTGTTCTAGTCACCCTATCCGACAATTAACACATTTACTGTCAATTAAACTAAGTCTCTAAGTTTTAATATTATTTTAGATAAGTCAAATATCATTTATAATATTTTTCAGAATCTTTTAATAATATTTAAAAAATTATTATAATTTATAATAATTTTTTAAACACTCAAATCATTTTTAAATGATTTAATCATCAAATAATCTTATCATCATTAATATTTAATAATACAAAAATATTAATGTTATACTTGTCAAAATATTATAGTTATTATTAATAACTTAAAATATTTTTAAATCATCAATATTCTACTTAAATATTTTTTAAATTAATTAAAAATCATTTTTAAACCGTCACCATTAATATTTAAATATTAATGAAATTATCATCAAAATATTAGCAGCCATTAATTATAACTTAAAATATTTTTAAATCATTTTCCTCATTTTTAAATGATTTTTAAATCAATAAAATCATTTTTAATTTATTTATTTAATATACTAATTAAATAAATCTATGATCATTAATATTAATTTATTAATAAAAATTCTCCAACAATATTGAAAATTATATTTTATAATTAAAAATATTTTTAAACTCTTTATTCTTGTCTAAAATGATTTTTATAATATTAAAATCATTTTTAACTCATTTATTTAATATAATAATTAAATAAATTTAATATCATTAACATTAAATTATTAATGAAAATTACTCAAAAATATTAAAAGTTACATTTTATAACTCAAAATATTTTTAAATATATTATTCTTATTTAAAATAATTTTTAAAATATTAAAATCATTTTTTTCTAATTTATTTAATATACTAATTAAATAAATTAAATATCATTAATATTCAAATATTTATAATTATTAATGAAAAATATCCCAATTAATCAAAAATTATTTTTCATAGTTTAAAATAATTTTTAAAATAATTTTTGGTAATTTTTATAATTTATTTCTATTTTTAAATAATTTTCAGTAAATCAGAAAATAGAAATAATTAAAACCGTCGCTAAAACCCTTTAGCGACACTTTCTGTCGTCTTAAGTGTTCTTGAGCTCAAGAATACTGTCAGACCCGGGTTCAAGGTCATGGTTTGACCGGCTTTAAATCACCCATTAAAAATGTTTCTAGGCAATCTTAAGCATCAATCTTGTAGTACACATGTAATAATACATCTATTAATCTTCAATTTTGTCATATCACATCTGAGATGCAAGATCTGATGCCACAAAGTAGCTGTCAGAATAAGTTCTGCGTTTTCTGGGCAACCTAGAGGGTCTACTTTTAAGCTCAATTAATTTTATATTCTGTTCTTGATTCATGTGATTTGATGGTTTAAACTTATAGTCCATGTGTCAATGAACATAAATACAACAACATTACAGTTCAACAACAGCAGAAACTCAATATATGACCGGGTCAAACCATGTCAGAGGGCTGTTTATCCGATTTTCTGGAAATTCTGGAAAACAGCTATCATGGTCGAGTAGGCTACTTTGACCGCTTGCTACATTCGATCTGTTCATCAATTACATGATATAAAGCCATGAATCTATAGTCAAGACAACAGGCTATGCATTTATTACAACAACAACAACAAAACTCATAAAAACTGACAAATCTAGTCATTTGAAAAGTTTGTCAGACTCGGTTTTATACTTTCTGGGTTGCCCAGATTTGGCCCGGTCATGCCCGGTCAACGGGTTTTGACTGCTAATAACACACGATCTAGACATCCAATGACACTGATTCCAGTTGTAGATTAAATACCACATGACAAGCTACCAATTACAACTTTAAAACAACAAAAACCACAAATGAAAAAGAATTTGTGGCTCTTGACATTAGATTGTCAAACCAGAAAATCTGTTCTTTGACAGTTTTGGAAAAATTAAATTTTAAAGCACTTTGATGCTATGGATTCATGATGGATCAACATATAACATCTAAAAACATCCAATAACACAAGATTAAACTCTTAAACAAAAAAAATTTTCTAAGCAAGCAAGATCAAAATAGGTTTTAGGTTTATACCTTCTTGCTTCAAATCTTTGATTCTTACTCTCCTTAACTGATCTCGATGTTTAAGAGAGGTGTTTTGTGGCTGAGAAACTTTAAAATTTCGGAGGTCTTGTGTGAGAGAGAGTTGGTGAGAGCTAGGTTGAAAAATAAGTTAAGTTTAGTAACTTTCTCTCTCCCAAATCTATGTATATTGCTTGATGCAATGTAAAATCTGATGTGTGGCTGATTTTTGTTGGATTTTTAGGTCACCAAGTCAATATAGTGGTTCACCAACTAAAATTGTTGGAAAATTTTGCAAGTTACCAAATAAAGAAAGTAAAAAGGGCATTTTGGTAATTAGCATTATAATTTTAATGGCATGCTTGACATTTGTCACACCCTTAGGGTTTAACCCTAAGGTTCTAGCCCTTAGGCTTTACAACATTAGCTTTTTAGGATTTTCTAATTAGGGTTTTTAAATTAGAAAATTAAGATTTTAAATCTATAATTAGGGTTTCCGAATTAAATTAGTTTTTCCTAATCATATTAACGTTTAATAAACACATTAAGCTTACCAATTAGGATTAAGGTTTAGAAATCTCAGATTTAGAATTTAGGTTTTTTGACTTTTGATTAGGGTTCCTAACTATGTGTTAGGGTTTTTAATCCCGAGATTAGGGTTTCTAATCCCTTAATAGGATTTACTAATATTGTACCCTACCCGATCAATCATTGAACAATAACTCTATACAGTACAAACGCATACTTATCAATATCATAATTTTAATTGTATTTTCTATCAAATCCCTATCCAGAAATTAGGGTTAGGATTTCTAGAGCTGTTAAGCACAACTCTACTCTAATTTCTCAGTCAATACACAAATTGACTAATTCTAGAGACTCGTATCATAGATGCACAGCACAATATTAAAAATTAATATTAATATTAATAAAAAAAATTATTCGTAAAATTCGGATTATTCGAAATCCTGGGTTATCACAAATGTAGTGGTTACCAGCATGTCGGTAGACTTTGAAGTGAGACTGGTCTTTGATAATCTTAGTTGTAAACTTCTTTACTCTCGGAAAGTTCTATGACACCAGCTCCAAGTTTGGAAACTGTGAGTAACACCAGCTGAAGTAACTTCCATTGTTTCAGTATATGCCTTTAACCAGGGCATCCATGGTGTGACACCCCCAAATCCGGGTTACCTGACCCCTGAGTTTGGTGTTCACGATCCACAATATAATACCATTTAACTACCCATTCATATATAAATAGGATTGCATAAGTCATTAACATATATTGTTAATACATAGGTCCCAGGTCCACTAACCTTAACATTACAGAAATACATATACAAAAAGGGTTTACAATACAATACATCATAATAATATTGTTCATTATAACTGTAAGACCCCGAATTTTATGAAATAAAAGTATTCAATTTTTCTTCTAATTACTATTCAGTAAATGGTTAAATTGATAAATGTTAAAGTTAAGGGTGATATATGATTTTTTTTCAAAATACACAAGTGGTTATAAAATATTCATTGTTGTCGGGGAATATTCGTTTGGTCGTGGAATATTCTTTCTGTCGGGGAATATTCGTACGACGGCGCAGCCATTTATGGGCCTCATAACAGAATAACTGTCGGGTGAAGAAAACGACAATTTTGAGTTTTTATAAATAACGGCGTAGTTGTTACCGTTAACACTGTTGGAATACCCGGTGGTTAAAATACAGTAATACTCGTTATTGCACAGTAGCACACGGTATTGCATAGTATTTTTGAAATTATTGATTTTTACGTAAGAAGGCACTACTCAATAATTGTTACAGTAATTACTGTTCAATATTTTATTTTATTGATTCAATAATTGCTACGTTGAAATTTTATATTATTGTTGTTCAATAATTGTCACTGCACAGTATTTCCCATTATCAGATCAATAATTCATATTATTTGAATAATATTATTAGATAACATTATTGGCAATGTCTAGAAAGTTCTGTCTAAGGAGAGATTTGGTCACCTAATTGCGCTCCAGTAAGGAGAAATTCTTATTGGAAAGCCCCCTCTTTCCTGGGAACGGCCTGGTTGTCATAAATGTGATTCTGTAATATTATTAGTGAATAATTAATTATTAATTCATATGATAAGGAAATATTTATTTTGTATGGATATAAGTGAGGGATATATTTTTGTGGTTAAAAATGAAGGAGTTAATGTTGAGGTGTTTTATCTGTATTTTTATTGGAACGGAGGTATTGAAAATCAAATTAGGGTTTTTAAGGTATTTGCGAGGGTTATAATTTTTAATCCGACCGTTGGATCGTGGTAATATTTGGATATGTTATACATATATAAGTTGAGTATATGTCCATAAATTTTGAACCGTTAAAAATGAACGTATGATTTGTTATGAATTTTACGAGATGACTGGTTCAAAAATTGTTGAATTTTCGGAGTTAAACATTTCGGTGAAAAATTCTAGAATTGGTGGGCCCCACTCTTGGTTGGTGAAGAAATATGCTGAGATTTTTATTCAAATGTGGTGGGTGGGAATAGTAGCAGGTAAAGCCATCAGGTTACAGGTTAAGTCTGATTCGGCGTGCTAACATTTTCCTATAAATAGAGGGCTAAGTTAGAATTAAAAATCACACCAGAATTCATAAGTTTTCTCTCTTTCTCTCTCTAGATTATTGAGTATAATTTGTGAGTATTTAGATACTCTGTGAGTTTCTATTCATCAATGCAAGTTTCCTTCAGCCTTATACCGATCAGAAGTACTGCTCTTTTGAGGTAAGGGATAGTAATGGATTTTAAGGGTTGTTATATTTTTCAGTTTCATAATTTTTCTGAACTTCAAAAATTCTAAAAAAATTTGAAATGATGTTTTGATGAGTTTTCTTGATTGTGTCCAAAAATAGTGATTTTTGGATGTATAGATTGAGAGTTATGAATTTTATGAGAAAAGACTATTTTAAAAGTAATCGCTTATAATTCCTTGTGGTTAACTCCAAAATTGATAAAATTTTTATTGGGAGTATATGTATATGATAGAAGTATACTCTATAAATTTTAGAATTTTTGGACAAAAGTAAATTTTTTGATAAATGTCTAAATATTCGGTTGTTTTGGCCATATGAAAAATAGTAAATGACTTTTAAAAATTTTGAGAAAAATATATGTTTACTATGAGACTATATTATGCTAAATCCCAGAAAATAAATATTTTTGGAACTGATTTGGTATTTTTCATGAAAATGGTCTAGTTATGAGTAAATGAATTAAATATGTTTTGTGAAGTAAGAAAATTAGAAAATAGGATTTTATGACTTGAAAATTCTATATGAGGTATATGCAGATTTTTGATGAGGGTTTTGGTTATTGGTGATGAAATTTTATGAGTTTGGCATTTTAGAATGATTAAATGCATTATTTAGTAAACTGTAAACAATTAAAATAAATTGTTTATAAGCTTAAAAAATATTATTCTTTCAATATCATTATACCGAAATATTGGTATGTATTTTATTGTAGAATTTTTACCTTTTTGTGAGGGTTACTATTCATGAGTTACTATTCACGAGTTACCATTCATGAGTTACTATTCACGACTTACTATTCACGATAAAATTGGTTTCTTTTTCTAACCAAATTATAGTTGATTTATGAATATTACTCTTGAGATTAAATCTATATGTTGATCATATTGTTTTCATTATCATATATAATATTTTTATAACCCTGATGTTGAAATTCTCTTTTACTTGAGTGTAAAGATGGGTAGATTATTGGTATGATCATGACTTTGGGTTCTCTTTGGCCAGTAGTGCTAAGTTGAATTATTGACTAGTATGATCATGACCATTGAATTTATAATTGAATATCTTCAGCTTAAGTGCAAAGGTGAAATGATCAACATGGTTATAATTATTGTTTATATAAATGATTAAATATTTCTTTGAGATATTAATATATTTGGTCTGTAGTGCAAATATGAACTGTTGATGAATATATTTGGCCGTAGTGCAAATATGAACTGTTGAGGAATATCTTTGGCCTGTAGTGCAAAGATGAAATATTGATGAATATCTTTGGCCTGTAGTACAAAGATGAATTGTTGATGAATATCTTTGGCCCGTAGTGCAAAGATGACATGTTGTTGAATATCTTTGGCTAGTAGTGCAAAGATGAACAGATGTTGAGATAAACATAATCAACTGGTGATACAAATGAATATCTTTGGCCGTAGTGCAAAGATGAAGTTATTAGTATGATTATGAACAGGAAATGTGATTTGGTGTAACCATGATCTTTGATGTTTCAGGTAAAGATAGGTTATGAAAATTATCTTCGTCCTAGATGAGAAGAGGAATTTTGAACTACAGTTATGATTATGAGTTATTCATATGATTGTGGACCAGAATTATTGATTGATCTTACAGGGATAAAATATTGTTGATGGATTTTTAACATTTAGAAGATAATAGACTTTATAGTCTATTTGACTCTTCTAATGGATTACTCGTTCCGCTGCAACTATGGTTGAAATTTTTATCATTTACCATATGTTCTAAATCTCTGATTTATTATTGATGAAGGCTATTGATAATTTAATTATCTTTAGTCATGATATTCTTTACTGAGCTAGTTGTGCTCACCCTTTTGCTTCACAATTCCTTTCAGGTAATAAGAGTGTAGCTGGGTCGAGCGAGGGTAACGGGAAAATAGAACGGTGATCTCTAGCTGTGAATGTTCTCCCGAAGCAGTATAGAAAAGTTCATTTAGTAGTTTTATTTGGCGAATCCAATAGGGTAAGGTGTACCCAACGTTGGAAGGGTGGTTTGCCACTATCATACAAGATGTCTAACGACATACAACCTCGTGTCATCATAAGACAGGGATGTGCTCATCCACTTGCTGAGTATATATACTAGCACTACCTATATAATCTTGGTGTTTGTTTGAAGTATAATTCTCAATTAGAGACAGTAGAGATAATGATATGTCAAGAAAAGACTCACCATTGGGAAGAATATGATAGTAATCTTCTCGTTTTTCTTTGGGGTCTATTTGGTTAACCAAGAATAATTCTGTGACCATATGATATCTATCATAACCTAGACGCATGGCCTCCCATGTACGAAGGTTCCCTTGAGCACTTCCCAAAGATTCTAATTTCTAAAACAGTTTTTGACTATACCTTTATGTAAGGTGTCATTGTGAGGTGATGTCCACGATTGGAACATGAGTCACATTTGGTATATATTTGTATCCAAACTCACAGCATATGTGTTGTTGTATTTTGCACGACAATTGTTGTAATAAAGTTGTAGTTGTTTTCTGTACCATGTATTTGGCGACTCAAAATAGGTTGGATGGAATGGACCTATTTTGGGGTTGTCACAATAACTAATTTATAACTATGCCTTTTCCCTTGTTCTTCTTTGCAGCACCTTCTGCAACTTCATCCCTAGCTAAAAAGTTTTATTTATAGCAAGGGTGAGCAACATGTTTGCCCCGCAAGTTAAGACATATAATAAAGATATAAAAATCAATATCAATTGTTCTAACATTCTCCACAACAATGATCTGATAAAGAAAGAGTACAACGCTTTCAAGGTTTTCTACGATATTTAATGAATAATCAAGAATTAATTCTAAAAAATAACAAAGTGAAATGTTTTCCAGATTTATGCTGAGCGATCACACTAGATCTAGAACTTATTTTCTCGGGTATCTATCAAAGATTTACTTTGATACATACGCAGGAGTATCAGATAACCATAAAGATTAAATCATACCCCTCTGCAAGTACTTAGAGCCGGCCAACTCCTTGTACCCTATATTATGCATAATACTTAACAGCGCGCAATGCTCGAATATAAGACCTAAAATGTTCCCTTTATATACAAGGTTGTCCTTCTCAATCTCAGAATCAAGATTTTGATTTAACAACAAAATACTGTGATTTCAAATTATATCTATTTATCGATCTAGCCGAAACAATTGGCATCAATCTATCGATAACAATTGATTTCTCTTCTCGTATTTATCAAGTTCTAACAAATGTTCGTCTAGCCAGAATAATTAGCTAAGACATTTCTCAATATAATTTGACAATAAACAGGAATTATCTGTATTGTCAATATTAGTTTCTACAGATATAAATATCCAACAACAGTAATTCTACGAATATATATTTTTCGAATCAGTAATTCAATTTGAATTATTAATCATGCACTAACTGCGAATAATCAACAATAAATTCCCTGGACATGATATAATTATCAATAATTATAACTGAATGAATATAACTCAAGGTTGAGTTAGGAAACTTGCCTTTCGCGTTGATTACAGCTACACAATAAACTTATCTGCGTTCGTAAGACCTATAACCAATAATATAGGTCTCACAATTAGCACAATATTTTATAACACGTAACAC
Organism: Panax notoginseng; assembly: GCA_016801055.1. Lineage (NCBI taxonomy): Eukaryota > Viridiplantae > Streptophyta > Magnoliopsida > Apiales > Araliaceae > Panax > Panax notoginseng. Next base: position 187,603,700 of record CM029016.1, read on the forward strand.
TGTATTTTACATTCAAACTTCTCCTAGACACATTACCACATAGCCACATTAGTGTTTATAACCAATATAAACACTTATCCAGTCTAACTATTTCGGTCTGGTTGGACCACGGTCCATTCTCGGTGTTCTAGTCACCCTAACCGACAATTAACACATTGATTGTCAATTAAGTCAAATATCGTTTATAATATTTTTCGAAAGCTTTTAATAATTTATAAACAATTATTATAATTTATAATAATTTTTCAAACACTTAAATCATTTATAAATAATTTAATTATCAAATAATCTTATCATTATTAATATTTAATAATATAAAAATATTAATAACATACTTGTCAAAATATTAAAGTTATTATTAATAACCCTAAAATATTTTTAAATCATCAATATTCTACTTAAATGATTTTTAAAATAATTAAAATTATTTTTAAATCATCACCATTAATATTTAAATATTAATATAATTATTATCAAAATATTAAAAGTCATTAATTATAACTTAAAATACTTTTAAAATATTTTTCTCATTTTTAAATGATTTTTAAATCAATAAAATTATTTTTAATTCATTAAATTTAATAAATAAATAATCTAATATCATTAATATTAATTTATTAATGAGAATTCTCCAAAAATATTGAAAATTATATTTTATAATTCAAAATATTTTTTAACACTTTATTCTTATTTAAAATAATTTTTAAATCATTAAAATCATTTTTAACTTATTTATTTAATTTAGTAATTAAATAAATCTAATATCATTAATATTAAATTATTAATGAAAATTCTCCAAAAATAGTGAAAATTATATTTTATAATTCAAAATATTTTCTAACACTTTATTCTTATTTAAAATAATTTTTCATAATATTAAATCATTTTTCTCTAATTTATTTAATACACTAATTAAATAAATTAAATACCTTTACTATTTAAATAATTATAAATATTGAAGAAAAATATTCCAATTGGTCAAACGTTATAATTTAAAATAATTTTTAAAACTATTTTTGGTAATTTTTAGAATTTATTTCTATTTTTAATTAATTTTCGAAATATTCAGAAATTAAAATAAATCAAATCGTCGCTAAAGGGATTTAGCGACACAAAGCGTCGATGTTGGTGTTCTTGAGCCTCAAGAACACTGACAGCTTCGTTAACAACCTGCCATGTTTGACCATAGATTAAACTCAGTTCTTGCATGTTCTGCTCAACCTAAAAGTCAGATATTGTAGTGCTTATGTCACTCTACAAGTTACAATACTTATCTTGGTCAAACAACATCACCACAAGGAGATCAAAGCCTCCAAATGTGATGTCAGACGGTTTCTGGGTTTTCCAGAAACCCAGACAGTGCGAGTAGGTACTTTCATGCTCAAATTATTCTATGTTCCCGTTATCAAATGGCTCGATATTTGGTCCAAAACTGTAGTACTCATGACAAGGAACAACGAGATAACAATATCTCAGTCCAAAAACAACAGACCCACAATGTAACACTTGGTTAAAGTCTGTCAGAATCTTTGTTCTTAGCGTTTCTTGAAATTCCAGAATTTCAAAAGTAGAGCGAGTGGCCTACTTTGACCACTTGCCATGATCTATATGTTTGTTGTTTAAGAGTTATAAATCCATAAAGTTAAAGAACACATATCAGGCTACAACGTGATTCCCACACATCATTAAAATAATATCATAACTGACAGATCCAGACCTTTAAAACTCATGTCAGACATTGTTCTTGGCCTTTCTGGGTTACCCAGAATTGGCCCGGTCATGCCCGGTCAACGGGTTTTAACCGTTAATATCTCCTAATCCAGACATCATATGGTACTGATTCCACTTGCAGCTTAAAGATAACATAACCAGCTACCCATAACAACTTGAAAACATCAAAAACAACAAACGAACAAGAATCTGTGGCGCCTGACATTAGCTTGTCAGACCACAAATTTTGTTCTTGGACAGATTTGAAAAACTTCGATTTTTACCAACTTTGATGCTATGGATCCATCATGGATCAACATAGATCAACTAAAAACATTATATAACATAAAATTAAACATTTTAACACAAAATTTCTCTTAGCATACAAGATCAAAATAAGTTTTAGGTTTTATACCTTTTCTTTAACATGCTTGATCTTGATCTTCTTAACTGATCTGGGGTGATCTAAGGGATGTTCTAGGGGCTAATTTACTTATGATTTTCATGGGTTTAGGAGAGAGAGAGAGTTGGTGAGAGCTTGGAGTGTATAATGAATAAATGCTAGACTTTCTCTCTCTTTAACATATATATTACTTTGATTCATTGCATGTTGCTTAGCTAGCTGCTGAAATAAGCTGATTTGCTAGATTTCTAGAGTCACCAAGTCAAATGGTTAGCTGAACAACTAAAGGTTTTACCAATTTTACAAGTTAGCTCATTCTAAATGTAAAAAGGGCATTTTGGTCATTTATATTTTAATTTTAATGGCAATCTTGTCCAATGCACAAACCCTTAGGGTTTTGGATTTGAACCCCTTAGGGTTTAGGATTTGAACCCTTTAGGGTTTAAGGTTTAAACCCTTTAGGTTTGCAATTTACTTTCCAAGATTTTTGAATTTCTGTTTTCAAAATAGAAAATTAATATTCCTAAATTATAATTAGGATTCGATAATTAAATTTATACTTCCTAATCATAAAATTCAATCTTGCTAATTAGGATTAATATTCCTAATTAAAATTACTTAATTTAGCAATTACGGTCAAAATGGTCATTAGGGTTTATAACCCACGAATTAAGGTTTTAATTAGAAAAATAAATTTTCTAAATTACAATTAGGGTTTGTAAAATAGAAATTAAAATAACTAAAATATAATTAGCATTTTCTAATCATATTAAAGTTTAATACACATATTGGGCTTGCCAATTAGGATTAGGGTTTTCTAATTTAGGTTTTAGGATTCCCGAATATGAAATTAGAGTTTCCCAACGTACAATTAGGGTTTCTAATCTTGAGATTAGGGTTTCTAATCTCTTATTAGGTTTTATAAATTTCAAACCTTATCCGATCAATCATTGATCAAAAATTCTATACAGTACAAACACGTACTTATCAAAATAATTATTTTAATTCTATTTTCTATCGAATCCCTTTCCAGAAATTAGGGTTAGGGTTTCTAAAGCTATTAGGCATAACTCTACTCTACATTTTATTAGTCAATACACAAATTGACCTTCTCAAGAGTCGTATCACAGAAACTTGTCACAAAATTAATAATCAATATTAATATTAAATAAAAGAAAATTATTCGCAAATTTTAGATTATTCGAAATCCCGGGTTATCACATTCACCCCTCCTTAAAAGGATTCCATTCTCGGAATCACCGCTTTCTTATTCTCTATAATCTTTTAAAGTTGTATCATCAATTCAATTTTATCAACACAATATTAATTTGTGTTTCCAATTCTAACCTGTGACTTGAATCTATAAAAGAAAACAGTCCACAGAAAATACCTAACTCAATATTACTCGCGTAATTAAATTTCTAAACGAAATCATTACCTGTTGCGATCTCCTGAGCAACCATTGCATCTTGCACCGTCATATTGAATGCACAGGACGATGGTCTTCCTGGCTGTGTAGGTCCTCGAACCGCCAAGGTTCCGCCACCGGGTCCCTTGTTTCCACTTTCTTTTTCCGCATTCTTCTTCGGACAGTTTCGAACCAAATGATCAGTCGATCCACATCCAAAGTAACCTTGAATTTTCTTCGGACAAGGGCAATTGGGTGACATATGCCCCTCTTGTCTGCAGTTATAGCAAACTCCCTTCTTCTTCAGGCAAAGTCCAGCATGGTTCTTCCCATAATTCGTACATGGCTCCCTTCCTTTTCTATTATCTTCTGTCTTGCCTCCTAATCGGGTATTCTCATTCCACTTTCTCTTATTAGGGTTACTTCCACCACTGTTTCCACCATCGTTGGTCTTCTTCTTCTTCTCTTGATGAAATCGATACGCAGCTTCACTCCCTCCTTCAGCAATTAATGCTTTCTCCATCAAGGCTGCGAACGTGTTAATCTGCAATACCGCTACCTTGTTGAATATTCCTGGTTTCAGTCTGTTCTCGAATCTTCTTGCCTTTCTCACCTCTGCGTCCACCTGATGAGGTGCAAATCTTGCCAGCTCATTGAATTTGGCAGCATATTCAGATACCGACATGTTCTCCTGCTTAAGTTCTAAAAATTTGACTTCCATCCTGGATTGCATATTCGGCGAAAAGTAATTCTCAAAGAACAACTCCTTGAATCTTGTCCACAACACCACCTTTGTACCAACTCTCGCTTGGTTCGTCTCCCACCAGTAATTAGCTTCTCCCTTCATCAGATAAGTTGCAAAAACAATCTTTTGCTCTTCCGCCACTCGCGCAATGACGAATGCTTTCTCCATCTCCTTCACCCAAGTTTGGGCTTCAATCGGATCTATGCTTCCCTTGAATTCTGGCGGTCCTACCGCTTTAAAATCCTTGAAGTTAGCCAATCTATCAGCTGGTTATTTTCTCGCTCTTCCTCTTCCCGCGGGAGCTCTATTCTCCATAGCTTGGGCAATCATATCCGTAAAGTTTTGCATCGGGTCAGCTTGACCTCCTTCGTTGTTCACTGACTGTTCTTCTCATTGGTTTTGATTATGTCGTCTAGGCAGCATGATCTGATTTAAATAAAAATCTTATATTAATTCTCTTTCTTTACATAAATTCTTAACACAATAAGAATTCAACACATAATTCTCATATAATTGCATATTTATTCAAATAGCACATTGTACATTTTGTACTTATCATATATTACTATCCCTTTTTAAATCATATCAGGATTATTAACACAACCTTACACAAAAGTTGCAATTCTCCATTCTCACACAATTATTACCAGTTCATCAAACTTACCACACTTATGAGTTCAGGAACTTGCCACAATTATATGAGTGTATGAACTTATCCTAGTCAGACCTTTGGTGTCCATTCGCTGAGGGGTTCAAAATATTTCATATAATTGTGAGTCATTAACTTACCATAAATATGAGTTTTAAGAACACACAAATTAATCTTAATCTTATATTCATATAGAAAATAAAGATTTCATTCATAAAACACATATATATTTACATATGCCTAAACATCGTTCTCGATATTACAACACTTAATATCATAAACTTCTACCCAAAAGATACTATTACATATATCTAAGTTGTCTATCGACCACTCCCTTCACCAGTCCTCTTCTTGTTGGGACACTTGTTGAATCCCTGACCCGTCTGCCCACATGAGAAATACTTTCTCAAATTCGGCTTAGGACAATGCAAAGAAATATGTCCTTCTTGCTTACAGTTGAAACAGACATTCTTCAACATCATGCATTCTCTAGCGTGAGTCTTTCCATACTTGGTACAGGCTTGCTTCTTCTTCGAGCTTGACTTTTTAGAATTAGGGTTGTCGTTGTCACTCATCCTCTTTTTTTTGTCCTTCTTGTTGGTTCCTTCAGATGATCCACCACCTTCAGCCTTCATTCTGCCCACCTACGCCTTGAGCTCGTTCTGTTCTTCAATCATTTCGCGTAATGCTCGCTCCGTCTTCCACAACTCCTCTAGAAGAAATACTTTACTTTGGAGTTCCTGGACTTCTACAGATAGCTGATCTTGTTCTCCAACTTTGATCTTATTCTTTAAATCCACCTTAGCTGGCTCATACTCTGCCTCCTCATCTCCACTCAGATACATCTCGGGATAATCGTCATGATCGCTCCCAAGATTGACCATTGGTTCATCCTCTCCCACCTTCTCCACTAATTCTCTTTGCGCTGGCACCTCGGCTTCTGGCACCAGTGCAACAGCCGCCAGCATCTCCGCACTCTTTTCACCTTCTCAGACATCCTACAATCAATTTAAACAACTTGATTAATACAAACTTCTCACTATTGATGCACATCGACAATCTCTTACTTAGAACTCTAAATGAGTTTTCTCTATCTCACGTATGGTTATAATCCTAGGGTTTTCCCCCCACCCCACTTAAGATTTATAACCTACAGCTCTTCTACTAACTGGTGACACCTTGGTCACTACAGCTCTGATACCAACCTGTGACACCCCCAAATCCGGGTTACCTGACCCCTGAGTTTGGTGTTCACGATCCACAATATAATACCATTTAACTACCCATTCATATATAAATAGGATTACATAAGTCATTAATATATATTGTTAATACATAGGTCCCAGGTCCACTAACCTTAACATTACAGAAATACCCCTTAGATATACAAAAAGGGTTTACAATACAATACATCAAAATAATATTATTTATCATAACTAATTTATAACTATGCATTTTCCCTTGTTCTTCTTCGCAGCACCTTCTGCAACTTCATCCCTAGCTAAAAAGTTTTATTTATAGCAAGGGTGAGCAACAAGTTTGCCCCGCAAATTAAGACATACAATAAAGATATAGAAATCAATATCAATTGTTCTAACATTCTCCGTAACAATGATCTGATAAAGAAAGAGTACAACGTTTTCAAGGTTTTCTACGATATTCAATGAATAATCAAGAATTAATTCTATGAAATAGCAAAGTGGAATGTTTTCCAGATTTATGTTGAGTGATCACACTAGATCTAGAACTTATTTTCTCGGGTATCTGTCAAAGATTTACTTTGATACATATGTAGGAGTATCAGATAACTATAAAGATTAAATCATACCCCTCTGCAAGTACTTAGAGCCTGCCAACTCCTTGTACCCTATATTATGCATAGTACTTAACAGCACGCAATGGTCGAATATAAGACCTAAAATGTTCCCTTTATATAAAAGGTTGTCCTTCTCAATCTCAGAATCAAGATTTTGATTTAACAACGAAATACTGTGATTTCAAATTCTATCTACTTATCGATCTAGCCGAAATAATTGGCATCGATCTATCAATAATAATTGATTTCTCTTCTCGTATTTATCAAGTTCTAACAAATATTCGTCTAACCAGAATAATTAGCTAAGACATTTTTCAATATAATTTGACAATAAACAGGAATTATCTGTACTATCAATATTAGTTTCTACAGTTATAAATATCCAACAACAGTAATTCTACGAATATATATTTTTCGAACCAGTAGTTCAATTTGAATTATTAATCATGCACTAACTGCGAATAATCAACAATAAATTCCCTGAACATGGTATAATTATCAATAATTAACCATTATAATAATTGAATGAATATAACTCAAGGTTGAGTTAGGAAACTTGCCTTTCGCGTTGATTACAGCTACACAATAAACTTATCCACGTTCGTAAGACCAATAACAAATAATATCGATCTCACAATTAGCAAAATATTTTATAATACGCAACACTGTATTTTACATTCAAACTTCTCCTAGACACATTACTACATAGCCACATTAGTGTTTATAACCTATATAAACACTTATCAAGTCTAACTATTTCGGTCTGGTTGGACCACGGTCTATTCTCGGTGCTCTGGTCACCCTAGCCGATAATTAACACATTGATTGTCAGTTAAACTTGGTCTCTAAGCTTCAATATTATTTTAGATAAGTCAAATATTGTTTATAATATTTTCTGGAAGCTTTTAATAATTTATAAACAATTATTATAATTTATAATAATTTTTCAAACATTTAAATCATTTTTAAATGATTTAATTATCAAATAATCTTATCATTATTAATATTTAATAATATAAAAATATTAATAACATACTTGTCAAAATATTAAATTTATTATTAATAACATAAAATATTTTTAAATCATCAATATTCTACTTAAATGATTTTTAAAATAATTAAAATCATTTTTAAATCATCACCATTAATATTTAAATATTAATGCAATTATTATCAAAATATTAAAAGTCATTAATTATAACTTAAAAAACTTTTAAAAAAATTTTCTCATTTTTAAATAATTTTTAAATCAATAAAATCATTTTTTAATTCATTTATTTAATTTAATAAATAAATAATCTAATATCATTAATATTAATTTATTAATGAAAACTCTCCAAAAATATTGAAAATTATATTTTATAATTCAAAATATTTTTTAACACTTTATTCTTATTTAAAATGATTTTTAAATCATTAAAATCATTTTTAACTTATTTATTTAATTTAGTAATTAAATAAATCTAATATCATTAATATTAAATTATTAATAAAAATTCTCCAAAAATATTGAAAATTATATTTTATAATTCAAAATATTTTCTAACACTTTATTCCTATTTAAAATAATTTTTCATAATATTAAATCATTTTTCTCTAATTTATTTAATACACTAATTAAATAAATTAAATACCTTTAATATTTAAATAATTATAAATATTAAAGAAAAATATTTCAATTGGTCAAAAATTATTTTTCATAATTTAAAATAATTTTTAAAACCATTTTTGGTAATTTTTAGAATTTATTTCTATTTTTAATTAATTTTCGGAATATTCAAAAATTAAAATAAATCAAACCGTCGCTAAAGGGCTTTAACGACACAAAGCGTCGTTGTTGGTGTTCTTGAGCCTCAAGAACACTGACAGCTTCGTTAACAACCTGCCATGTTTGACCATAGATTAAACTCGGTTCTTGCATGTTCTACTCAACCTAAAATTCAGATATTGTAGTGCTTATGTCACTCTACAAGTTACAATACTTATCTTGGTCAAACAACATCACCACAAGGAGATCAAAGCCTCCAAATGTAGTGTCAGACGGTTTATGGGTTTTCTAGAAACCCAGACAGTGCGAGTAGGTACTTTCATGCTCAAATTATTCTATGTTCCCGTTATCAAATGGCTCGATATTTGGTCCAAAACTGTAGTACTCATGACAAGGAACAACAAGATAACAATATCTCAGTCCAAAAACAACAGACCCACAATGTAACACTTGGTCAAAGTCTGTCAGAATCTTTGTTCATAGCGTTTCTGGAAATTCCAGAATTTCAAAAGTAGAGCGAGTGGCCTACAACCACTTGCCATGATCTATATGTTTCTTATATAAGAGTTATAAATCCATAAAGTTAAAGAACACATATCAGGCTACAACGTGATTACCACACATCATTAAAACAATATCATAACTGACAGATCCAGACCTTTAAAACTCGTGTCAGACGTTGTTCTTGGCCTTTCTAGGTTACCCAGAATTGGCCCGGTCATGCCCGGTCAACGGGTTTTAACCGTTAATATCTCCTAATCCAGACATCACATGGTACTGATTCCACTTGCAGCTTAAAGATAACATAACCAGCTACCCATAACCACTTGAAAACATCAAAAACAACAAACGAACAAGAATCTGTGGCGCCTGACATTAGCTTGTCAGACCACAAATTTTGTTCTTGGACAGATTTGAAAAACTTCGAATTTTACCAACTTTGATGTTATGGATCCATCATGGATCAACATAGATCAACTAAAAACATTATATAACATAAAAGTAAACACTTTAACACAAAATTTCTCTTAGCATACAAGATCAAAATAAGTTTTAGGTTTTATACCTTTTCTTTAATATGCTTGAACTTAATCTTCTTAACTGATCTGGGGTGATCTAAGGGATGTTCTAGGGACTGATTTACTTATGATTTTCGTGGGTTTAGGAGAGAGAGAGAGTTGGTGAGAGCTTGGAGTGTATAATGAATAAATGCGAGACTTTCTCTCTCTTTAACATATATATTACTTTGATTCATTGCATGTTGTTTAGCTAGCTGCTGAAATAGGCTGATTTGCTGGATTTCTAGAGTAACCAAGTCAAATGGTTAGGTGAAAAACTAAAGGTTTTACCAATTTTATAAGTTAGCTCATTTAAAATGTAAAAAGGGCATTTTGGTTATTTGCATTTTAATTTTAATGGCAATCTTGTTCAATGCACAAACCCTTAGGGTTTAGGGTTTGAACTCTTTAGGGTTTAAACCCTTTAAGTTTGCAATTTGCATTCCAAGATTTTTGAATTTCAGTTTTCAAAATAGAAAATTAATATTCCTAAATTATAATTAGGATTCGATAATTAAATTTATATTTCCTAATCATAAAATTCAATCTTGCTAATTAGGATTAATATTCCTAATTAAAATTGCTTAATTTAGCAATTACGGTCAAAATGGTCATTAGGGTTTATAACCCACGAATTAAGGTTTTAATTAGAAAATTAAATTTTCTAAATTACAATTAGGGTTTGTAAAATAGAAATTAAAATAACTAAAATATAATTAGGGTTTTCTAATTATATTAAAGTTTAATACACTCATTGGGCTTGCCAATTAGGATTAGGGTTTTCTAATTTAGGTTTTAGGATTCTCGAATATGAAATTAGGGTTTTGCAGCGTACAATTAGGGTTTCTAATCTTGAGATTAGGGTTTTTAATCTCTTATTAGGTTTTATAAATTTCAAACCTTATCCGATCAATCATTGATCAAAAATTCTATACAGTACAAACACGTACTTATCAAAATAATTATTTTAATTCTATTTTCTATCGAACCCCTTTCCAGAAATTAGGGTTAGGGTTTCTAAAGCTGTTAAGCACAACTCTACTCTAAATTTTATTAGTCAATACACAAATTAACATTCTCGAGACTCGTATCACAGAAACTTGTCACAAAATTAATAATCAATATTAATATTAAATAAAAAAAAATTTATTCACAAATTTTGGATTATTCGAAATCCCAGGTTATCACACATGGTGTAACGCCCCCAAAATAGGTCCATTCCATCCAACCTATTCTGAGTCGCCAAATACATGGTACAGAAAACAACTATAACTTTATTACAACAATTGTCGTGCAAAATACAACAACAAATATGCTGTGAGTTTGGATACAAATATATACCAAATGTGACTCATGTTCCAACCGTGGACATCACCTCACAATGACACCTTACATAAAGGTATAGTCAAAAACTGTTTTAGAAATTGGAATCTTTGAAAAGTGCTCAAGGAAACCTTCGTACATGGAAGGCCATGCGTCTAGGTTATGATAGATATCATATGGCCACAGAATTATCCTTGGTTGATCCAATAGACCCCAAAGATAAACAAGAAGATTACTATCATATTCTTCCCAATGGTGAGTCTTCTCGTGACTTATCATTATCTCCACTGTCTCTAATTTATACTTCAAACAAACACCAAGATTATATAGGTAGTGCTCGTAAATATACTCAGCAAGTGGATGAGCACATCCCTGTCTTATGATGACACGAGGTTGCATGTCATTAGACATCTGGTATGATAGTGGAAAAACACCCTTCCAACGTTGGGTTCGCTTCACCCTAGATGATTCACCAAATATAACAACTAAATGAACTTTTCTATACTGCTTCGGGAGAACATCCACAGCTAGAGATCACCGTTCTATTTCCCCTTTACCCTCGCTCGACCCAGCTACACTCTAATTACCTGAAAGGAATTGTGAAGCAACAGGGTGAGCACAACTAGCTCAGTAAAGAATATCATGACTAAAGATAATTAAATTATCAATAGCCTTCATCAATAATAAATCAGAGATTTAGAACATATGGTAAATGATAAAAATTTCAACCATAGTTGCAGCGGAACGAGCAATCCATTAAAAGAGTCAAATAAACTATAAAGTCTATTATCTTCTCCATGTTAAAAATTCATCAACAATATTTTATCCCTGTAACATCAATCAACAATTCTAGTCCACAATCATATGAATAACTCATAATCATAACTGTAGTTCTAAATTCCTCTTCTCATCCAGGACGAAGATAATTTTCATCACCTATCTTTACCTGAAACATCAAAGATCACGGTTACACCAAATCACATTTCCTGTTCATAATCATACTAATAACTTCATCTTTGCACTATGGCCAAAGATATTCATTTGTATCACCAGTTGGTCATGTTTATCTTAATATCTGTTCATCTTTGCACTACTAGCCAAAGATATTCAACATGTCATCTTTGCACTACGGGCCAAAGATATTCATCAACAATTCATCTTTGTACTACATGCCAAAGATATTCATCAATATTTCATCTTTGCACTACAGGCCAAAGATATTCCTCAACAGTTCATATTTGCACTACGGCTAAATATATTCATCAACGGTTCATATTTGCACTACAGGCCAAATATATTAATATCTCAAAGAAATATATAATCATTTATATAAACAATAATTATAACCAAGTTGATCATTTCACCTTTGCACTTAAGCTGAAGATATTCAATTATAAATTCAATGGTCATGATCATACTAGTCAATAATTCAACTTTGCACTACTGGCCAAAGAGAACCCAAAGTCATGATCATACCAGTAATCTATCCATCTTTACACTCAAGTGAAAGAGAATTTCAACATCAGGGTTATAAAAATGTTATATATGATAATAAAAACAATACGATCAACATATAGATTTAATCTCAAGAGTAATATTCATAAAGCAACTATAATTTGGTTAGAAAAAGAAACTAATTTTATCGTGAATAGTAACTCGTGAATAGTAACTCATGAATAGTAACTCGTGAATAGTAACTCATGAATCGTAACTCTGACACAAAAATGTAGAAATTTCACAATAAAATCAACACCAATATTTCGGTATAATGATATTGAAAGAATAATATTTCTTAAGCTTATAAACAATTTATTTTAATTGTTTACACTTTACTAAATAATGCATTTAATCATCCTAAAATGTCAAACTCATAAGATTTCATTACCAATAACGAAAACCCTCATCAAAAATCTGCATATACCTCATATAGGATTCTCAAGCCATAAAATCCTATTTTCTAATTTTCTTACTTCACATAACATATTTAATTCATTTACTCATAAATAGTCTATTTTCATGAAAAATATCAAATCAGTTCTAAAAATATTTCTTTTTTGGGATTTAGCAGAATATAGTCCCATATTGAACATATATTTTTCTCAGAATTTTTAAAACTCATTTACTATTTTTCATATGGCCAAAACAGCCGAATATTTAGACATTTATCATAAATTGTAATTTTATCCACAAATTCCGAAATTCACAGAGTACACTAATATTATATGGATATACTTCCAATAAAAATTTCATCAATTTTGGAGTTAAGCACATGGAGTTATAAGCGGTTACTTTTAAAATAGTCTTTTCCCGTAAAATTCATAACTCTTAATCTATACATCCAAAAATTACCATTTTTGGACACAATCAATAAAACTCATCAAAATATCATTTCAAATTTTTCCAGAATTTTTTAAGTTCAGAAAAATTATGAAACTAAAAATCATAACAACCCTTAAAATCTCTTACTATCCCTTACCTCAAAAGAGCAGTACTTCTGATCGGTATAAGGCTGAAGGAAACTTGCACTGATGAATAGAAACTCACAGAGTATCTAAATACTCACAAAATACACTCAATAATCTAGAGAGAGAAAGAGAGAAAACTTATGAATTCTGGTGTGATTTTCAATTTTAACTTAGCCCACTATTTATAGAAAAATGTTAGCACGCCGAATCAGACTTAACCTGTAACCTGATGGCTTTACCTGCTACTATTCCCACCCACCATATTTGAATAAAAATCTCAGAACATTTCTTCACCAACCAAGAGTGAGGCCCACCAAATCTAGAATTTTCCACCAAAATGATTAACTCCGAAAATTCAACAATTTCTGAACCAGTCATCTCGTAAAATTCATAACAAATCATACGCTCATTTTTAACGGTTCAAAATTTGTGGACATATACTCAACTTATATATATATAACATATCCAAATATTACCACGATCCAACGGTCGGATTAAAAATTATAACCCTCGCAAAATATCTTAAAAACCCTAATTTGATTTTCAATACCTCCATTCCGACAAAAATATAGATAAAACACCTCAACATTAACTCCTTCATTTTTAACCACAAAAATATATCCCTCATTTATATCCACATAAAATAAATATTTCCTTATCATATGAATCAATAATTAATTATTCACAAATAATATTACAGAATCACATTTATGACAACCAGACCGTTCCCAAGAAAGAGGGGGCTTTCCAATAAGAATTTCTCCTTACTGGCGCGCAATTAGGTGACCAAACCTCTCCTTAGACAGAACTTTCTAGACATTGCCAATAATGTTATCTAATAATATTATTCAAATAATATGAATTATTGATCTGATAATGGGAAATATTGTGCAGTGACAATTATTGAACAACAATAATATAAAATTTTAACGTAGCAATTATTGAATAAAATAAAATATTGAACAATAATTACTGTAACAATTATTGAGTAGTGCCTTTTTACGTAAGAATCAATAATTTCAAAAATATTATGCAATATCGTGTGCTACTGTGCAATAATGCGTATTACTGTATTTTAACCACCGGATATTCTAACAGTGTTAACGGTAACAACTACGCCGTTATTTGTAAAAATTCAAATTTGTCATTTTCTTCACCCGACAGTTATTCTGTTATGGGGCCCACAAATGGTTGCGCCGTCGTACGAATATTTCCCGACAGAAAGAATATTCCACGACCAAACGAATATTCCCCGACAACAATGAATATTTTATAACCACTTGTGTATTTTGAAAAAAAAAATCATATATCACCCTTAACTTTAACATTTATCAATTTAACCATTTACTGAATAGTAATTATAAGAAAAATTGAATACTTTTATTTCATAAAATTCGGGGTCTTACACATGGGAAGAACCATCTCATCAAAAGATCATCAGGGTTGTACAGAATTGTAGTGCAGTCCAACTCCATGTTGTTCCAATTGTTAATATCATCGTATGCAGTCATCCTTATAACTTTGAGTTGTTCGTTTTCATAGTTTATCCATCTTTCTGCTGGTACATCTCGTAATACCTGAGAATTTCCACGTCTTAATAAATGAACATATTAATGGAAATGAATATTTACTTGAATAAAAATGATTTTTGTGTTATAAGATGAGTTAACTCAATTATATTGAATAATTGAGAATATATGGAATTTGTGATGAACTCGTTGAAAGCCTTGTGTGGCACGGTGATGGAAAATATTAATGAATATATTAATTAACGAAAGAATTGTTAAGCGAACAATTAATCTATATTTATTGTTATTTGTTATTAAAGAATTTCGGTTAAATATTAATAGTAATATTAATCAACGAAGGAATAATAAAGTGAATAGTTAATTAATATTAATGGTTAATTGTTATTGTAGAATATTAATTAATTATTAACGGTGATTAATTAATGACATGTGATAATTAATTGTTATTGTGAGTAAAGTAAATTGCATAATTAGAATGGTATGATTCACTTAATTTATGTGTGTAAGACATGTGATATTATATAGTTCTTACATTAAAAAGAAAATGTGGTGTGACACATTAATATAACTATGTAATATATACAAACTATAAAGTGTAGGGAATTATAAGTTACATAAACAATTGTTTATGTGACAATAAGTATGTGTGGAAACATTAAAAGATGTAATATGTCAAAGAATTTCAAACTATTCCAATAAGTGAGTATAACTGGAATAATAAAGTTTTAAGGGGATATTAATTACAAGTGGGTAATTAAATGGAGTCCTTACATATTATAAATAATAATTAGACTAGAATAATGTGCATGAATTATATGATGTGAGTACATAAATAATCCATAACTTTTCATTATGTAGTAGTATTAACACATTAAAATTATATTTTGGAAATTAAAAGAAACAAACTAAGCATTTTAATCACTTTGCTAGGATTTAAAACCCGTGTCCCAAAATCAGTTACCTTCTCAGTACATAAACAGTGGCCTACTCCTTCATTGCGTAAACTCCAGCAAAACCAAAAGGCTACAAATCTATGGTGATGATGGCTACGGGTTGGGCAGTTGGCCAACCCTTCCATGACCAACATTTCTTCTCAGTTTCCTTTGAATCAAACCATAGTGTAATGCCATGAACTAGGCAAACCATTCTCTATATATAGCACCCTTTCTATCTGTGACACCCCCAAATCTGGGTACTTCCATTCCCACATGATTTGGTGTTCACTATACAAACATCACATATCTATATACCCATAATAAATGTAAACCATGCAATAGATAGAAATAAATCCTCCCCTTATGGGGTTACAACATCTGGATAATAAAAACAATCCCAGGTCGTACTAACCTTAAACATCTGTGTGGAAACATAAACAAATAATAAGTCTTAAACAACATCAAGTCTTGACAATAACATTCTTAAAATTTAATAACACGTCTTCATCACTTAATAGCTTTTCCCTTGCCCTTACTTCGGTTCTTTCGTTCTTAACTGCAATGTTATTATTATGCAAGAGTGTGCACGATTGTCCACAAGTATAATAATGAAATAACAATATAATAATATGCGAGTGAATCACAAACTTCTGAAATAAAGATCAACTTTTGAACCAAAAATGATTACCAAGAATCAAAAGAATTCTGAGGGTCATAAGACCTTGAACTATGTCCTAGGTTATCAAGGGTTATACTTGAAACCTTTAACAATCATAAGACTGACTCTTCTTCTCGTACTTAGAGGGATCAGTCCTTAGTACCATACTGTGCACAATATCTTAACGCTAACGCATAAGTAATCCCCTATATAGGATTGTTCATCTCAGTTTGACATTTGAGTCCGCACCAAAGGAAGTTTGGTTTGGATAATTCATTAAGGGTTCTAAAATTTAGAACGCTCATCAGCTATGGACTAGTCGAATCATTAAGGGTTCGCTAGTCTAACAAGGTTTAACAGTAACTGAATATTTAACTTGAATAAAATCTCAAAAGGTATACAATAGAATAAGTATTGTATAACAGCATCATGCTTGAAAGATTAATAGGCTTTAATATAACAAAACAGGCTTGATTAATAATAATGAGAACTTGCTCAATGTAGAAAGGTGAATTCATCACTTATACAACGATAACAAGTACAGTTAAGAAACTTGCCTCGTGCGTAGATTACACTTTAATTAAACTCGTTCCTTGATTTAAATCCTACATATCATTTGCGTTCACAATATCAGTCAATTATAATGTAATTAATCATCATATGTTCATTCTTTTGTCTAACTCGAATTATGACTATACTTAGTCAACTACTATACCTATTGTCACATAATTTACACTTCATGAACAATACGCTAACTATGCGTTCAATCATTCAATTTACACATAAATGTGTTATTAACATGTTAAGAATTTATTTTAACATCTCATTATATGTCTAACATGTTTTTAGATTAAGTTTTTATCACATTGCAACACTTGAACATTTTTAAAAATTCATTTCTGGACATTCTGCTAAGTGGCGCTGCGGCGCCATTATTGTACTATGTCTTGGCGCTGCGGCCAGATACTTGGCGCTGTGGCGCGGTGGCGCTGCAGCGCGGGACTTCAGTTCTGGAGTTGGCGCCGCGGAGCGAAACTCCAGATTTTGATTCTCAGTTTGCGAAGAACACAGAGTTCAGCGAAATAAACACTACATGATCATTAATTTCACCAATTTAACATACCCACATGCTAGAATTCATACATAATCATTACTCAACATTTATAGAATGATTTTAACCCATTAAAATACATAATTAAAATTTTTTAAATTTCACTGTTCTTGATGTTCTTTAAGGTTTTGAACATAAATCATAAAATTTTAACACTACGGATTCGTTATAACACCAAATCCGTCCATTCAAATTTTGTTTTCTTCATTTTAGCATGCATAATTATATACAAGTGGAAATTTTACAAAATAATTTATGTTTGACATATTAAAACCACGTATAAGGGCCATATGGCCATATTTCTATACTCTGTAAATTTTGAGGCCATAACATACGTTGTAATTATAATATTATGAAACTTATGACATGGGAATCTATAATATATAGTAATACATGCTATGCTAACATATCATCACCTATATTCTCATAACCATACCATTTACAAATTACAGAGACAGAAACTTGAAAGCCAAATATTTTACAAAACTTAAACAACGTAAATAAACTGGGTTGAAGAATTTACCCAAAGCGTAGATTAGTAGGAGGTGAATTCTTTCTCCACTCTTTTTTAATCACACACTCACAATCTCCTCAAAATTATAAATTTTTCTCTCTAAATTCTCTGACTCTCATGTTGAACACTCAATAAAAATACGTAAAACAAAGAAACTGACCTTTTATGCGCAGAGTTGAGGTCAGTTACTCCACACGTGGTTTAACTGCCCCCCCCCCCAACTCCTTTTAAGGCCTCATTTGGCTAGCCTTAAAGGCTTATATCAAATTAATTTAATAAAACCTTTATAATATAGTTGAAAAAATGTCACACCCTTTATAAAATAAATCAAATATCTAGTTTAATTTATTTTAAATAACATATAATGATTTCTCATTAATTCACTTAGTCACATAATTAAATTTCTCATTTATTAATAATGTCAAATTATTAAATCTCCAATTAATCATTAAATTAATTAAAATAACACTAGGCTCAATAAATATTCCTTTTTAATTCAATAAGCTTACATAATTACATACTTCGAATAATAATAATTCTCTACATTAATTTAATAAATATAACACGTATCATTAAATTAATCTATCACAATTGCATCAATTAATTATTTAATCTAATAATTAAATTATCGAAAATATTTATTTAGTTCAATAAATATTAAGAATTAAATTACAAAAATCTCGTTCGTCACATCTCTCCCCTTAAAAGGATTCTGTCCCAAGAATCACGACTCAATAATTTTGACCCGTTACATTCTCCCCCCACCCCCTTACAAAGATTCTGTCCCCAGAATCACTTACACAACATTAAGTAAATAAATTAGAGTAATTCTTCATCATATTCTCTTCGAGTTCCCAAGTAGCTTCTTCAGCGTTGTGGTCCCTCCAAATTAACTTAACATAAGGTATTACTTTATTTCTGAGAACTTGTTCTTTTCTGTCGACAATTTGAACAGGAATTTCTTCGTAAGATAAGTCTTTTTCAAAATGTAGGGGTTCGTATTCAATTACATGCTTGTACTCGGGTTTGTAGGGTCGTAATACAGAAACATGGAAGACGTTGTGGACATTCTCAACTGCTGGAGGTAGGGCTACCTCATATGCAACTTCTCCGATTCTTCGCAGTACCTCAAATGGTCCAATGAATCTTGGGCTTAATTTTCCTTTCTTTCCGAACCGGATCTTTCCCTTCCAGAGAGAGACCTTCAAGAATACATAACTACCTGATTCAAACTCAATATTTTTACGATGTGGATCGGCGTATTTCTTCTGCCTATCTTGAGCTGCTACCAGTCGTGTTCGGATCACTTTGACTATTTCTGTTATCTGCTGCACCAATTCTGGGCCTAACAATTGTCTTTCGCCCACTTCATCCCAGTAAAGCGGAGTTCTGCACTTTCTACCGTATAATGCTTCATAAGGTGGCATGCCAATACTAACGTGGTAACTGTTCTTGTAGCCGAACTCTACAAGCGGTAGGTGATCGTCCCAATTACCTTTGAAGTCCATTACACAAGCTCTTAACATATCTTCTAATGTCTGAATCGTTCTCTCACTATGTCCATCTGTCTGAGGGTGATATGCGTTACTCATTCGCAATTGTGTACCCATACATTCCTGTAAACGTTTCCAGAACTTCGATGTAAAGCGCGAATCCCTATCGAAAACAATTGACACCAGAACTCCGTGTCGCGAAATAATCTTTTTCACATATAACCTCGCTAACTGATATAAGTTGAATCTGATGTTAATCGGAAGAAAATGTGCGGATTTCGTCAGTTGGTCAACGATAACCCATACTGCGTCGTAGCCTTTCTGAGTCGTCGTAAGGCCAACCACGAAGTCCATTGTAATATGTTCGCATTTCCATTTTGGGATCTCCAACGGTTGTAGCAACCCACTTGGTCTCTGATGTTCTACTTTCACTTTCTGACAGGTCAAACACTTGGCAACACATTCTGCAACATCACGTTTCAGATTCGGCCACTAGAAGTGTTGTCGAAGATCTTGATACATCTTGGTACTACCAGGGTAAATCGAATATCGTGAGCTATGAGCCTCACTCAAAATGTCTTCCTTAATCTCTGGTACAGGCGGTATCCAAATTTTACTTTTAAATCTTAGTATTCCTTCCTTATCCATCTTAAATCTCGGTTCAGTTCCTTCAGATATCTTCCTTATCACCTTTTTGCATTCATCGTCCTGAAGTTGAGCCTCCTTAACGTTATCCAATAGGGTTATACCAGATTGCAACTGAAACAGTTTCTCATCTATTTCCATAGGATAATTCACTTCTAACTCCAACTTCTCCATTGCTGAAATCAATTCCTTCTGAGCTGTCAGCATTAACAACTTCTCCTGACCCTTTCTACTTAAGGTGTCGGCAACCACGTTTGCCTTACCCGGATCGTATAAAATCTCACAATCGTAGTCCTTAATTAATTCCAACCACCTTCTTTGGCGCATATTCAATTCTTTCTGTGTAAAAATATATTTCAAACTCTTGTGGTCTGTATATATTTCACACTTTTCCCCGTAGAGATAATGTCTCCAGATTTTCAAAGCAAAAACTACTGCAGCTAACTCCAAGTCGTGGGTCGGATACCCCTTCTCGTAATCTTTCAATTGTCGTGATGCATATGCAATGACTCTGCCTCTTTGCATTAGCACACAGCCAAGTCATTTATGCGACGTATCACTATAAATAACAAAATTTCCTGTATCGTCCGGAAGAGACAACACGGGTGCTGTACTCAACCTCTTCTTCAATTCTTGAAAGCTTTCCTTACACTTCTTCGTCCAAATAAACCTCACAGCTTTTCGAGTCAAATTCATTAACGGAGTTGCGATCTTGGAAAAATCTTGAATGAATCTTCTGTAATAACCTGCCAATCCAAGAAAACTTCATACTTTAGACGGCGTCCTCGGCTGATCCAAGTTAATCACGACTTCGACTTTGGATGGATCTACCAAAATTCTGTCTTTATCGATCACATGCCCAAGAAATTGTACCCGCTCGATCCAAAAATCTCATTTTGAAAACTTGGCATACAACTTATCTCTTCTCAACACTTCCAATGTTAATCTCAAATGCTCTTCATGTTCTTTCTTGGTTTTCGAGTACACCAAAATATCATCTATAAATACCACTACGAACTTGTCCAAAAACGGCTTGAACACACCATTCATTAGTCCTATAAATGATGCAGGAGCATTCGTTAAATCAAACGACATTACTAAAAATTCTTAGTGACCATATCGTGTTCTGAACGCTGTCTTCTGTACATCCTCTGGTCTCACCTTTAGTTGATTATAACCACTTCTCAAATCTATCTTGAAAAAATATTTCGCTCCCTTTAATTGATCAAACAGAACATCGATCCTCGGTAATGGATATCTATTCTTAATTATGACCTTATTCAGTTCTCTATAATCGATGCAAAGCCGCATCGTCCCGTCTTTCTTCTTTACAAATAACACTGGCGCTCCCCACGGTGATACACTCGGTTGAATGTACTTCTTGTCCAGTAATTCTTGTAGTTGTACCATCAATTCTTTCATCTTTACCGGCGCCATTCGGTACGGTGCCTTCGATATTGGAACTTTTCCTGATGCCAAATCGATCACAAATTCAACCTCTCTATCTGGCGGAAGTCTTGGTAAATCATCTGGAAATACGTCGATGAAGTCTCTCACTACTGGTATCTCCTCTACTTTTGGATTCTCTTTACGGCTATCGACTATGTAAGCTAAATATCATACGCATCCTTGTCGTAACAACTTCTTGGCATGCATCATCGTCAGACAACTCGCTTGTCTAGGCGACTTGCTACCATAAAACACAACCTTTGACGGAGTCATAAGGTTAATACGCTTCTTTTGGCAATCAATTACCGCCCCGTAATTGAATAATCAGTCCATTCCCAAGATAATATCAAATTTCCCAAGTCGAATAGGGATAAGATCTACGTTCATGATATTGCCCTTAATATCCACTCTACAGTTCTTATGCACGTACTTAATAGGGATTATTTCTCTATTTGTGATTTCTATGTTCATGGGGTATTCTAACTCATCCTTAGGCAATTCTAAGTTCTTAGCAAAGTTATCGGATATAAATGAACAAGTAGCACCCAAATCAAATAATACATAAGCATTACTCTATTGATCAGAATGATACCTGA
The DNA here is from genome assembly GCA_016801055.1 of Panax notoginseng. Classification (NCBI taxonomy): domain Eukaryota; kingdom Viridiplantae; phylum Streptophyta; class Magnoliopsida; order Apiales; family Araliaceae; genus Panax; species Panax notoginseng. Next base: position 187,625,975 of record CM029016.1, read on the forward strand.
CACCACATCCCGTGACTGCACTGCATACTGTACCGTCATATTGAAAGTCCTGGTGGTCGGTCGATTGGTTGCGGTTGGTCCTGTGATGGTCAAAGCGCTTCCACTGCTATTTTCCCGATTTCCTCCTGATTCTACCCCTCCAGATCCTTTCTTAGGACAGTCTCTTGCCAAATGATCCTTTGAACCACAAGTGAAGCAGGCAACCTTCTTTGGGTTAGGACAGTTAGGTGCTATGTGGCCTTCCTGACCACAATTGTAGCACACTCTTTTTCCTTTCATGCAAACTCCCAGATGAGCTTTCCCGCAGTTCGGGCATGCTTCGATTCTTTTCTTCTGACCTCCTTGCTAATTCCCCGGTGATGAGTTGTCATTCCACCTTTTCTTCTGATTAATATTACCACCTCCTGTGCCACTTCCACTAGCCTTGTTATTTCCTTCACTTTCACTCTTCTTCTTCTTCTGATCCTGATTGTACTTAGTCACCGCATCGCTTCCACCTTCAGCAAGTATGGCTTTCTCTAGTACCCCAGCGAATGTCTTTAACTGAAACATCGATACCTTACTATACAACCAAGGCTTTAGTCCTTGTTCGAACCTTCTTACTTTTCTCTCGTCCGTGTGCACTTGATATGTGGCGAACCTTGCCAATTCGTTGAATCTAGCTGCATAATCTAGTACGGACATATTCTCCTGCTTCAATTCCAGAAACTGAACCTCTAATTGGTTCTGCGAGGTAGTCGGGAAATACATCTCGAAAAACATCTCCTTGAACCTCTCCCAGGTAATCATACCTTCGCCTCCACGGACCTTGTTTCCTTGCCACCAAAAATTGGCTTCAGCTTTCAGCATAAACGTTGCAAAAGAGGTCTTCTGGTCCTCTCTGACTCTTGCGACCTCAAAAACCTTCTCCATCTCCATAACCCAAGTCTGAGCTTCGATCGGGTTCATGGAGCCTTTAAATTCTGGCACTCCCACCGCCTTAAAATCTTTGAACGTTGTATTAGGTGGAGCTTGTGGTTGATTATTCATTGCTCCAACAAGTAAGTTCACTAATTATTGGATGGGATTAGCATTGGCGTTATTATTATTATTCGTTGACTCTTCCTGAGCTGGTTGACGATTTTGTGTTCTTCTCGGTGGCATATTTCTGTTAAAATATACGCTTATTAGATCTTTATTAAATTCTCTAAATAGTTAAGGCTTAACTCAACAATTTAACATAATCACTTAACATATTATCTCAAACAACTTGGTTTATTTATTCAAATCAAAAGTTTTAACATCAAACGATAGCATCACTGCTATTTACATCAACTATCCCGAGATAAAGAATCTACAGGATTTAAAACATTAAAATATGCATTCGTTCATAAACACGTCTGAATTTACATCTAAAAAACCAGATGAGTTTTTCACATAATTAAACAGATACTATCACAGTCTGTTAAGGCACCGAATAGCCTTGCTACGTTCCCCTTCTATGATGCGAGACATCGTTCTGCGATCCAGTATGTACGATGGTAGACCTTCAAACTGGATTGGGTACCTCAAAACTCGATCCTGGGCTTCATCCATTGCATTATTAAGTGTAGAGTATGTCTCCCCAAGCTTAGCCTTCTTTACATGACAATCCCTTTCTGCAAGATCAGCACAACGTGATTCTCTTACCCAGCCTTCCTCTGCTATGATCAGCCTCTCTGAGCTTTCCTTCAGTTCCTTCTTTAACTTCTTTATTTCTTCGGACTTCTCCTCGGTTTAACCCTTCTCGTGTACCAAATCCCACTCCACGTTTCCCACACGTGTGTGAAGAGTCACAATCTCCCTATCCTTCTGCTCGATGGTAATCTGCTGAATAATCGTCCGCTCAGTCAAATCTCGGACAGTGTCACTTAACTCTACGTTACGATCATATAACTCATCGTACATCTCAGCATCGATGGAGTTCGGTGGAAACTCCTCTTCTTCCTCTTCCTCCTCAGGATCCTCCTCTGGATCAGTCTCAGGCTCATGCTCCTAACCAACAACAGTGATCAACAGAGATGGCTCCCTCTGAATCAACTGCTCCCTGACAACATGAATGTCTCGGGGCTCCTCCTCAATAGGCACTCGGGGTTCCTCCTCCCCAGCTCGACTAGCTCCTCCAACATCTGACATCCTGACAACATAGTTTTAAGTTTTAGTTACTAAGTCGTACTAGTGAGCACATAATTAAACACATAAACACATAAAGTCTTTTATTATCTTCAATGAATTAAGAAATTCATCTCTTAGAACTCGATAAGAGTTTTTCTTAACTATGTTGTTTCTATAAGGCTATTACCTAAGGTTGTTCCCCGACCTAAGGTTCATAACCTACAGCTCTGATACCAAATTGTGACACCCCAAAATTCGGGTACTTTCATTCTCACATGATTTGGTGTTCACTATACAAACATCACATATCTATCAACCCATAATAAATGCAAACCATGCAATAGATAGAAATAAATCCTCCCCTTATAGGGTTACAACATCTGGATAATAAAAACAATCCCAGGTCATACTAGCCTTAAACATCTGTACGGAAACATAAATAAATAATAAGTCTTAAACAACATCAAGTCTTGACAATAACATTCTTAAAATTTAATAGCACGTCTTCATCACTTAATAGCTTTGCCTTTGCCCTTGCTAGAAGAAGGCTCGTCGGTTCTTTGGTTCTTAACTGTAATGTTATTATTACACAAGAGTGAGCATGATTGCCCACAAGTATAATAATGAAATAACAATATAATAACATGCGAGTGAATCAAAGACTTCTGAAATAAAGCTCAACTTTTGAACCAAAAATGATTACCAAGAATCAAAAGAATTCTGAGGGTCATAAGACCTTGAACTATGTCCTAGGTTATCAAGGGTTATACTTGAAACCTTTAACAGTCATAAGACTATGGACTCTTCTTCTCATACTTAGGGGGATCAGCCCTTAGTACCATACTGTGCACAATATGTTAACGCTAACGCATAAGTAATCCCCTATATAGGGTTGTTCATCTCAGTTTGACATTTGAGTCCACATTAAAGGAAGTTTGGTTTGGATAATTCATCAAGGGTTCTGAAATTTAGAACGCTCATCAACTATGAACTAGTCGAATCATTAAGGGTTCGCTAGTCTAATAAGGTTTAACAGTAACTGAATATTTAACTTGAATAAAATCTCAAAAGGTATACAATAGAATAAGTATTGTATAACAGCATCATGCTTGAAAGATTAATAGGCTTTAATATAACAAAATAGGCTTGATCAATAATAATGAGAACTTGCTCAATGTAGAAAGGTGAATTCATCACTTATATAACGATAACAAGTAGAGTTAGGAAACTTGCCTCGTGCGTAGATTACACTTTAATTAAACTCGTTCCTTGATTTAAATCCTACATATCATTTACGTTCATAATACCAGTCAATTATAATGTAATTAATCATCATATGTTCATTCTTTTGTCTAACTCGAATTATGACTATACTTAGTCAACTACTATACCCATTGTCACATAATTTACACTTCATGAACAATACGCTAACTATGCGTTCAATCATATAATTTACACATAAATGTGTTATTAACATGTTAAGAATTTATTTTAACATCTCATTATATGTCTAACGTGTTTTTAGATTAAGTTATTATCACATTGTTAGACTTGAACATTTTTAAAAATTCATTTCTGGACATTCTGCTAAGTGGTGTTGCGGCGCCATTGTTGTACTATGTCTTAGCGCTGCAGCACGGGACTTCAGTTCTAGAGTTGGCGCCGCAGCGCGAAACTCCAGATTTTGATTCTCAGTTCGCGAAGAACACAGAGTTCAGCGAAATAAACACTATATGATCATTAATTTCACCAATTTAACATACCCACATGCTAGAATTCATACATAATCATTACCCAACATTTATAGAATGCTTTTAACCCATTAAAACACATAATTATAGTATTAAAATATGTAAATTTCACTGTTCTTGATGTTCTTGAAGGTTTTGAACATAAATCATAAAATTTTAACACTACGGATTCGTTATAACACCAAATCCGTCCATTCAAATTTTGTTTTCTTCATTTTAGCATGCATAATTATATACAAGTGGAAATTTTACAAAATAATTTATGTTTGACATATTAAAACCACGTATAAGGGCAATATGACCATATTTCTATACTCTGTAAATTTTGAGGCCATAACATACGTTGTAATTATAATATTATGAAACTTATGACATGGGAATCTATAATATATAGTAATACATGCTATGCTAACATATCATCACCTATATTCTCATAACCATACCATTTACAAATTACAGAGACAGAAACTTGAAAGCCAAATATTTTACAAAACTTAGACAACGTAAATAAACTGGGTTGAAGAATTTACCCAATGCGTAGATTAGTAGAAAGTGAATTCCTTCTCCACTCTTTTTTAATCACACACTCACAATCTCCTCAAAATTATTAATTTTTCTCTCTAAATTCTCTGACTCTCATGTTGAACACTCAATGAAAATACGTAAAACAAAGCAACTAACCTTTTATGCGCAGAGTTGAGGTCAGTTACTCCACACGTGGTTTAACTGCCCCCCCCCCCAACTCCTTTTAAGGCCTCATTTGGCTAGCCTTAAAGGCTTATATCAAATTAATTTAATAAAACCTTTATAATATAGTTGAAAAAATGTCACACCCTTTATAAAATAAATCAAATATCTAGTTTAATTTATTTTAAATAACATATAATGATTTCTCATTAATTCACTTAGTCACATAATTAAATTTCTCATTTATTAATAATGTCAAATTATTAAATCTCTAATTAATCATTAAATTAATTAAAATAACACTAGGCTCAATAAATATTCCTTTTTAATTCAATAAGCTTACATAATTACATACTTCGAATAATAATAATTCTCTACATTAATTTAATAAATATAATACGTATCATTAAATTAATCTATCACAATTGCATCAATTAATTATTTAATCTAATAATTAAATCATCGAAAAAATTTATTTAGTTCAATAAATATTAAGAATTAAATTACAAAAATCTCGTTCGTCACACTATCTCATTTTTTGCTGCTTAAAATTTGTCTAAGAAGTGCATTAGAGAGTGTGAGTTGCTGAGCTATTAGGGAGTATTATCAGAGGGGTGAGGGAATTCAATTCAAGCTTTAAGAAGGTATAAATTCTGTTTTTGTGTTCTTTAGTTTGAGTTTTTCAAATTCTTATAATTGTTTGAATTCTCTGTTAATTGATATGGAATAGCATGCCATTGTGTTGTCCGAGTTTGCATGCATATCTAGGAGCTTTGCAGGTAGTCTGGTTGCAAGTTTAGCAGTGAATGTGATAAGGCTCTGCAAAAGCAGAGCCATAGTTTTTTATTCTGCTAGAAGTGGCGCGGCCGCACCACTTCTATAGCTCAATACCGCACGGCCGCACGTGGTGTTTATGTGACAATAAGTATGTGTGGAAATATTTTAAGATGTACTCTGTCAAAAAATTTCAAACTATTCCAATAAGTGAGTATAACTGGAATAATAAAATTTTAAGGGGATATTAATTACTAGTGGGTAATTAAATGGAGTTCATACATATTATAAATAATAATTAGACTAGAATAATGTACATAAATTATATGATGTGAGTACATAAATAATCCCTAACTTTCCATTATGTAGTAGTATTAACACATTAAAATTATAATTTGGGAATTAAAAGAAACAAACTAAGCATTTTAATCACTTTGCTGAGATTTAAAACCCGTGTCCCAAAATCAGTGACCTTCTCAGTACATAAATAGTGGCCTACACCTTCATTGCGTAAACTCCAGCAAAACCAAAAGCCTAGAAATCTATGGTGATGATGGCTACAGGTTGGGCAGTTGGCCAACCCTTCCATGACCAACATTTCTTCTCAGTTTCCTTTGAATCAAACCATGGTGCAATGCCATGAACTGGGCAAACCATTCTCTATATATAGCACCCTTTCTATCTCATTTTTTGTTGCTTAAAAATTGTCTGAGAAGTGCATTAGAGAGTGTGAGTTGCTGAGCAATTAGGGAGTATTATCATAGGGGTGAGGGAATTCAATTCAAGTTTCAAGAAGGTATAAATTCTGTTTTTGTGTTCTTGAGTTTGAGTTTTTCAAATTCTTATAATTGTTTGAATTCTCTGTTAATTGATATGGAATAGCATGCATATCTAGGAGCTTTGCAGGTAGTATGGTTGCAAGTTTAGCAGTGAATGTGATAAGGCTCTGCAAAAGCAGAGCCATAATTTTTTATTATGCTTGAAGTGGCGCGGCCGCGCCACTTCTATAGCTCAATACCGCGCGGCCGCGCGTGGTATTTTTCTCAGATACTGCTTGTAATGATCCAGTGTTATGATGAACATGCTACATGGGTTTCAATATGCATATAAATGACCCTAGCATGTGGTTAGATATTGTTTTGAACATAGTACGTTGTTTTAGCTTGATTTGAGTTGAGCTTTCAAGAAAACATCAAGATTTGGAAAACTCGAAATGGTAAACTTGGAATAATGTATATTCTGATTTGGTGAGCATGTGTGAATAATCTAGGTATACACGTACATGAGTATAACATAAAGCATGAACTGGTTTGGTGTATAATAGAGTTTTCTAGCTTGGTTTTAAAGGATTTCTAAAGGAAAACTTGAAATTTTGGAAAACAAAGTATGATGACCATTATGTTTTCAAATTCTGATATGTCTAGTTTATATAAATAACTTGAAAATGTGCACAAATGTGTATTAAAGTATGATTTAGACAATGTGTGCTTATCTTGCATGCTTAAAAAAGTTTTACTAGACAAACTTATAATTTCAAATATAAACTTGATAAACTATGCACATTGAGTTAAGATTGTGAACATGCTTATGTGGTTTAATTTGTGCATATGAGACATGACGATTAGGTGTGTTATGCATGTAAATATGATTAATATGAATGCCTAGTGAGTCTTATGCATAGTAAAACTAGTTAAGTGTGGCTTAGAACAAGAATGAATGAACTAGAACGTCATAACTTGTAATACATGACTAATCTAGTGCAAGCATGTTAGACTTTGTAGTTGCAAAAACCTTTAATGGCCTTAACTTGTTGAGATGTTCAACTTAGAACCATATTATGAAAGAAGGGACCTAGACTGAACTTAAAAGTTACGAAAGGATCCTTGTCATGTTAATATATGTTATGTACGTAAGGATGGGCAAGCTAGGCCAAGCAAGTGATTGCTTAGCCCTAGTTTGAACTGGGAGTCGCGCGACTGCGCGTCTCCTTAATACAAATCAGGCGCGGTCACGCCATTCTGCAAACTTGGAAAGTGACTTTTGTGATTTGAATGTGGTTGCATGCTTGTATTGTTACTCTAACATGTATAATATGATCAGTGAAAATCCAATATGTTAAGAAGCATGCTAGGTGATAGGAGTGAATTTTAATAAAGTGATTATAGACTTTCAAATGATAAAGTCCAAAAAGTATTTGTAAACCATAAAACAACGATTAAAGATTATGTTATTTGACTTCATGGTGACTTATAAACTGATTTTGTGTTAAAGTACGCAAGTTATGGAATGAAGTATGTGAAGAATATACAACTAAGTTAGACGTTTATTTATGCATTTAAACTTACATATCATGTATGAGCATATGTAACTAATGAATATCCTATACGCGTATTATATTATGTTAGGATTCGAAAGAGTATTGATAAGCGATATTTTTGGTAAACTATGCTTGAGGCAAGTATCCGAACCCTACTTTTATTGTGAAAGTATCCTAAATCCTTGCTTTACTTTATTCAATGGATATCGTAAGCTTATCTCTTTGAATGGAAGTTATCCTACTTATTCGTTCAATTGAGCTAGTATGTTTAAAACTCTTGTGAAAACTATTATTCATGTTCAACTTGGTATTGTTCTTGAATATTGTGAAAGGGTCTATATCATTGATTCGGCTAGACTATATGCATGTTTATAAAACTGTTCAAACCAATTGACTGGTGCAAAAATCTTAAAAACTGAGTTGAACAACCCTTATGGTAAGGGGAGTGTATGTTGTTGGAAACCCAAACACATGAATGGTTTATTACTGTGGTGTTATGCATAACTTAGAGTATTGTAGACTGATCAACTATAGTACTTAATTTTTGGGTTATCAGTTTAATATTGGTAATTCTAGTAGATGTTCAATAGTCATTGGTGACTGCTCAGTATAATTTGTTTTATCCTGTTGGATACGTTGATATCCTTTGAATTTGTATATATTGTTGATCTATATTGAACTATCCTTTCATATTCCAAAGATTGGATTCGAGAATTGTTGATACTCATTGTTCACGATATTATTCTAATACCCTAAACTATCTTGGAGACTATACTGTGATATTTCAACCTTGTGATATTATATTCTTCACCCTTGTTATTTAATACTTGCTGGGAAATTTGTGCTCATCCTTGCTTATTTAAAACCTTTCAGTTAAGGCAGAACAAGGAAGTGTCTGTAGGAAAGACAAGGGCAAGGGAAAGGCTACCAACTAGCTTATCCCTTTATGTTTAAGACTATTATGTTGTATTAAAACTATTTTTAGACTATACTTAAAATTAAGTAAGATTATGCAATATGTCTTTATTCAATATTATTATGTAATCTATTAAGTACTGTTGGTTGTAAGACTTGGGGGAATAATTATAATAAATTATTGTATATTATTCTAAATTAGATTTTCCGTTGTGAATGTGTGATTTTAGTTATTTTGGTATTACTTTGAGCATGTGACGAACCAAATTCGAGTGACCGGGTGGCAGTCCGAATTTGGGGCTATAGTTATAAACCTTAGGAATGGGAGTCCTTAGATTTTAACTTCAGAAAACTTAGAAGTTAGGAAGGGGATAAAACTCATGTAGAGTTTTCCGTGTGAGACTTAGTGTGTTATGAAATGTAACTTCATTCTATACAATGAACTTATGTTTATTTAACATTCTGATGGAGTTGTTGTTTGTCTTGTCTTATGTTAGTGATTATAGGATGACCGACATGGGAGGACCTTGCCGAGTAGTAGAGGAGGAGCCGCGTGATATCCACGTAGTCTATGAGGCACCCTTGATAGCAGAGCCTATTTCAGTAGTGGCCCCTGTCAATGATGATGAGGAGGAAGAGATGGAGCCATTACCCGAGGAGTCTGACCTTGAGGAGGAGCCTGTGGAGGAGGAACCCGAGCCCATGGAGGACTCCGACGAGGCTACCTTTGAGGATCAGATGTTGGGAGAGTATAAAGAGAAAATTTTAGAATTAGGATGTAGAGTCGAGGAGCTAGAGACTGAGACTCTTGAGAGGAAATTAGTGATGTATGAGATGGAGGTGGAAATTGCTCACCGTAAGGAGGCAGGGATCCAGATGGGGACCTTCACCGATCGGTGGCGAGGAACGTTGAGTTAGTAGGGAAGCTATAAGAAATGGAGTAGAGGGTTTTAAGTGAGAGGACGGAGAAGGAGGCTCTCCGAACTCAGTTAGAGATGGAGGTGATGGATAGGATTCACTTCGAGGAGAAGTGGGAGGAAGCCAATGACAGGGTGGATGATCTAGAAGACGAGGTACGGTGCAAAAGAAGGAAGATGAACAAGATTGGTTATGCTCTACGCACGGCCATGGAGAGATTGATCGATGGGGTAAATCATTACCCAGCTGAGCAAGGACAGACCCGACATACCATAAGTCGAGATATGGTGGTACACATTACGCAAAAGGAATATCAGAGCGCCGTGGAGCGTGGGATGTTAGATTGAGTCTAGAGGAAAAAAAAGAAGCTCAGTAGTGTAGTATTTTATTTACGTGTTGTTTAATATGTTATTGTAATCTCAGTCTTTTGTGTAAGATGTGAGATGATGGTAACCCCAACTTTTGAAAAGTGTTAGAGGGGTAGTAAGCTAGTGTTGTCCTCGTCTATTGTGATAATAGGGGATATGTGTTATCATTTATAGCAGTATACTAGAAAAGAACATGTATTGTAACCATTTGGCATATGAATATAAATGGTCTTATTTCAGAAATGTGTTTTAAACCCCCAGTTCTTTTTAATTGAGAAATGTCTAAGTATTATAATTAGATAATAAAATCAAAATTTTGTGATGCAGAAAATGCTACCCAGACATAGAATAACTGTTCCAGAAGATTCAGTTAATGATGAGAGAGGACCAGTAGATCCGATACAGAGACTTGTAAATTTATTGGGAGAAACTCTGAGGGGAAGAAATGAATATGTACCACTCATTCCCCAAGCTGTCCCAGTAACAACCTTCAAAGATTTCAAGAGTGTAGGACCCCTAGAGTTCGCGGGCACTACTGACCCGATAGTTGCGCAAACCTGGATCAAGGAGATTGAGAAGGTCTTCACTATAGCTCACGTAGGTGAATACCAGAAGATAGTATTTGCCACATACATGATGAGGGGTGAAGCGAACTATTGGTGGGAAACTAATTAGCAGAGAGTGGGGGAAGGAACGATAACATGGGCGAGGTTTACGATGTTGTTCTTCGAGAACTATTTCCCGAAGAGTATGAAGAGTAGTATGGAAGTGAAGTTCCTTGAGTTAAAGTAAGGAGATATGACGGTGACGCAATACGTAGCTAAGTTTAATGAACTAGCGCGATTTGCGGAGCACCAAGATGGGGATGAGGAAAGGAAGGCGAGACGCTTCGAGCAAGGGTTAAAGTCGTTGTTGTATAATAAGGTATCAGTCTTTCAGATTAATTCCTTTGCGACCTTGTTAAAGAAGGCAGTCATTGCAGAAGGTGGCAGTAAGCCCTTAAGTATATATCATAAGGAGAAAAAGAACAAGAACACTGGTAATGAGCATTGTAGAGGAAACAGTAGTGGAGGGAGTAATTCTGGAAAGAGGAAGTGGGAAAATAACAACAACAACAAAAAACAATAATCAAGGTGGAAGTCATCAGGAAAACTTTAAGAAAAGGGCTGAAACTTGTAACAAGTGTGGAAGAAGTCATCAGGGGGAGTGTTGGAAGGGAAAGAGCACTTGCTATAATTGCGGCCAAAAGGAGCACATATCGCCAAATTTCCCAAAGCCAAAGAAGATCAGAGGATGTGTTGCTTGTGGATCAATAGAGCACCAGATAAAGGATTACCAGAAGAAAGAAAGCGGTGGACCTAGCGGAGGCCAGGGAGGAGGGAGAAAGTTAATGATTGGTGGACCTGCGCAACCGATCAACCGCCCGAACCTTTAACATGACCGTCCAGGATGTAGTAGCTGCAAAGGACGTGGTGTCAGGTATAATCCCAGTCAATAATATAAATGCTTATGTGTAAGACCCCGAATTTTATGAAATAAAAGTATTCAATTTTTCTTATAATTATTATTCAGTAAATGGTTAAATTGATAAAAGTTTAAAGTTATGGGTGAAATATGAATTTTTTTCAAAATAAGCAAGTGGTTATAAAATAATCATTGTTGTCGGGGAATATTCTTTCTGTCGGAGAATATTCGTACGACGGCGCAGCTATTTGTGGGCCCCATAACGAATAACTGTCGGGTGAAGGAAAACGACAAATTTGAGTTTTTACAAATAACGGCGTAGTTGTTATCGTTAATACTGTTGAAATACCAGGTGGTTAAAATACAGTAATACGCGTTATTGCACAGTAGCACACGGTATTGCACAGTATTTTTGAAATTATTGATTCTTACGTAAGAAGGCACTACTCAATAATTGTTACAGTAATTACTGTTCAATATTTTATTTTATTGATTCAATAATTGCTACGTTGAAATTTTATATTATTGTTGTTCAATAATTGTCACTGCACAGTATTTCCCATTATCAGATCAATAATTCATATTATTTGAATAATATTATTAGATAACATTATTGGCAATGTCTAGAAAGTTATGTCTAAGGAGAGGTTTGGTTATCTGATTGCGCGCCAGTAAGGAGAAATTCTTATTGGAAAGCCCCCTCTTTCCTGGGAACGGCCTGGTTGTCATAAATGTGATTCTGTAATATTATTTGTGAATAATTAATTATTGATTCATATGATAAGAAAATATTTATTGTATGTGGATATAAACGAGGGATATATTTTTGTGGTTAAAAATGAAGGAGATAATGTTGAGGTTTTTATCCGTATTTTTGTCGGAATGGAGGTATTAAAAATCAGGGTTTTTGAGATATTTTGCGGGGGTTATAATTTTTAATCCGACCGTTGGATCGTGGTAATTTTTGGATATGTTATACATATATAAGTTGAGTATATGTCCATAAATTTTGAACCGTTAAAAATGAACGTATGATTTGTTATGAATTTTAAGAGGTGGCTGATTCGGAAATCAGGTTATAAATCATTTTTGGTAGAAAATTCTAGAATTGGTGGGCCCCACTTGTGGTTGGTGAAGAAATGTGCTGAATTATATTTCAAATGTGGTGGGTGGGAATAGTAGCAGGTAAAGCCATCAGGTTGCAGGTCAAACCTACCAAAATTTTCCTATAAATAGAGGGCTAAGTTAGAATTGAAAATCACACCAGAAACATAAGCTTTCTCTCTTTCTCTCTCTAGATTATTGAGTGTATTTTGTGAGTATTTAGATACTTGGTGAGTTGCTATTCATCAGTGCAAGTTTCCTTCAGCCTTATACCGATCAGAAGTACTGCTCTTTTGAGGTAAGGGATAGTAAGGGATATTAAGGAATTTTAAGGGTTGTTATGATTTTCAGTTTCGTAATTTTTCTGATCTTCAAAAATTCTGGAAAAATTTGAAATGATATTTTGATGAGTTTTCTTGATTGTGTCCAAAAATGGTGATTTTTGGATGTATAGATTGAGAGTTATGAATTTTATGAGAAAAGACTATTTTAAAAGTAACAGCTTATAATTCCTTGTGGTTAACTCCAAAATTGATGAAATTTTTATTTGGAGTACATGTATATGATAGAAGTATACTCTGTAAATTTCAGAATTTTTAGACAAAAGTACAATTTTTGATAAATGTCTAAATATTCGGCTATTTTGGCCATATGAAAAAGAGTAAATGACTTTTAAAAATTCTGAGAAAAAATATATGTTCACTATGGGACTATATTATGCTAAATCCCAGAAAAGAAATATTTTTGGAACTGATTTGGTATTTTTTATGAAAATAGTCTAGTTATGAGTAAATGAATTAAATATGTTTTGTGAGGAAAGAAAATTGGAAAATATGATTTTATGGCTTGAGAATCCTATATGAGGTATATGCAGATTTTTGATGAGGGTTTTGGCTATTGATGATGAAATCTTAAGAGTTGACATTTTATGATGATTAAATGCATTAATTAGTAAAGTGTAAACAATTTAAATAAATTGTTTATAAGATTAAGAAATGTTATTCTTTCAATATCATTATACCGAAATATTGGTATAGATTTTATTGTAGAATTTCTACCTTTTTAAGTCGAGGTTACTATTCACGAGTTACTCTTCACGAGTTACTATTCATGAGTTACTATTCACGAGTTATTATTCACGACAAAATTAGTTTCTTTTTCTAACCAAATTATAGTTGATTTATGAATATTGCTCTTGAAATTAAATCCATGTTTTGACCATATTATTTTTATAATCATATATAACATTTTTATAACCTTGATGTTGAAATTCTCTTTCGCTTGAGTGTAAAGATGGGTAAATTATTGGTATGATCATGACTATGGGTTCTCTTTGGCTAGTAGTGCAAAGTTGAATTGTTGACTGGTATGATCATGACCATTGAATTTATAATTGAATATCTTTAGCTTAAGTGCAAAGGTGAAATGATCAACATGGTTATAATTATTGTTTATATAAATTCTTAAATGATTATATATTCTTTGAGGTATTAATATATTTGGCACGTAGTGTAAATATGAATTGTTGAGGAATATCTTTGGCCTGTAGTGCAAAGATGAATTGTAGATGAATATCTTTGGCCCGTAGTGCAAAGATGACCTGTTGTTGAATATCTTTGGCCAGTAATGCAAAGATGAACGGTTGAGGAATATCTTTGGCCTGTAGTGCAAAGATGAATTGTAGATGAATATCTTTGGCCTGTAGTGCAAAGATGGTCTGTTGATGAATATCTTTGGCCCGTAGTGCAAAGATAAACTGTTGTTGAATATCTTTGGTCGTAGTGCAAATATGGATTTATTAGTATGATTATGAACAGGAACTGTGATTTGGTATAACCATGATCTTTGATGTTTCAGGTAAAGACATATGATGAAAATATTCTTCGTCTTGGGTGCGAAGAAAAATTTAGAATCACAATTATGATTATGAGTTATTCATATGATTGTGGAAAGGAACTGTTGATTGATGTTACAGGGATAAAACATTGTTGATGGATTTTTAACATAGAGAAGATAATAGACTTTATAGTCTATTTGACTCTTCTAATGGATTGCTCGTTCCGCTGCAACTATGGTTAAAATTTTTATCATTTACCATATGTTCTAAATCTCTGATTTATTATTGATGAAGGCTACTAATAATTTAATTATCTTTAGTCATGATATTCTTTACTGGGCTAGTTCTGCTCACCCTTTTGCTTCACAATTCCTTTCAAGTAATAAGAGTGTAGCTGGGTCAAGCGAGGGTAACGGAGAAATAGAACGGTGGTCTCTAGCTGTGGATGTTCTCCCGAAGCAGTATAGAAAAGTTCATTTAGTAGTTATATTTGGTGAATCCAATAGGGTAAGGTGTACCCAACGTTGGAAGGGTGGTTTGCCACTATCATACAAGATGTCTAACGACATACAACCTCGTGTCATCATAAGACAGGGATGTGCTCATCCACTTGCTGAGTATATATACGAGCACTACCTATATAATCTTGGTGTTTGTTTAAAGTATAATTCTCAATTAGAGACAGTAGAGATAATGATATGTCAAGAGAAGACTCACCATTGGGAAGAATATGATAGTAATCTTCTCGTTTTTCTTTGGGGTCTATTAGGTCAACCAAGGATAATTCTGTGGCCATATGATATCTATCATAACCTAGACGCGTGGCCTCCCATGTACGAAGGTTTCCTTGAGCACTTCCCAAAGATTCTAATTTCTAAAACAATTTTTGACTATACCTTTATGTAAGGTGTTATTGTGAGGTGATGTCCACGGTTGGAACATGAGTCACATTTGGTATATATTTGTATCCAAACTCACAGCATATGTGTTGTTGTATTTTGCACGACAATTGTTGTAATAAAGTTGTAGTTGTTTTCTGTACCATGTATTTGACGACTCAGAATGGGTTGGGTGGAATGAACCTATTTTGGGGTCGTTACAGTTGGTATCAGAACTTAGGGATATGATCTCTGGCGGAGATCGGGGAATATAACTAGGAGGGGAGAGATGCGTAAATCCTTCGCTAGTGTGTCCTACCTAAGCTTATTTGTTGGTTATTCATAATATTGGGATATTATGTGATATGTTAATTTGTTTAATTAACCCTTATTTTATGGCAGTATTTGAGAATGGCAGCTGAGAATGCTAACAATGGAGTGAATGAAACTGTGGGGATACCTCTAATCACTAACCATGATAATGTGATGTCAGACGAAGAAGGAAATAGAGATATCTATGTGGTGAGTGAAGAATTGATAGTTGCACCCGAGATAGTCGCAGAGGTAACAGCTGAGACGTAGAAAGAAGAGGAAGAAGAAGTACCAGAGGAGAGTTTATTAGAGGTATTATATGATCAAAATGTAGAATTTCAAAATCGTATTCATGAGTTAGAAGAGCAGGCAGAAGAACGACAGGCGGTCGTGGAACAAAAGGATGCAACAATTCAAGCTTGTGTTACCCGATATGTGATGCTTGAACAGAAGCATTCTTTGGCAGAGTATAAGATGATAAAAATGGAATCTGAGCTGAAAGAAGAAAAAATTGAACGAGTGAGAATAAGTGATGCATGGGCAAAAGCCGCACGACACGTGGATATTATGGAAAGAGATGTTCGATCTAAGAAGGCTAAAATAGATGATATGAATTTCTCTTTTTGGAAAGCAATTGGGAGAACCCAACATCGAGTTTTGAATTACCCTGTACATAGCGGTCAACCTGAATCCGATATGGATCGAAGATTGATGATTCAGATCATGAATGAGGAGTACGAAGAGGCAGTTGAGGGAGGAATATGTCCTATAGAAAGGTATATTCCAACGGTAATGATGACGCCAAATGCTGCTCCAGACAAGTCAAAGCCGAGTAGTTTGAGGGATGGCGGTTGTCATGACTTCCCAATAAATGAGGAACCCAAATGAAGTTATCATGGGAGATGAGCAATGGAGAAATCATGATGATCTGAGAGATAGAATCTGAAATGGAAGCAAGGTATTCTCAACTCTTCGAAATACCAGGTACGTAAATTTCGGGGACGAAATTTCATAAGGAGGGGAGATTGTAAGACCCCGAATTTTATGAAATAAAAGTATTCAATTTTTCTTATAATTACTATTCAGTAAATGGTTAAATTGATAAAAGTTTAAAGTTATGGGTGAAATATGAATTTTTTTCAAAATAAGCAAGTGGTTATAAAATAATCATTGTTGTCGGGGAATATTCTTTCTGTCGGAGAATATTCGTACGACGGCGCAGCTATTTGTGGGCCCCATAACGAATAACTGTCGGGTGAAGGAAAACGACAAATTTGAGTTTTTACAAATAACGGCGTAGTTGCTATCGTTAATACTGTTGAAATACCCGGTGGTTAAAATACAGTAATACGCGTTATTGCACAGTAGCACACGGTATTGCACAGTATTTTTGAAATTATTGATTCTTACGTAAGAAGGCACTACTCAATAATTGTTACAGTAATTACTGTTCAATATTTTATTTTATTGATTCAATAATTGCTACGTTAAAATTTTATATTATTGTTGTTCAATAATTGTCACTGCACAGTATTTCCCATTATCAGATCAATAATTCATATTATTTGAATAATATTATTAGATAACATTATTGGCAATGTCTAAAAAGTTCTAAGGAGAGGTTTGGTTATCTGATTGCGCGCCAGTAAGGAGAAATTCTTATTGGAAAGCCCCCTCTTTCCTGGGAACGGCCTGGTTGTCATAAATGTGATTCTGTAATATTATTTGTGAATAATTAATTATTGATTCATATGATAAGGAAATATTTATTGTATGTGGATATAAACGAGGGATATATTTTTGTGGTTAAAAATGAAGGAGATAATGTTGAGGTTTTTATCCGTATTTTTGTCGGAATGGAGGTATTAAAAATCAGGGTTTTTGAGATATTTTGCGGGGGTTATAATTTTTAATCCGACCGTTGGATCGTGGTAATTTTTGGATATGTTATACATATATAAGTTGAGTATATGTCCATAAATTTTGAACCGTTAAAAATGAACGTATGATTTGTTATGAATTTTAAGAGGTGGCTGATTCGGAAATCAGGTTATAAATCATTTTTGGTGGAAAATTCTAGAATTGGTGGGCCCCACTTGTGGTTGGTGAAGAAATGTGCTGAATTATATTTCAAATGTGGTGGGTGGGAATAGTAGTAGGTAAAGCCATCAGGTTGCAGGTCAAACCTACCAAAATTTTCCTATAAATAGAGGGCTAAGTTAGAATTGAAAATCACACCAGAAACATAAGCTTTCTCTCTTTCTCTCTCTAGATTATTGAGTGTATTTTGTGAGTATTTAGATACTTGGTGAGTTGCTATTCATCAGTGCAAGTTTCCTTCAGCCTTATACCGATCAGAAGTACTGCTCTTTTGATGTAAGGGATAGTAAGGGATATTAAGGGATTTTAAGGGTTGTTATGATTTTCAGTTTCGTAATTTTTCTGATCTTCAAAAATTCTGGAAAAATTTGAAATAATATTTTGATGAGTTTTCTTGATTGTGTCCAAAAATGGTGATTTTTGGATGTATAGATTGAGAGTTATGAATTTTATGAGAAAAGACTATTTTAAAAGTAACAGCTTATAATTCCTTGTGGTTAACTCCAAAATTGATGAAATTTTTATTTGGAGTACATGTATATGATAGAAGTATACTTTGTAAATTTCAGAATTTTTAGACAAAAGTACAATATTTGATAAATGTCTAAATATTCGGCTATTTTGGCCATATGAAAAATAGTAAATGACTTTTAAAAATTCTGAGAAAAAATATATGTTCACTATGGGACTATATTATGCTAAATCCCAGAAAAGAAATATTTTTGGAACTGATTTAGTATTTTTTATGAAAATAGTATAGTTATGAGTAAATGAATTAAATATGTTTTGTGAGGAAAGAAAATTGGAAAATAGGATTTTATGGCTTGAGAATCCTATATGAGGTATATGCAGATTTTTGATGAGGGTTTTGGCTATTGATGATGAAATCTTAAGAGTTGACATTTTATGATGATTAAATGCATTAATTAGTAAAGTGTAAACAATTTAAATAAATTGTTTATAAGCTTAAGAAATGTTATTCTTTCAATATCATTATATCGAAATATTGGTATAGATTTTATTGTAGAATTTCTACCTTTTTAAGTCGAGGTTACTATTCACGAGTTACTATTCACGAGTTACTATTCATGAGTTACTATTCACGAGTTACTATTCACGACAAAATTGGTTTCTTTTTCTAACCAAATTATAGTTGATTTATGAATATTGCTCTTGAAATTAAATCCATGTTTTGACCATATTGTTTTTATAATCATATATAACATTTTTATAACCTTGATGTTGAAATTCTCTTTCGCTTGAGTGTAAAGATAGGTAAATTATTGGTATGATCATGACTATGGGTTCTCTTTGGCCAGTAGTGCAAAGTTGAATTGTTGACTGGTATGATCATGACCATTGAATTTATAATTGAATATCTTTAGCTTAAGTGCAAAGGTGAAATGATCAACATGGTTATAATTATTGTTTATATAAATTCTTAAATGATTATATATTCTTTGAGGTATTAATATATTTGGCATGTAGTGTAAATATGAATTGTTGATGAATATCTTTGGCCTGTAGTGCAAAGATGAATTGTAGATGAATATCTTTGGCCCGTAGTGCAAAGATGACCTGTTGTTGAATATCTTTGGCCAGTAATGCAAAGATGAACGGTTGAGGAATATCTTTGGCCTGTAGTGCAAAGATGAATTGTAGATGAATATCTTTGGCCTGTAGTGCAAAGATGGTCTGTTGATAAATATCTTTGGCCCGTAGTGCAAAGATAAACTGTTGTTGAATATCTTTGGTCGTAGTGCAAAGATGGATTTATTAGTATGATTATGAACAGGAACTGTGATTTGGTATAACCATGATCTTTGATGTTTCAGGTAAAGACATGTGATGAAAATATTCTTCGTCCTGGGTGCGAAGAAAAATTTAGAATCACAATTATGATTATGAGTTATTCATATGATTGTGGAAAGGAACTGTTGATTGATGTTACAGGGATAAACCATTGTTGATAGATTTTTAACATGGAGAAGATAATAGACTTTATAGTCTATTTGACTCTTCTAATGAATTACTCGTTCCGCTGCAACTATGGTTAAAATTTTTATCATTTACCATATGTTCTAAATCTCTGATTTATTATTGATGAAGGCTATTGATAATTTAATTATCTTTAGTCATGATATTCTTTACTGGGCTAGTTGTGCTCACCCTTTTGCTTCACAATTCCTTTCAGGTAATAAGAGTGTAGCTGGGTCGAGCGAGGGTAACGGGGAAATAGAACAGTGGTCTCTAGCTGTGGATGTTCTCCCGAAGCAGTATAGAAAAGTTCATTTAGTAGTTATATTTGGTGAATCCAATAGGGTAAGGTGTACCCAACGTTGGAAGGGTGGTTTGCCACTATCATACAAGATGTCTAACGACATACAATCTCGTGTCATCATAAGACAGGGATGTGCTCATCCACTTGCTGAGTATATATACGAGCACTACCTATATAATCTTGGTGTTTGTTTAAAGTATAATTCTCAATTAGAGACAGTAGAGATAATGATATGTCAAGAGAAGACTCACCATTGGGAAGAATATGATAGTAATCTTCTCGTTTTTCTTTGGGGTCTATTGGGTCAACCAAGGATAATTCTGTGGCCATATGATATCTATCATAACCTAGACGCGTGGCCTCCCATGTACGAAGGTTTCCTTGAGTACTTCCCAAAGATTCTAATTTCTAAAACAGTTTTTGACTATACCTTTATGTAAGGTGTTATTGTGAGGTGATGTCCACGGTTGGAACATGAGTCACATTTGGTATATATTTGTGAAACCCCAGATTTTATGAATAAATATTTAATTTTTCTCGAAATAATTTTTTTATATTATTGTGTGGATTTGATATAATAGTTATGGGTAGTATTTATAAATTTTGCAAAGTATGCAAGTTGTCATATTATATTCGATTGGTCGGAGAATATTCTTTTTGTCGGGGAATATCCGTACGACGGTACAATTATTGGTGGACCCCACAACAGAATTATTGTCGGATTGAGAAAACGACAAAAATACTTTATGAAAATAACGGCGGAAGTTTTACCGTTGATACTGTTGAACTACTCGGTAGTAAAAGTACAGTAATACGTGTGGTTGCATAGTAGCACACGGTATTAATTATTAATGCTTATGTGAGAAGTCACTCAGTTTGATTCCATTATTGTCAGTTAATAATATGAATTATTTAGCGATAATGACGTTTTGTTTTATTCGTATTATTAACGTAATAAAACAGAAACATCTTTTTATATAAAACAGAATACTTTATTAAAGTTATTCTATAAATAGAATATATTATATTTTATTTAAAAGATTTTTTTTTAAATATGGACCGTCAGATTAAAGTAATCAATCTGGACCGTTCATGGATTAGTTACTATGCATTTCATTTTCCTATAAATAGAAGCTCATTCCTTCATTATTTTCTTACTAATTCACTGAACTCTAGAGAAAGAAACTATAGAGAGAGACTATATAGAGATAGAAGAAAAGTTTTCTGCTACTTCACTACTCTTATATCCAGTTCTTTTACGGTAAGGGGTGTTATTCTTTCTTATTGATGAAGAGAACTGTTGTTATTCCATTTCTTATTATTCTGTTGGAATAACCTGTATACGTGGTCTACCCTATACTTGGTGACATTCTTCTATTATTCTGTTGGAACATCCTGTCTGTGTGTTTTACACCGGACCTGGTTCCGTTTTTATTATTATTCTGTTAGAACATCCTGTCTGTGTGTTTTACACCGGACCTGGTTCCGTCTTGTTATTATTCTGTTGGAACATCCTGTTTGTGTGTTTTACACCGGACCTGGTTCCATTATTTATTATTCTGTCGGAATATCCTGTCTGTGCGTTTACGCCGGACCTGGTTCCATTATTTATTATTCTGTCGAAATATCTTGTCTGTGCGTTTACGCCGAACCTGGTTCCATTATTTATTATTCTGTTAGAATAACCTGTCTGTGCGGTCTATCGCATGCATGGTGATTTCTTTTGTTATTCCATTCTTTATTGTACTCAGTTGGTTAAGTTTTGACTTCTATACTCCATGAAATTTGTGGAATATCCTTGATAATTGCGTTTCATCTAGTATCTTTTCATGATAATATTCTTCTAAGCATTCTTGAATTTTACTCCACAATACAGTATCATGTTGACAATTTGGACGTTGTTAATTCTTGGATAAATTAATTCTTGAACTTGTTTTATTGAATTCTTATATCATTGTCATCATCCTCATGTTTATAAAATGTTGAAAGTCATATGTGGCCTGTAGTGCATAGATGGACTTGGTATGATTATGACCAGGGATTATTCGGTATAATCATGACCGTAATGTTACAAATGATGTGGTAAAAGTCCTCATTGGCCGTAGTGCATTGATGGACAGTTGTTGGCATGATCATGACCATTGATGAATACACAAATATCCTTGGCCCGTAGTGCATGGAATTTGTGGTCGTGACCCTAACGAATATCCTTGGCCGTAGTGCAGGGATGATGTGAATTATTTATTAAGCTGAGTCTCAGCGATAAAAGTGATGAAAAACTTTTTAAATCATAAAAGATAGTAGAGTTTATTTTCTACTTGACTCTTTTAATGGATTGCTTGTTCCGCTGCAGTTAAACTTGATGTCTATTATATTTTATCAGTTTAACATTGTTGAAGACTAATGATAATTTATTCTGCATTATCTTAGTCATAATATTTCTTACTGGGCTAGTTGAGCTCACCCTTTCTTTGACTGTTCTCTTCAGGAAATGAGAACGTAGCTGGGACAAGTCGGGGAACGGAGTGATGGTTCGAATGATAGTATTAGTTAGTAGTCCTCACTATTCTATGTAATAGTGTGTTAATAAATGTAATGAGGACTCCTTTTGAGTATGAATACTCTCTAGAAGATAATATTTTTATTCAAACTCACAGTTTATGTTTTGTCGTATTGTACACGACAGTTGTATTAGTAAGTTGTATTTGTATTCTGTACTTTGCATTCTGACGACCCAAGATGGGTGATGTATACCTAATTTTGGGGGCGTCACAGTTGGTATCAGAGCTTAGGGATATGATCCCTGGCTAGGATGTGAGAATAGAACTAGGAGGGGAGAGACGGAGAATTCTTTCGCTAGTATGACCTACCTAAGTTTATTTGGTATTTAATTGGTCGGTCAAAGTATATGGATAATATGTTATATGTTAATTAACCCTTGTTTTGTTGCAGTATTTGCAAATGGCATCCGAAAATGTTGAGATAAACAATGAAGCACATGAGACCATTGAATCACCAACGATCAATGCTCAGGATAATGTGCAACCAGAGGACAATAATCCTAATAAAAATAATAACACCGATGAAATGGTGAATGATGGGATGGTCAGAGACTTTATGCAATTCATGCAACAACAAAATAACTCTCAGATGGTCACCGCTAAGCAGTTCAAGGAGCAATTCATGCAACAACGGGCGAGAGCGACTCCTATCCAAAATAAAGGAGGAAACAATGACAACCCACGGTTGGTCACCGCTAAGCAATTCAAGGAGCTAGGACCACTGGAGTTTTTGGGAAAGCCAAAACCACTTAAGGCGGAGACGTGGTTAAAGCAGATCACCAAGATATTTGATGTCTTGGGATGCTCCGAGGAGCAAAAGGTTCCCATTGCCACCTTTATGTTGCGTGAAGAGGTAGATTACTGGTGGGAATCTGTAAAACGTATTCAGCCTGACGCACTCAAGATGTCTTGGGAGAAGTTCCAAGAACTGTTCAATGACAAGTACTTTCCCGAAAGCATTCGTCACATGAAGGAGGTGGAGTTCATCAAGTTGGAGAAAAACAACATGACCGTGTCGCAGTACGAAGCCAAGTTTGCCGAGTTGTCCCGGTTTGCGTCCCACTTGGTGGATAATGAAGAGCGAATGACGCGAATGTTTTTGCGAGGTTTGAAACCTGAGATACGTAAACATCTTATTTCTCATAAACTGTGTTTGTATTCAGATGTTGTGAATAGGGCTCAGTTAGTGGAGCGCGATAACGAGTCAACGCAACCAAAAGAGAGCAGTCGACAAAATGAAAATACCAGTGAGAGCAGTCATCGAAGCGGTGACAACAAGCGTGGAGGGAATCAACAGGCCAGAAATGGTAACCACTTCGGTGGTAATCAGGGCCAAAACAATAAGAATGGTCATTTCAAGAAGCGGAGATTCAACAATGATGGAAAGACGTCAGCACCAGCACCCGTTGTTAAGGAAGGAGAACGACCACCTATCATATGCTTCAAATGCGGAGGGGAGGGACAAATCAGTCCAAACTGCGCGATGCCATCCAAAGCATGCTATAATTGTGGAAGAGAAGGTCACTTAGCCCGATTTTGTCGTTCACCGAAGACAAGTTCAGATAGGATGGAGGCACCAAAGACCGTCCCAGAAAAGCCAAAGCCAGTAGTTTAAGAGAGAGAGTTTTTTTTCGTAACGAGGAACCTGAATAAAATTATCACGGGTATG
Source organism: Panax notoginseng (assembly GCA_016801055.1). Classification (NCBI taxonomy): domain Eukaryota; kingdom Viridiplantae; phylum Streptophyta; class Magnoliopsida; order Apiales; family Araliaceae; genus Panax; species Panax notoginseng. The sequence goes on from CM029016.1 coordinate 187,650,044, forward strand.
TTAGTCATAAACTCTTGCGAAGTCTATACCGTGTTAGATACCGGTTCTACTCACTCTTTTAATTCACCTAGTTGTGTTCAATATTTGAACTTAACTCCGGAGAAGTTAGACTTTAATTTCTCTGTTGAAATTTCGTTGGGAGAAACCTTTGTTACCTCCACTATTTATAAATCTTGTTCAAATCAACACTTTCACGTTACCTGTTGATCTTATCTCTTTGAAAATACTTGCATTGATGTGATTTTTGGAAACGATTGGTTAACTGTTCATCATACTTTTCGTAAGGTTGTTAGTTTTCATATTCCTAACCAACCTGTTATGCGAATTCAAGTAACCAAACCACTAAAGTCAATCATTGTCATATCAAGCCATAAGTAAAAATCCCCGTTCCTTTCGTTGTTGACTTCCTGGTGTGGAATGCACCGAAGCTAGACTTTCCGTAGGAGACGTTGTAAATGACGATGGCAAGTTGATAGGTATCAATGTGACGTGTTATCCAAGTCTTGGATGAGGGTTACAGTTTTGAACGATATTTCTATTGTTAATAAATTTCTTGACGTATTCTTGAAGACTTCTTAGCCTACCCCAGAGCGTAAAATTGAATTTTGTATTGACCCCAGTACAAAACCCATTTCTTAAATCCTCAAATATTTCTTCAACTAAAACGAACGTAACATGCGCCAAAGACGTTGGCTCGAGCTGTTGAAGATTACGACCGTACCATTCAATATCATTGTGGAAGAACGAACGTGGTAACTGACGTGTTGAGTAGAAGATCGTATGTGTTTACGAGTGCGATGTTGTTAAAACAAAGACTCATTTCGTATAACTTACAAATGACGAAGATAGAGTTAAAGACTCGAGGGACCCATATGAAGATAACGAGTATACGAGTAAAATCGACTTTAATCGATAACGTTAAAGTCGTTCAAGCTACACACCCGGAGCTGATGAATGTGAAGAAGAAGGTTCAAGATGGCGTTATTCTAGAAGCACGAATTGACAAAGGGAGGAAATCTCAACTCTCAATTTAATTGGCCCATTTGAAATCCTCGATGAAGTAGGAACTGTGGCCTATAGACTCATTTTACCGCCAAGTATGTTGCGTGTTCAGAACATTTTTTTTTCGTATCGATGTTACGTAAATATGTGGACGACCCGAACCGCATTATTAATTTAGAACCGGACGAAATAGCGAAAGATTTAACGTATGAGGAGATACGTGTTAACATCTTGGATAAGAAGGATCATATTCGATGCTTAAAGGTTATACCTCAAGAGTTAGAATTTGAAGTGAAGTCAAGGTATCCTCACATGTTCGGCATACCAAGTACGTACGTAAATTTCGAGGGCGAAATTCCATAAGGAGGGGAGATTGTGAAACCCCAGATTTTATGAATAAATATTTAATTTTTCTCGAAATAATTTTTTTATATTATTGTGTGGATTTGATATAATAGTTATGGGTAGTATTTATAAATTTTGCAAAGTATGCAAGTTGTCATATTATATTCGATTGGTCGGAGAATATTTTTTTTGTCGGGGAATATCCGTACGACGGTACAATTATTGGTGGACCCCACAACAGAATTATTGTCGGATTAAGAAAACGACAAAAATACTTTATGAAAATAACGGCGGAAGTTTTACCGTTGATACTGTTGAACTACTCGGTAGTAAAAGTACAGTAATACGTGTGGTTGCATAGTAGCACACGGTATTAATTATTAATGCTTATGTGAGAAGTCACTCAGTTTGATTCCATTATTATCAGTTAATAATATGAATTATTTAGCGATAATGACGTTTTGTTTTATTCGTATTATTAACGTAATAAAACAGAAACATCTTTTTATATAAAACAGAATACTTTATTAAAGTTATTCTACAAATAGAATATATTATATTTTATTTAAAAGATTTTTTTTAAATATGGACCGTCAGATTAAAGTAATCAATCTGGACCGTTCATGGATTAGTTACTATGCATTTCATTTTCCTATAAATAGAAGCTCATTCCTTCATTATTTTCTTACTAATTCACTGAACTCTAGAGAAAGAAACTATAGAGAGAGACTATATAGAGATAGAAGAAAAGTTTTCTGCTACTTCACTACTCTTATATCCAGTTCTTTTACGGTAAGGGGTGTTATTCTTTCTTATTGATGAAGAGAACTGTTGTTATTCCATTTCTTATTATTCTGTTGGAATAACCTGTATACGTGGTCTACCCTATACTTGGTGACATTCTTCTATTATTCTGTTGGAACATCCTGTCTGTGTGTTTTACACCGGACCTGGTTCCGTTTTTATTATTATTCTGTTAGAACATCCTGTCTGTGTGTTTTACATCGGACCTGGTTCCGTCTTGTTATTATTCTGTTGGAACATCCTGTTTGTGTGTTTTACACCGGACCTGGTTCCATTATTTATTATTCTGTCGGAATATCCTGTCTGTGCGTTTACGCCGGACCTGGTTCCATTATTTATTATTCTGTCGAAATATCTTGTCTGTGCGTTTACGCCGAACCTGGTTCCATTATTTATTATTCTGTTAGAATAACCTGTCTGTGCGGTCTATCGCATGCATGGTGATTTCTTTTGTTATTCCATTCTTTATTGTACTCAGTTGGTTAAGTTTTGACTTCTATACTCCATGAAATTTGTGGAATATCCTTGATAATTGCGTTTCATCTAGTATCTTTTCATGATAATATTCTTCTAAGCATTCTTGAATTTTACTCCACAATACAGTATCATGTTGACAATTTGGACGTTGTTAATTCTTGGATAAATTAATTCTTGAACTTGTTTTATTGAATTCTTATATCATTGTCATCATCCTCATGTTTATAAAATGTTGAAAGTCATCTGTGGCCTGTAGTGCATAGATGGACTTGGTATGATTATGACCAGGGATTATTCGGTATAATCATGACCGTAATGTTACAAATGATGTGGTAAAAGTCCTCATTGGCCGTAGTGCATTGATGGACAGTTGTTGGCATGATCATGACCATTGATGAATACACAAATATCCTTGGCCCGTAGTGCATGGAATTTGTGGTCGTGACCCTAACGAATATCCTTGGCCGTAGTGCAGGGATGATGTGAATTATTTATTAAGCTGAGTCTCAGCGATAAAAGTGATGAAAAACTTTTTAAATCATAAAAGATAGTAGAGTTTATTTTCTACTTGACTCTTTTAATGGATTGCTTGTTCCGCTGCAGTTAAACTTGATGTCTATTATATTTTATCAGTTTAACATTGTTGAAGACTAATGATAATTTATTCTGCATTATCTTAGTCATAATATTTCTTACTGGGCTAGTTGAGCTCACCCTTTCTTTGACTGTTCTCTTCAGGAAATGAGAACGTAGTTGGGACAAGTCGGGGAACGGAGTGATGGTTCGAATGATAGTATTAGTTAGTAGTCCTCACTATTCTATGTAATAGTGTGTTAATAAATGTAATGAGGACTCCTTTTGAGTATGAATACTCTCTAGAAGATAATATTTGTATTCAAACTCACAATTTATGTTTTGTCGTATTGTACACGACAGTTGTATTTGTATTCTGTACTTTGCATCCTGACGACCCAAGATGGGTGATGTATACCTAATTTTGGGGGCGTCACAGTATTTGTATCCAAACTCACAGCATATGTGTTGTTGTATTTTGCACGACAATTGTTGTAATAAAGTTATAGTTGTTTTCTGTACCATGTATTTGACGACTCAGAATGGGTTGGGTGGAATGAACCTATTTTGGGGTCGTTACATTATGTATTATTTGATTCGGGTGCTACCTGTTCGTTTATATCTGAAGAATTTGCTAGTAAACTTAGTACACCCCGAGAACGTTTAGAAGATCCTTTGAATATAGAAGTTGCGAATAAGGAAATAATCCCTGTAGAATGCGTTTATCGAAATTATCGCGCAAACATTAGAGAACATAAACTGAGCGTAGACTTGATTCCTATTAGACTAGGAGAATTTAACGTAATACTGGGAATAGATTGGTTATATAACCATACAACGGTAATTGACTGTCAGAACAAGTGTATGAACTTTCAAACTCCGAGTAAGTTTAAGGTAGTGTTTCATGGTAGCTCATCGCTTAAGCAATCGTGTTGCATTACGATGATGCAGGCCAAGAAATTGTTAAGAAAATGATGTGTAAGTTATTTAGCTTACATTGTGGATACTCAAAAAAAAGGGAGTAGAGATTAAAGATATACCCATAGTGAATGAATTTCAAGATGTGTTTTCAGGCGATCTACCTAGTCTTCCACCAGACAGAGAAATCGAATTCATAATAGACTTAGCACCAGGAACAGCACCAATTTTGAAAGCTCCATATAGTATGGCGCCAGTAGAAATGAAGGAATTGATTATACAACTTCAAGAGTTATTGGATAAGGGTTACATTCGACCGAGTGTGTCTCCTTGGGGAGCACCAGTGCTATTCGTTAAGAAAAAGGACGGAACGATAAGGCTCTGTATCGATTATCGAGAATTGAACCGAGTAACGATCAAGAACAGATATCCACTACCGAGGATAGACAACTTATTTGATCAACTAAAGGGAGCAAAATTTTTTACGAAGATCGACATACGGATACGATATCACCAACTAAAAGTGCGAGATGAGGACATATCAAAGACTGCGTTTCGAACCCGTTATGGACATTATGAGTTTTTGGTAATGTCATTTGGTTTGACTAATGCTCCGATAGCATTCATGGACTTGATGAATCAAGTTTTCAAGTCATACTTAGATAAATTTGTAGTAGTTTTTATCGACGATATTTTTATCTACTCAAAGACAGAGGAAGAACACACCGAACATCTGAAGAATGTTTTGGAGGCACTACGAAAGGAGAAGATGTATGTGAAATTTTTAAAGTGCGAATTTTGGATGAAGAATGTTCAATTCTTAGGCCACGTGGTGGATGAGAATGGAATCTCAGTAGACCCCAAAAAGGTCGAAGCAGTAAGTAATTAGGAACAACCGAGAAACCCGACGGAGGTGAGAATTTTCTTAGGGTTAGCCAGGTACTATCGAAGATTTATCTAGGATTTTTCTAAGATAGCAACCCCATTGACTAATCTAACGAGGAAGACGGTGAAATTTGTATGGACCGAAAAGTACGAAGAGAGTTTTCAAGAGTTGAAGAAGAGATTAAGCGAGGCGCCTGTATTATCACTACCAGATGATACGGGAGAATTTATAGTGTATAGTGATGCATCGCATATAGGACTGAGTTGTGTACTGATGCAGCATAGCAAGGATATTGCGTATACGTCACGACAATTAAAGGATTATGAAAAACGATACCCTACTCATGACTTAGAGTTAGTGGCAGTAGTTTTTGCGTTAAAGATATTGAGACATTATTTGTACGGAGAGAAATGTGAGATATACACAGACTACAAAAGTCTAAAATATATCTTCACGTAGAAGGAGTTGAATATGCATCAGAGAAGGTGGTTAGAATTGATCAAAGATTATGACTGTGATATTCTTTATCACCCGGGGAAGGCAATAGTAGTTGCCGAAGCTCTGAGCAGGAAAGGAAGGGAGAAATTATTTCAACTGACAACTCAGGAGGAGTTAATAAGAGATATGGAGAAGTTGGAAATAGAGGTAAAGGGACCCGAGAGGTCTGAAGAGAAGTTATTTGTAATGGAAGCTTGTCCGACATTGTTAGATAGAGTAAAGGAAGCATAGGAGAGAGATGGAGAATGTGAGAAAATGAGGAAGAGGATCACGAAAAATGAGGAAGAAAAATTTTGAATAGATAAAGACGGTATCTTAAGATTTGAAGGTAGAGTGTGGGTACCAGCGGTAACCAAGTTAAGAGAAGAGATTTTGCACGAGGCACACAATACGACATATTTCATTCATCCGGGAGGCACTAAGATGTACCGAGACTTGAGGTAACATTTTTTGGTGGCCCAACTTAAAATGGGAAGTCACAGAGTGCGTTAGTAGATGTTTAACTTGTCAAAGCATAAAAGCAGAGCATTAACGGTCGAGTGGATTGCTACAACTGTTGGAAATATCGGAGTGGAAATGGAAGCATATTACGATGGATTTTGTGGTAGGACTTCCAGTCACGCAGAAAGGTTTGGATGCCATTTGGGTTATCGTGGATCGACTTACAAAGACCGTTCATTTTCTACCGATCAAGATCCGCTACAGTTTGAATCAGTTAGCGAGTCTGTACGTAAAGGAAATTATTTCATGACATGGAGTGCTGGTATCGATTGTTTCTGACTGAGACTCGCGTTTCACGTCAAAGTTCTGGAAAAGTTTACAAGAGAGGATGGGGACACAGTTAAAGTTAAGTACTACTTATCACCCTCAGACAGACGGACAAAGTGAGCTAACTATACAAACGTTAGAGGACATGCTTAGGACTTGCATGATGGACTTCAAGGGAAATTGAGACGACCATTTACCCTTAGTCGAATTTGCATATAATAATAGTTATCATGCGAATATCGGCATGCCACCGTAAGAAGCTCTTTATGGAAGGAAGTGCAGAACGCCATTATGTTGGGACAAAGTCGGAGAGCAACGAATACTCGGACCATAGTTATTACAACAAACTGCGGACGTGGTGAAAGTAATAAGGGCCAGACTAGTGGCAGCTCAAGATTGCCAGAAAAAGTATGCGGATTTACATCGGCAAGACCGAAATTTTGAAGTCGACAGTTTTGTATTCTTGAAGGTATCTCCATGGAAGGGAAAGATCCATTTCGGCAAGAAAGGAAAACTGTGTCCAAGATTCATAGGACCGTTCGAGATACTAAAGCGAGTGGGCGAAGTAGCATACAAAGTTGCACTACCACCTGAGTTGGAGCACATCCATAACGTGTTTCACATATCCGTGTTACATCCGTACAAGCCTGACTACAAGCACGTGATTTCTTATGAACTCATTCAAGTGGAAAAGAATTTAGCGAACGAAGAAATTCCTGTCCAAATTCTTGATAGGAAAGAGCAAACCTTGAGAAATAAAGTTATTTCCTCTGTAAAAGTACTTTGGCGTAACCACGATGTCAAGGAGGCTACGTGGGAGTTAGAAGATAGGATGATGAGGGATTATCCCCATATGTTTATGTAACCTTGTAGCAATTCCTGGATGAAATTTTTATAAGGGGGGGGGAGGATGTACTACCCAAGAATTTTCACGTCTTAATAAATGAACATATTAATGGAAATGAATATTTACTTGAATAAAAATGATTTTTGTGTTATAAAATGAGTTAACTCAATTATATTGAATAATTGAATAATTGAGAATATATGAAATTTGTGATGAACTCGTTGAAAGCCTTGTGTGGAACGGTGATGGGAAATATTAATGAATATATTAATTAACGAAAGAATTGTTAAGCGAACAATTAATCTATATTAATTGTTATTTGTTATTAAAGAATTTCGGTTAAATATTAATAGTAATATTAATCAACAAAGGAATAATCAAGTGAACAGTTAATTAATATTAATTGTTAATTGTTATTGTAGAATATTAATTAATTATTAATGGTGATTAAGTAATGATATGTGATAATTAATTGTTATTGTGAGTAAAGTAAATTGCATAATTAGAATGGTATGATTCACTTAATTTATGTGTGTCAAACATGTGATATTATATAGTTCTTACATTAAAAAGAAAATGTGGTGTGACACATTAATATAACTATGTAATATATATAAACTATAAAGTGTAGGGAATTATAAGTTACATAAACAATAGTTTATGTGACAATAAGTATGTGTGAAAACATTAAAAGATGTACTCTGTCAAAGAATTTCAAACTATTCCAATAAGTGAGTATAACTGGAATAATAAAATTTTAAGGGGATATTAATTACTAGTGGGTAATTAAATGGAGTTCATCCATATTATAAATAATAATTAGACTAGAATAATGTACATGAATTATATGATGTGAGTACATAAATAATCCCTAACTTTCCATTATGTAGTAGTATTAACACATTAAAATTATAATTTGGGAATTAAAAGAAACAAACTAAGCATTTTAATCACTTTGCTGAGATTTAAAACCAGTGTCCCAAAATCAGTGACCTCAGTACATAAACAGTGGCCTACACCTTCATTGTGTAAACTCCAGCAAAACCAAAAGGCTACAAATCTATGGTGATGATGGCTACGGGTTGGGCAGTTGGTCAACCCTTCCATGACCAACATTTCTTCTCAGTTTCCTTTGAATCAAACCATGGTGCAATGCCATGAACTGGGCAAACCATTCTCTATATATAGCACCCTTTCTATCTCATTTTTTGTTACTTAAAAATTGTCTGAGAAGTGCATTAGAGAGTGTGAGTTGCTGAGCTATTAGGGAGTAGTATCATAGGGATGAGGGAATTCAATTTAAGCTTCAAGAAGGTATAAATTCTATTTTTGTGTTCTTGAGTTTGAATTTTTCAAATTCTTATAATTGCTTGAATTCTCTGTTAATTGATATGGAATAGCATGCCATTGTGTTTTTCGAGTTTGCATGCATATCTAGGAGCTTTGCAGGTAGTCTGGTTGCAAGTGTAGTAGTGAATATAATAAGGCTCTGCAAAAGTAGAGCCATAATTTTTTATTACGCTTGAAGTGGCACGGCCGCACCACTTCTATAGCTCAATACCGCGCGGTCGCGCGTGGTGTTTTTCTCAGATACTGCTTGTAGTGATCCAGTGTTATGATGAACATGCTACATGGGTTTTAATATGGATATAAATGACCCTAGCATGTGGTTAGATATTGTTTCGAACATAGTACGTTGTTTTAGCTTGATTTGAGTTGATTTTTCAAGAAAACTTCAAGATTTGGAAAACTCGAAATGGTAAACTTGGAATAATGTGTATTCTAATTTTGTGAGCATGTGTGAATAATCTAGGTATGCACGTACATGAGTATAACATAAAGCATGAACTGGTTTGGTGTATAATAGAGTTTTCTAGCTTGGTTTTAAAGGATTTCTAAAGGAAAACTTGAAATTTTGAAAAACAAAGTATGATGAGCATTATGTTTTCAAATTCTGATATGTCTAGTTTATATAAATAACTTGAAAATGTGCACAAATGCGTATTAAAGTATGATTTAGACAATGTGTGCTTATCTTGCATGCTTAAAAAAGTTTTACTAGACAAACTTATAATTTCAAATATAAACTTGATAAACTATGTACATTGAGTTAAGATTGTGAGCATGCTTATATGGTTTAATTTGTGCATACGAGACATGACGATTAGGTGTGTTATGCATGTAAATATGATTAATATGAATGCCTAGTGAGTCTTATGCATAGTAAAACTAGTTAAGTGTGGCTTAGAACAAGAATGAATGAACTAGAACGTCATAACTTGTAATACATGACTAATCTAGTGCAAGCATGTTATACTTTGTAGTTGCAAAAACCTTTAATGGCCTAAACTTGTTGAGTTGTTCAACTTATAACCATATTATGAAAGAAAGGACCTAGACTGAACTTAAAAGTTACGAAAGGACCCTTGTCATGTTAATATATGTTATGTAGGTACGGATGGGCAAGCTAGGCCAAGCAAGTGATTTCTCAGCCCTAGTTCGAACTGGGAGTCACGCGGCCGCGCGTCTCCTTAATACAAATCAGGCGCGGTCACGCCATTCTACAGACTTGGAAAGTGACTTTTGTGATTTGAATGTGGTTGCATGCTTGTATTGTTACTCTAACATGTATAATATGATCAGTGAAAATCCAATATGTTAAGAAGCATGCTAGGTGATAGGAGTGAATGTTTAATGAAGTGATTATAGACTTTCAAATGATAAAGTCCCAAAAGTATTTGTAAACCATAAAACAACAATTAGAGACTATGTTATTTGACTTCATGGTGACTTATAAACTGATTTTGTGTTAAAGTATGCAAGTAGTGAAAGGAAGTATGTGAAGAACATACAACTAAGTTAGACGTTTATGTATGCATTTAAACTTACATATCATGTATGAGCATATGTAACTAATGAATATCCTATACGCGTATTATATTATGTTAGGATTCGAAAGAGTATTGATAAGCGATATTTTTGGTAAACTACGATTGAGGAAAGTATTCGAACCCTACTTTTATCGTGAATGTATCCTAAATCCTTGCTTTACTTTATTCAATGGATATCGTAAGCTTATCTCTTTGAATGCAAGTTATCCTACTTATTCGTTCAATTGAGCTAGTATGTTTAAAACTCTTGTGAAAACTATTATTCATGTTGAACTTGGTATTGTTCTTGAATATTGTGAAAGGGTCTATGTCATTGATTCGGCTAGACTATATTCATGTTTATAAAACTGTCCAAACCAATTGACTGGTGCGAAAATCTTGAAAACTGAGTTGAACAACCCTTATGGCAAGGGGATTGTATGTTGTTGGAAACTCCAACACATAAATGGTTTATTACTATTGTGTTATGCATAACTTAGAGTATTGTAGACTGATCAACTATAGTACTTGATTTTTGGGCTATCAGTTTAATATTGGTAATTCTAGTAGATGTCCAATAGTCCTTGGTGACTGCTCAATATAATTTGTTTTATCCTATTGGATACGTTGATAGCCTTTGAATTTATATATATTGTTGATCTATATTGAACTATCCTTTCATATTCCAAAGATTGGTTCGAGAATTATTGATACTCATTGTTCACGATATTATTCTAATACCCTGAACTATCTTAGAGACTATACTGTGATATTTTAACCTTGTGATATTATATTCTTCACCCTTGTTGTATATTACTTGTTGGGTAATTTATGCTCATCCTTGCTTATTTAAAACCTTTCAATTAAGGCGGAACAGGGAACTGTCTCTAGGAAAGACAAGGGCAAGGGCAAGGCTACCGACTAGCTTGTCCCTTTATATGTTTATGACTATTATGTTGTATTAAGACTATTTTCAGACTATGCTTAAACTCAAGTAAGATTATGTAATATGTCTTTATTCGATATTATTATGTAATCTATTAAGTATTGTAGGTTACGAGACTTGGGGGAATAATTATAATAAATCATTGTATATTATTCTAAATTAGATTTTTCGTTGTGAGTGTGTGATTTTATTTATTTTGGTATTACTTTGAGCGTGTGACGAATCGAATTTGAGTGACCGAGTGGCGGTCCGAATTTGGGGGCATCACACATCTGGTGGTTCATCAAAAGCTTCCACCACTATTCTTCTGCGAATTCTTGCTGGAGAGAGAATAGGATAGTCTGCTGATTCCTCTGATTCCTGATTTGTAGAGCTAGAATCTATTTCCATTTCATCACTTTCTGAGCTTGAATCATGTTGACTTCTTTCATCTGATTCATCAGTGAATCCTTCATGCTATTTTTCATCACTAGTACGTTCATTAGTATTTTCTTCCTTGGATTCAGACTTATCATCACTCAATTCAATGATAGCTGTAGAAGATTCTCCTTTTTTCTTTAGAATAGATTTGGCAAGCAATATGTTGCTCTTTCTTCTCTTTTGAGGTTCAGCTATAGGAGCTTTAGACTCTTCTTCTTCTTCTTCAGAATCTGAAGCCTTTGTATCATCGGATAAGCTTCCTTGATGTTCATCAACAATAGGGGCAGGTCCTTCTTCTTTGGACTCAACATCTTTTGAATCATCAGATGAACTTGTTGGGACTTTAGTAGTAGGAGTTGTAGTTTTTTTAGCTCTCAAACTTTCTTCAGCAGCAGAGTTGCTGCTCTGAGTGTTAACCATAGGACTTGTACATTCTTCTTCATTGTCAGATTTAGTTATTCTTTTCATAGATTCAACTTCTTGTTCACTGTTGGACTTGCTCTTTGAGGGTTCATTCTTGAGGTTTTCAGTTCCCTTCTCATCTTCTGACTCTACGTTCTCTTCTTTGGTAGATAGACTTCCTTGGGGAACTAGGATTAACTTCTTCATCACCTTTGCTTTCTTCTTGGATGGCCCTTGGAGTAATCTGTTACTCCTTCTTTTTGGGGTTACTGTAGTTGATGCTTTTTCTTCTCCTGCTCCATGTCTCTTTTTGTCAGTGGAGAGACTACTTGGTGGAGCCTCTGTATTCTTCACACTCTTAGATTTCTTCTTTGCTGGAGTGGCTGCTGTAGGTACAGATTCATCATATTGAGATAACTTACTTTCCACTCCCTTGTGCCTTTCTCTTCTTTACTGAGACCTTGCTGCTGCTTCCAGAAGCTATTAGCCTCTTCTTTTCCTTAGGATTTTTCTTCCAGTTTTCAAACAGCTGTGGGGACATCACTTTATGAACATTCAGTGGTTCTCCCTTATCATCCTTTATCTTGCTTTTTAGTTTCTTCTTTAGTACAATGCTCAAGAGTCTTCCATGAAAAACCTTTGTGAGTGGTTTATCTGTAGACTTCTTCATCTCAGCCTTTTCCAGCCATTTGGTCAACCAATCAATTATAAGGGCTCCGAAGTTCATCTGCTGCTTCATGACGATTATAGTCATAACTCTCAATTGCATATCACTGACAGTATCATGTGCAGTGTCCTTGCACAAGATGCATTTTCCTGTAATTTCAGCCAGAAATTCAAACTCTTCAGGAAACTCCTTCTTCTTCATATCTTTCAGATTTACGTTCCTCTTGTAACGCATTAACTTCTTGCCTTCTTCAATGTCAATTTCCTCGAGGTTTATCAGACCTTGGTTGGGAAACCCTTGACATTGGTTGATGTCTGATACCCTTATCTTCAGGCTTACTCCTTTGACCTTTGTGGACAGAAGCCCAGAGTCCATCGTTGCATTGGAGTAGAATTGCTTCACTAGCTTGGTATAGACTGGAGTGTTAGCTTTCAGGCACTCAGAAAACCCAGCATTCTTTACAAGGTCAAGTATATCCTTGAACTTCTTTTCTGATCTTTCAAACTTCTTGAAACCAAGTTGGATTATGGTTATAACATGCCATTCTTCCATTTTAAGATTTCGAAATGTATGGGTATTTAGTTTCAAACTTCTTATGAGAAATAGTTGAATGCGATTTGGGCAAATCGAGAGGTTTAATGGATTCAGGCTTTGAAGAGGATTTTAGGGTTTAAAAAAGGGAGGGAAAGAGGTTCGATAGCTTCTGATAACTGTTTGGAGATTTTGAATTTATCTTTATGATAGTTCCTTCTGACTCTGCATAAGCTGTGATGTGTCAACCAGTTATTGGTTGCACGATGCCCAGTAAGAAACTGTAACTCCCCATAAACTGAACAGTTTTTCAGTTTTAATTTTCTTTAAAGAAAATAAGCATTACTGATGTATATTGACCGTTGACCTTTTTAGTACGTAGAGTAGCATGGTGAGGTAGCTATGGACTCTACAATTTTCTTTGTCGACTCAATGATCGTCTTCTGAGAGATGCTTTAGTGGATGATTTGACACTAATCCTCATCTTAAAGTTGCATGGCTTAACCACTGATGTACTCTGAGATAGTTCGGGCACTGGAATTCTGAGGTTAGTTTACAGGGCATCTTTCCAAACTGTATTCGAACTTATCTCCACACGATCTGAATAGTTAAGCAAGTGTCTAGTTCTTTCGAGCTCCTCATGAGCTAGTGTATCCTCTGGGAAGACTACGATCGTTGAGCCTACTCTGCGATCGTTGAGATTGCACTACGATCGTCGAGTTCACTTCAGACTCTACTCTACGAACGTTGTCTGTCCTGGTCCTTAGATGAACTTGACTAAGCATTCCTTCTGGGTTAAGGTAGCTCAGGAAGGGCCAACCTCTTAGAGTAAACTAAGGGTCAAGTTTGTCCCTGAGGCGCTTACCAGATGAAGAGCTTTAGATGTGATTAGTACTGATATCTCATTTTGATCTTTTCTGCTGGGGAGTTCATCTACCAACTTTAGACATTTGCATTGGTTGTAATCGTGGTGTCCTCATGTTCTTACACTACGATCAGATGTTTGATCGTAGGCGCTCTATGATTTTAAGTTGGGTGGTTGACAAGGTTATTAGTGGCACGTTTTGAGACGTTCCCACCGACTATGGATCTTCATTTGGTTCATCAGCCATAACATTTTGGGACATTGTAACTGGTACATTGCTTCATAGTGCACTTCTAATACTTTTAGTGCTGTTTTTATTTAATAGATCACTGCTCCCCAATAGTTGATACTATCTTCTCAGAGAGGTGTGAGTTCTTCTTCTTCATGTGCATCAGAAGGCAACCTTGCATATCTTCTTCTGACTGAAGTTATCACTATCATTTAAACCTCCTTGGATCGTAGAAATAAATATCTTCAGGACTGATCACTCTACGATAGTTTGACAGAAGTACGAACGTAGTCTTCTTTGACAATATATACTTGTGGAGTTCTGCTTCTATAATGAGTTCCTTGAGGGTTCTTCTCAGATGACATGCTCTACATGATTGAACATATAAGACCCTTTTTATCTTAGGATGAATGGTTTGCTTTCATATGGAGATCAAAAACCATGTGAGCTTCATTTTTGTTAGCTCAGCAAGTCATCAAGGACAGGCTTTGACAAATAAGGATTTTGTCAGAAACATTTCTAAAATATCTAAAGCCTCCAGCTGGTTAAATCTTCTCGACTGAAGTCATCTGTTTCAGCATTCTTTAGTGTGGTCAGATAGACCAAGTACCTGCAGGTTAGATAGATTTCTAGTTTTGGTACCCATGGTTAAATGGGTCCTACCAGGTTAGTTTTCAAAATCCATATTCCTCATATACTTGAATTTTCATCACATTGATCACCAACAATCATATTCATGCATCTATCCAAATTAGATATGACATTTTAAGATGCATGATGATGAGTGTGTGTAAGATTAACCATTTTAATAAAACATTCTTTTTCTCTGATGGTTTGCATCATTTGCTTGGTTATGTTCACGGAGTTTGAATGTTCACAGAGTGAGAATCAACTCTATCACTTATTTGTATCTGGTTGATTCATGGAGGTGACCAGTTTCTACGAATCTTCAAGATACACTTGTAGAACTGATCATACTCTATGCATTATCATAAACTTAGAACATATGTTTGTACATACATACTAACCCATTAGCAAAAGATTATTCCTCTTAAGATTAATTAAATCTTGATATGCTTATGACCTACTTCAGAATTTTTTTAAGATGTTATATTCAACCTAAAACTTGGATGGAGAGAAATTTTGTTAGCAATTAAGTTTCCAACCCTAGTGTACTTTCTCTCTTCCCCTTTTTACGTAGAGTATTGTCTCTTGATAGAATATTATTATAGTACATAAGGTGATGCAACATGATGTACACATTTGTATTAATGAGGAACCATATCTTTCCACTGTCAGTTTCTTGACAGTCATTTATCTTGATATAATGACGTTAGGCATTAATGTGCATATTTTTACATCCATTTCTGACCGCTTATTGCTCCAGTTTCCCTTCGATCAATCAGTCATAGTCTTGAAGATGTGAGCTAAGAAAATCTTGGCATCCTTAGTTCTTTGACAGTTTTGAACCTCAAGGTTCACATCCAGCTGCTAGTTAGCCAAATACATATTTGAGAGACTCTTCTTTCTTCTCTTGATAAGTACTTCTTAGCATATATGGCCATCTCATCTTTCAGACTGGTAGATGCTTAACTCTTTGTTGTTGATGCCTCTTGAGCTCCCATATCTAGTCTTCAGACTACAAGATTGATTGTGGGTAAGGATTGGTCTTGTTGTTATGGCATTTAAGAACATGGACCAATCTGACTAGCTTCAGGTGTATATACACATTTACCTGTACACAATATTTCAAATGTGTTAGCTCATCTGCATTTACAAGTGACTTACTACTAAACTAAGTTTAGAACAATGTTTGTGCCTAGGATCAGACTCAAAGCGATTAGCTTTTGAATATAGTATGAGAACCTGCTCTGATATCAATTGTTAGTTCCCAGTAGGCACAAAATAGATCTAGAAGGGGGGGTTGAATAGATCCTTTTTCATTTCAAATACTTTTCTCGTTTATTTTGTATTGCTAATAACTTAGCATATGACAAACATAAGAATCTTTTCAAGCGCAGCGGAATAAGTAAAAGATCCCCTTCATTGATATATTCATGAACATACATATATTGTTCATAGAGTTATTTTAGTTGTAAGCAGTTAATACATACATAGCATTTATAGCAGTTAGGTACATAATGTAAATGATAGAAAGTAAATGACAGAATGTAAAAGACACAAGGGATTTTAAGTAGTTCAGAGACTCAAGCTCCTAATCCACTGTTCTATTTTAACTAGTAGGATTTCCACTAAGGAAGGGCAGCACCCTGAATCACAAAGATTCCTTCAAGGCCAGTAACCTTGGAACTTCAGTTCACTAAGAACTCTTCAAGCCCAGCAGGCTTGGAACTCCTCTAGTTCCCTAGGAACTCTTCAAGCCCAACAGGCTTAGAACTTCATTTAGTCCCTCCGGACAAGGGTCCCTCAGGCCATGGCTACTTGTTGGTGTAGTTGTTATTGGTGGTGCCTTGCTGCTTAGATGTCTTTAAGTTTGAACATCTTCTGTACTTAGCAGCTTGGCATGGTCCTCTTTGCATTCAGCGTAGAGTCTTGACCACATCTTCTCTGGTGCAGCTGATCTTCATTTTGTTCTGTTCATCTTCATCTGATGTCAGCTGTGCACCATCACCATTTAAATTTGCTAAGTGTTTGATCTTTTGGTAGACTTCGTCTGGCACTTAGCATTCCTTAAACCCTTCTTGAATGGCTTGCAGACATGGTTCTGCATATGTTCTGTTTCAGCTTTTGGTTCATGGTGGTTCGTAGAGTGGCTCTCTGGATCTTCTTTGTGCTCTGCCACTTTTCTGAATGCTATCTTCTTGGCCTTCTCGGCTCCCAACTTCGCTGCCATCTTTAGTGGCATTCTCACCTTTGTTGAGTGAAGCTTTAGTCTGTTCAATTCCTTCTTCAAATCTGCTTCACTTCCACCTTCGTAGTCTCACTATCACTGAGACTTGTTCTGTTCAGCTCTGGTAGAACTCGTAGAGTCAACACTATAGTATTCCAACAACTCTCCGATCCTTCAACTCAATAACTCTTGATCTTTGAAGCTCTGGCTGATATATACTCCTTCCCAATCTTTCCGTTAGAATATAGCCGTTGAAAGTTATTTGAATTGCTTCGTAGATCTCGAGTTATTTGGTGTAGACTGCAGATGTGACATCCCCTTTTTCATCTTTCTGACAATGCAATCTACTATTTCACCTACCCCGTCAGAGATGTCACTTTGATGTCTCGGGCAGGTAGTCAACTTTATTTCTCCTTTTTGATTTCTCGATTAGAAGATCAGAAGTTGTCCTTTTGCATCGATGCTCTCAAATAGCAATGTTTGAATATCAGTCTTCAGATGACCGAACTCTACGATTCTAATGCAGATGTTCTTGGATCTGATCGTAGTGTGTCTTGTTGAATGTTGTTCATTGACAGGTTAAGATAACACTACGATCTTGAAGAGTGTTCATTGGATCTTCAATATAGAACACCTCTTTCTTCTCTTGTGCATCGCTTCAACACTTCCGTTTGCCTCGACTGGTCTCAGGAACTGATAGCTTGACTTCTTGTTGTAACCTCTTCTGAATAGCAAGACACATTAGATTTGTGGCATGCCCAGCTCGCTTTCTCTTTATGATCTCCCATTCACTTATCATCAATAGACTGACCCATGCTTAATCACTTTAGCCTTGTTCTTCAAAAGCTGGCCAATATCTCTGTGTATACTTCATCAGTTCCTACTTTGTTTGGCAAACACTACGATCCTAGTTAATCCCAAGATCGTTGTCTTCTGTTTCTTTGACAGCTACTGCATTTGCTGACTTTCCTTAGTCAGTTACTTTTACTGTAGTCTTCTTCTCATCAACTTATGGAAGACTTCATCTAGAATGGCTTCACAACTCAATATGGATGTTGATTGGGTTGGTGCTTAGTTCTTCTGTTAGCTTACATGTCATTCGTTGAGTGCTCTCTGGTTTCCTTCAGATGGAAAGTATATTTGCAGCTCAGACCAGATCAGGCTTCATACTTTGGATATTCTGGGAGTGCTAATTTGTTAAGAATCATGTTTACTCTACGATTTTGCCTTGGCATTGTGAGCACCTCTGTTAAAGCCTTAGTTCTGCACTCTACGATTTGGTTTTGGTTCTGCAGACACTACGACTCCAAGATCAGATGTTGACACTCTATGATTTATGTCCTTAAGCTTGATGTCTTCATCTGATCTGGCTCGACTACGATCTATGCCTCTTATATGATCAATAGACTCTACGACTCCGAGTGTGGTCTACGATTCTTGACTTGGCTTTGGCAGATGCTCGTTCAGGTATTAGACAGGTTGTCTCTACGATTCTAAACATGACTTCCTCAGTAAACTGCAGCTCTGTGGAGGTTCTTCTCGACACACTACGATCCTTCCTCGTCTCTCCTGGCAATCTACGAACTCCGAGATATGCTATCTTGCAGACCACGATTCCGCCTTAATAGTTCTCGAGTTTTCCTCGATTCACCTGGCAGACTATGACTTATGGTGCAGTGCTTGACGATCAGACAAGCCTATCTATTACATTATAAGATCAACCTAACAAGCTTGATCTTTCTATATTTATAGTCCTTGTACATCATTTCTTTTTAAGGACTTTACAAAGCTGTTTTGCTTATGTAGGATCAACCTAACATATTTGATCAATTCATTCTAAGTCCTTGTTCATATGTTCCTATTATCTATCAAAGGACTTTATAGCTTTTCTTTATGCAAGCATACTTGCATATTCATTCATTTATATCATAATCAAATTATATATAAATAGGAATATCATTCACATGCTTATTCCTAACACATTCTTTTCTAGTCTTAAGAGGTACCATAAAATATATAGAAAATTAATGAAAAATGATATATAAGTCGATCAATTTCAAGGCAAAGTTCTATTGATATTTTATCCTCCGAATCACTTGTATAAACACTTGCTGCACATAAAAAAATCAAACGTGTGTATGTGATAAGTGGGTTTTATACTTATTATTTGAGTACTTTTAGACTTAGTATTTTGTTATCTTTAAATAATTTTAGTGCATTTATTTGTTTTTTATGTTATTTTGTAGGAAAATGCAAAGGAGGGGAAAATCTATAATTTTTAAGGCAGCAGTGGCAGTTTCATAATTATTATGAAGACCAGCACCGGTGTGACGGCCCCAAAATAGGTATACACAACCTATTCTGAGTCGCCAAATATATGGTACATAATTTAAATACAAACTTAATTTGTACAACTGTCGTGCAAAATACGACAACACAATAGCTGAGTTTCAACACAAATATTATCTCGTAGACAATATTCAAATTCAAATAAAGTGCTCATTATAATTTTTTCACACTATTTTATAGAATAGTGAGGACTACTATAGCAACTATCTTGGACCGTCACTCCATTCCCCGACTAGTCCCAACTATATTCTCATTTCCTGAAGAGAACAATGAAAGAAAAGGGTGAGCTCAACTAGCCCAGTAAAGAATATTATGACTAAGATAATATAGAATAAATTATCTTTAGTCCTCAACAATATAAAAACTGATAGAATACAATAGACAACAAGTTTATATCAACATCTGCAGTAGAATAAGAAATCCATTAGAAGAGTCAAGTAGAGCATGATGTCTACTATGTTCTATGATTTAAAAGTTCATCATCAATATTTTATCTCTGTAACACAATTCAATAAATAATCAACATCACCGTATTATACACGCACTCCGGCCAAATATATTCGTTAGTATCACATTCACAAATTATCCATGCACTACGAGCCAAGGATATTCGTTATTATGACCAGTGGTCATGATCATGCTAAACAACTGTCCATCTATGCACTACGGGCCAGAGAGGACTTTTACCACATCATTTGTAACATTACAGGTCATGATTATACCAATACATAATTCCTGGTCATAATCATACCAATTAACAGTCCATCTATGCATTACGGGCCAAAGATGACTTTCACCACAATATAAGCATGAGGATGACGACAATGATATAAGAAATCAATCAAGTGAGATCAAAGATAAATATTAAAGATTTATAATTTAATTTATCTGGAGTTTAAGAATGTCCAAATTGTCAACATGATAACTAATTTGTGGAGTAAAATTCAAGAATGATATTTATGTATAAAAAATAATTTAGACAGAAAAGAAATCAATTTTTATCGTGAATAGTATCCCGTGAATAGTACTTTATAAATAGTATCCCGTGAATAGTACCCCATGAATAGTACCGTATGAATAGTACCGTATATATGAATAGTATCGTATGTATGAATAGTACTCCAGCATAAAAAGCTTAAAATTTAATAAAAAAGTTCAGAAAAATATTTCAATGAAACGATACTAGATAAACTACAAAATTCAAGTATATTCTACTAATTTCAAGAAGTATAGAAGCAATACTTATTAAAATAAGTGTAGATTTAGGAATATAAAATGAAATAATATTACTTACATACTATAGAGTATGGAAGAAAATAATATTTCTTATAAATATTGAACAAAAATAATATCCCTTACCTTAGTAGGAGAATAAATTTGACTGGTATAGTGGATGTAGCATCCCCATATCCCAGTCCTAATCACCAAGGATTTGGTATACTATTTCTATAACTATTGCGAAATATATAAACTTAAATTGTTTATACATTAAACTTTTACAACATAAATCTCAAGGTCTACAACCTTAACTTAATACATACCTTCAATATCTAAAAAGGTTTACAATGCTATTTTCGTCAGAAAATTTAATATATCTAAATGCACCACAATTTAATCTTGCACTTTGTCTTTGCTTCTGCCTTTTCTCGAGCTTTCATCTTAATCTGAAAATTTTTATCTTGATATAGCAAGAGTGAGCATCAAATTTGCCCAGCAAGCATAAGTTTATTTGAGGATATATCATGATTGAAAGAATTGAACAATAAGCTAGCTAACTTTCAATAATATAAACATTGTGAAAGAGCATGAACAAATTTTCTTAGCTGAACGACCAAGTCAATAAAAATGAATGGTCAATAATGAACAGAAACATATTAACTGAACCAAATGGTAATGAAGGTGATCAGCCTTTCATACCAGATGAACATTTACAATATGCACAACGTGCGAATCAATAATCAATATAGACGTGAATAATCAACAACAATTATTCATTAACATGCTTTGAACATACAACTCAAGTTTGAGTTAGGAAAACTTGCCTGATTCGTTGACTACTGCTACGTAGTTTAAGTTAACTTCTTTTGCTAAGACCTATCAGTAATAATAAGATTGGTCTTTTAATCAGCATATTCTACTTTGTATCATAATACAATTACTTTATTAATAGATTATCTAACACTTAATCAAATATTAGATAACATCCAAACACATCGGTATTATTATCATTCTTGGATAATTCTTCAATCACTGTATCATATTCATTATGATTAAACACTTAATCTTATACATTATAAGTTCTTCTTTATACTCTAATAAGTCAAATATTAATCCAACAACCCAAACTGCAATCCAGCTAACTGGATTCCAAATTTAACAACTAGATTGCAATCCAGCAAGCCTGGATTCACCAATCCATCAATCCAGTAAGTTGGATTCTAAATTCTTCAATTAAGTAAGCCTCTTTTCAATCCAGCAAACTGGATTCATCAAATTTCTCAATCCAGTAAGCTAGATTCATTATCCTTTTCACGAAAATACCAAATTAACTTATTATGTTTCTATCCTTTGTCCAAACATATATACATATATTTCATACACAAAAAGTATTTTTTTCAAAATTTTCCAACTTCCTTTGGTATTTTTCAAAAATCATTCTGGGTTAATTCCTTAAGAAATTAACTACCTCGTGCTTAACTCCAAAAATTCTCATCTCTTGACACAATCTTATACGTGTTAACGTGACACTCCAGATTAAATTTCGTGGCCATCGGAGTTATAGAACTCCGGTTATAGCCGTTTTCGTCAGAAAATTACAGAAATTGAAATGGTCATAACTTGGTCATTTTAAGTCAGAATTAGCTCATTTTTGGACAGGAGGTACTTAATACCATATATTTTCATGTCCCAAAAGGTCGGAATTTTTCTCACACATTAAGTTGCCTAAACATCCCTTTTAAACTTTTGGGCAGAACCTAAATTGTCGTTTTGCAGTTTTTTGTACTTTGTTAAACATTTTCCATACGGAAATCTATTACTCCTTTTTCAGTGATTTCACTTGGAGATGTTAGATAACTTATCATAGTATCCTCCCAAATTTTTCCAGAATTTTTGGAATGCCAAAAAGATGACGAAACTGTCCCTACACTTGACTGTCCAAAACAGTCTATTTTTCCTTAAAAATACAAAACTATTTTTGCTAAATCAGTCACTATGGACTGCGTACTCAACATTTTTGAGTTCTACCACTTGGGTTTAGTAGATAACTTATATATCTAGCATCTCTCTTTGACAGATCATAAAAAGAAGGTGTAGATCACAAATGGTGAAAATCCAAAGTACATAGAAATTTTAGGGCTCAAAAACTAGAAAACTCACTTTTCTTTATTTTTAATTTCCAACTAAAACAACACCCAATATGGGTATATCTAAACATAAAATACTCATAAACATGTATATTCATAGTTTTTGAATTTAGAAACATAAATTCCAGGTTTGATTTACAATAATCAAAAAATTACATGAACAAAAGGGGTTTATACCTTTAATTTGTGGCTACCCTTCCTTATTCTTCCAAAGTAGGAGATGAACTTTGAGTAGAAAGAAAATCCAAATCTCTTCTCCTTGCTCCCTACTCCAGCCATCTCTCTCCTCTCTCTTCTCTAGTCTCTCCCTTAGTTCTTAGTTTATGCTAGCAAATAGGGAAATGAAATAAAAGAGAAGAGAGAGAAAATTAGATTTTTATTTGGTGCTAGTAAAAATGTATATAGATATATTATGTATATCTATATACATCTCCCAACTTCTTTTCCTTTCTCTCACTTAATCATCAAATGGATATGTGTGGGAGAGTAATATGCAAGGTGGCCCCTTAAACAATTGGACACCTAGCATAATTTGGTGGGATATCTTTTGAAAAATTGTGGCTTAAATTGATGACATGCTCCTTCCTTTTCTCCCTTAAAAATCCGGCCACTTGGCCTCTCTTTCTCCCACATTTTGATTTCCTTGTGGCCATTCATCTTCCACTTAGTAGCTAGCCATGTGGCCTACTTATTCTCCCACCATTTTAATTCCATGGTTATTGCTTTTATTAATTGCCCAAG
Source organism: Panax notoginseng (assembly GCA_016801055.1). Classification (NCBI taxonomy): domain Eukaryota; kingdom Viridiplantae; phylum Streptophyta; class Magnoliopsida; order Apiales; family Araliaceae; genus Panax; species Panax notoginseng. The sequence goes on from CM029016.1 coordinate 187,673,398, forward strand.
ATTGGTTCATTCTTTTCCTTTCCTTGTGGCCAATTCTTGGCCATTCCTTTTCTCTTCTATGTTTGCCAACTATGTGGCCACTTCTTCTTCCACTACATTCCCTTTCTCCCATACTTAATCACCAAATAAACATGTGGAAGATTAGTGAACAAGGTGGCTTCATAAAATAAATGCCACCTAGCTTGATTTGTGTAAGATCTTGTGCCACATGTGTGGTGCTTAAATTGATGATGTGCATGCACATCTTCCTCTCTTTTTCTCCTTCATCATATCCGGCCAAGTGGCCTTAATATTTACCAAGTCTTGTTTTGATTTTTATTGCTCCGCCTAATATAACAAATGTCTAAAATGCCCTCCATAATTATGCCACACTTGGGCCACCATTTATAATCTTTTGGGCTTCTAGATTAATTTCTTGGGCCATGAAAATAGATTAGGTCCAATACTTTTAATATTATCATTTCCTAATTATTTAATTAGGGTTTTCATTTACACAACTATAATTTACATCTTTACTCACACACACATAATTTCTTAACCCAATTAAACTTACATTAATTAGGTTATAAAATTAATTAATTGAGATATATAAAATAAATCTCTTAGAATTAGTATATATTTTATATACTAACATTCTCTCATATTATAACCTCTTAGGTTATTTAATTATCACACCTAATATATATATTAGGTTACATAACCCAACTCTTAATTCACTTTTATATACAAAATAAATGTATACACATTATATAATGTATATTTATCTAATCACACACAATATTCACATAATTCACTCCTCACACTAATTTTGACTTTTCTCCATAAAAAGTCTATTGTTGACTTTGACCAAAAGTTAACCTTTACACACTTTGTGTTTACTGCCCATTTTGACTAAACTTGACGTTCCGGACGCAACCGAGCAGTCTATGCTTCAAAATTCTATCTCTAACTCAAATTTTGAGTTTTAAATTACTCCCTTCTTATTGCTAATCATATTAACTAACGACTTTAAACTTAATTATCTTCTTATTTGCCCTTCAAGGCCAACGTTCAAGCTATGTTAATTACTAACATAGTTTTATCTTGATCCTTATATCATTAACTTAATTCATCATTTCTCTTACTAAAATATATATAGCACCTTACTAAGTATATATATTTCTATCATATATTCATCTTCGTTTAACCTCATAGCTTTTCTTCTTGTGAAATCTTATTTCGTTAATAAAATTTCACCTGTATTAGTATAACATTTCTTACACTATTCAATTCACATCAAATTTTACAGGTATCATAATACCTTATTCTTGATATTCCTTCAAGTACATATTAATTCATTTCTAGGGTTTTGGAATTTTGTAACCCATATTTCTTTATTCTCATTCAATTAAGAAATCATATAGGAATTTCTTAAAAATTTTGAAATCCTTAAAATTCCTTCACAGAAACGTCAATTTCATACACTTATTTTCTGTCTAGGTTCATCTTATAACCTTTAATCCATCATTTTAGGATTTTAATAATTATCTAAATTCTCGGGTTGTCACAGTGGAGATATTCTTGAAGAAAACTTGTACTATTTGCTACACTCAAAGTTTCCTTCAACTCAAAAGAAATACGCTCAATATTACAGAAGAAGAATTATCTGATTATGGTGTAATTTTCATTTCTAAACTAAGAATCTTATTTATAGGAGAATGGCAGGGCATTATTTGGACACACAGTAAAAAAAATCACGAGTGAAGTTCACGGACGATTCGGCGTGATTTTTTTTATTTTACTATGCAGCACTATGCAATAAAATATTCTAATAAAACGAAAACTTTATATAAACTATAATATATTCTATTTATAATATAATAAAATGGATAACTTTATATATAATATAAAAAGTATTCTGTTTTATATAAAAAGTTTTCTATTTTATATAAAAAATTTTCTGTTTTATATAAAAAGTTTTTTATTTTATTACTATTATAATAATAATAATAAAACAAAAACTGAGATAACTTTCTACCGGTAATTTTGAAAAATGAGTAAGTGGAGGTCCATGTAATAAGCCAAACTTATAACAAATAATTCATGAAAAACTCCTTTATTTATATCAAAAATTGAATAAATATTTACCACAACTCACATATCTTTAATCAACACATTTTTAATTTTTTAACAATTATTCATCATTAATATTATAACTCACAATATTAACAACCAGATCATTCCCAGGAAAAAGGGAGCTTTTTGATAAGGATTTTTTCTTATTAGCACGCAATTAGATGACCTAACCCCTTTCCTCGACAGAACTTTCTAGATATTGTCAATATGCAAATAATAATATGAATAACTGTGTCGTCTATTGTGCAGATGATATTGTGACAATAATTGAATCAATAATATGAGATACTAGCTGTGCAGCAACTACTGTGGCAATAATTGAATAAAACTGAGTGACTTCTTACGTAAGCATCAATAATCAGAGATACTGTGCAATACCGTGTACTACTGTGTAACCACGCGTATTACTGTACTTTTATCATAGGTTATTTCAATAGTTTAACGGTAAAATTCTTGCCATTATTTTTATAAAAAGGTTATTTTTGTCGCTTTCTAAATCCGACAGTAATTTCATTGTGGGATCCACCAATAATTATGTCGTCGTACGAATATTCCCTGATAAATTGAATATTCCACGATCAAACGAATATTTTATGACAATTTGCTTACTTTGCAAAATTTGTAAATATTACCCACAACTATAATATTATATCAAATCCACACATTATTATTCAAAATAATATTTAGAGATTTTATTCATAAAAAGTTGGGGTCTTACAACCGGGGTGCTCCAATATGAACTAAACCTAGCATCGGGGCGCTAGGATGCAGAATGATGTGCTGAGTTCTGTTTTAGTTGCGCGAATTTTTGTTTTTCTAGAAGAATTTGGATGTGCTGAAGAGCCTAAATTTAACATGGGAATTAATAGTAGTTTTAGAAAAGGAATTGTATTATAGTAGGAAACTATGTATGTAATTTTAATTAGGCTTGTTATTTCTTTTAGGGCTAGGAAATTTGGTCTATATATACATGTTAAAGGGCTACTAGGAAAATTAATTCTTTTATCGCGGCGGCTAGAATTCAGATATGGAGCTCTAGTGCAACAAAACTTTTAACACTGATGGACACAAAGAATTGAAGGAGGTTTGGCGATGGAAATCTTCTTAAAAGTTTTTCTTCTCTAATCTTTTTCTTTACTTGTATTATCCTTGGATGTTCATTATTATGTGGAAAAGTTTAAATTAAATTGGCTTGATATGAAATTGGTATTTGCATAATATTATAATTAATTCCTCGTGGGATCGACAACTCTCTAATCATTATATTACTTGTCGATTGTGTATATTTGCACGTATTTATTGATTGTTAAATCAACCAACAAGTTTTTGGCGTCGTTGCCGGGAAATTATTTTCTAATATATTTTGAATATTGATTTCAATCAAGTTGATCTTAATTTAAACTTGTACGTGTTTTGTGATTGCGATAAATAGGCCGACAAGACTTGTCGCAAGCTGGAGCCTTGTACAAGACTGGCGTAAGCTGTGACCTTACTGTTCTGTTTATCATTATCGTTTGCGAAATTAGATTGACAATTGTATTTTGCAAACCATTACTTAACCTTCAACTCAAGAAGTAAACAATAGGGCATAAAAAATAATGGGATGATTAAATATGGCGACCCTGTTGGTTCTATGGTGTGAACATAAAATCCTGTAAAGCCCCCAAATCCAGGTACTTGAAACCCGAACTCGGTGTTTCACGATACCATTTCTATGAGCGGAATAATACTAATAATAATAACAATAATATAAAGATTAACTTAATTTACATATCATCAGAGTCTAGTCCCAAGTACGTAACCTTTAAATATTCATTACAACCCATGATAGATAATATATATCATACTTGTCTTAATAATCTCAAACTATTACATAGAATATCACAAATCTTATTTGGTTAGCTTTTCTTTTTCTTTGTTTCTGCATGAGCTTTCTGGTTCTTCACACTTAGCTGAAAATATTTAAATTAAGCAAGGATGAGCATTTGAGTGCCCAGCAAGTAATAACAATTATATATATATATATATATATATATATATATATATATATATATATATATATATATATATATATATCAGCTGAAAGAATTTAAATATTTTCTTTATATTACCCTTCCACAACAGATCAATAGTTGTGAAGTAATTTGTACCGATAATAATAATACAACAAACCTCTTTCAAATTTTTGAAACTACGTAATGACTATAACTAGGGTTAAGGTGACATACTATGAACATTGTTTTCATTTTCGAAAAGGTTAAACAGAAATTCATCTGCAAACCGTCATAACTTACGGGCACGGGGGTGATCAGCTCGTTGTACCCTGTATTGATCAACACTACATGCAAGAACGAGGGTATCGTTCACTCTGTCCGCCTTGGACGCATAAAAGTTTTCCCGTGTAGGGATGTTCACACTTGTCTGGGTTCTAAATCAAAGGTTTTATCTTGTTCAACAATAATCTATAATTTAACATATATATATATATATATATATATATATATATATATATATATATATATATATATATATATATATATATATACGGGTAATTGACAAAGGTGTATCAACATGTGATTAAATACAATAATTATCCAAGTAGGGACACTTGTATAACCATTTATAAAAATTAACGAATAGAATATATTTATCGGAATTACCATATACTAACATGTTTATAATCAATGAGCATATATAATATAGGGTTACTAATCTGTACAGTATTAATATAATTTAGAAACATTCTTACACATGTTCATTGCATAAAAAAAATACAAAGGTAAGATACTTGCCTAGTACGCTGCTTACAATTTGTAACTTAGTTTTATCTTTTATATAATACCTATCAGTAATAAGATCATTTTACTGATTAGAATAACATATCGTAACACATAATACTGCTTATTACAGTCAGCACATAACCTAATCACATTGGCACATAGGTTTAACAACCATTGAATCACAAATAATCACTTATCTAATCACATTATCTAAGTTCAGATCAATTTCTGAAACATGTCGATGTACCGACGGCTTTATCGGGTAATTATCGAGTCTAGGACTATCCTAAAGCTCAATATCTGTAATTATCAGTCATATTATTTTTAAATGACTTATATTAATTTTTAAACATTTATTATAATTTATTATGAATTTTTCAAACACTGGATTCATTTTTAAATGATTTAAATATAAAATAATTCTATTATCGTTAATATTTAATTAATATTAAACTATTAATGAAACTATTGCCAGAATATTAAAGTTATTTATAATAACTTAAAATATTTTTAAAGTATTAATATTACCCTTAAATGATTTTTAAAACATTTAAAATCATTTTTAAATAATTACCATTAATATTAAAGCATTAACGCATTATTTAATAAAATATTAAAAGTCATTAATTATAACTTAAAATATTTTTAATTCATTTATATCCTTTTTAAATAATTTTTAAATTAATAAAACCATTTTTAAACTATTTATTATTAAATAAATTTAATATCATTAATAATAAATTAATAATCATTAATATTAAATTATTAAAGAAATTATCCTTTAAATATTAAAAGTTATATTTTATAACTTAAAATATCTTTAAACACTTTATTTTTATTTAAAATGATTTTTATAATAATAAAATCATTTTTAAACTAATTTAATTAATATAATTATTAAATAAACTTAATATCATTAATAATAATTAATTAATGAAATTTATCTTTATATATTACAAGTTATATTTTATAACTTAAAATATTCTTAAATACCTAATTATTATTTAAAATGATTTTTAATATAATAAAATCATTTTTAATTAATTTATTTAATTCATATAGTAAATAACTTAATTATAATTAATATTAATTTATTAATGAAATTTATCACAAAATATTAAAAGTCATTAAAAATAACTTAAAATATTTTCTTATATCATAATATAATTATAAATGATTTTTCAAGTATTAAAATTATTTTTCAAATAATTTATTTAATATTATAATTAAATAAATTAAATACCTTTAATATTCCAAAAATATTAAATATTTATGAAATATATTCAAAATAATTAAAAACTAATTTTCAGAATTTAAAATAATTTTTAATAAATTATTTTGTATTTTTAATAATTAAAAACTAATTTTCTATAATTATTTAATAAAAATATAATTTTTATATAGATACTGTCACTAAAGATCACCTATAGCGACAGAACTGTCGCTATAGGTATTCTTCATGAAACCCAGATCATCAAGCCAGTAACCGAGTGACCACGTTTGACCAAGATTCTAGATCAAATCGTGATGTTTGAGTGAATGTTTATGGCCAGGTCCTGTAGTATAAATGTAACACTACAAGACTCACTAAGAAACATGATCAAACAACATCACAATCAGAAGATATAAGCCCTTAAAGTGGCTGTCAGAGCTGTTCTTCATTTCTGGGTTTTCCCAGAAATGAAGAACAGTTCGACTGTCCAACTTTGGGCTTCCACTACAAGATATCATGTTGTTGTTTTTGTGATATAAAACCTTCAATGTATAACCAACATGTAATACTACATATCTATTACTTAACATCAACAAAACAACAAAACAATAATGAGATAAAGACCGGTCAAACCTTGTCAGAAACCACGCCCATGAACTTTCTGGGTTTTACCCAGAAAGTTCATCCGTGGACTTCCTGCTTGGTTTGACCATGTCCCAAATCCAGCATGTTCATGATATAAGAGATCTAAGAGCATTAACATGTAGTATAACTATCATACTATAACTTTAATACAACAAAAAACACAAATAATCAACAACATGCAAGATCTGTGCCTTTAAACATCCTGTCAGAACAATCTGGGCATGTTCTTAACTACCCAGATTTCCTTCAGTCATGGTCGGTCAACGACCTTTGACCAATAATAACTCAAATTCGGGACATCAAACGACCACGATTCCAGTTCCAGAACAAAGTGCTAGTGTCAGACTACACATTTGAGCTTAAAACAACAAAAACAACAAACAGCCAAGGATCTATGGGCTCTGACATTCGTTGTCAGACATCCCAAAAAAAATTCCAAATTTTGTAGATCTTCAAATCCGAGCCTTTAGATGTTATGGATCTAACATCTAGCAACCCAGATCATCATTATACACTAAAACCAACATGTTTTAACAATAAAAACTAACATCTAACAACAGATTACTGGACAGATTTTCAAGTTAGGGTTTATACCTTACATGAAAAATCTTTGATTCTATACTACTGATGTTGTTATGAAATTCGTGGGGCTTGATTTTGTGACTTTAAAACTTACAATTTTCGTGGGTTTGGGTTGAGAGAAAAGGTTTGAGTGTTTGGTACAAAAATGGCTAACAAATGCAATCTTTTCTCTCTCAATCTATATATAGAAGTCTTGGATGCATGAATGGTTGATCAAAATGGCTTATGGCTATCAATTATAATCACATGGGATTGTTGGGTTTGGTCACCAACTTCCCCTAATTGTCAAAACCTATACTAGCTTTAATAATACAAGAGGGACAAAAAGGTCATTTGGTAAATCATTTTAATGGCAAAATTATAACTTGTCAAACCCTTATGGTTTAACCCTAAGGTTTAGCACAAATTAGTTGTTATATTTCCAATTTAGAGTTTGCTCAAAAAAAATTAAATAAATTTTAGTTTCTAAAATTTTGAAATTAGGGTTTTCTAATTATGATAAATTTTCTAATTACTTATACAGGAACATTAGGGTTAAAAATATAATAATTATCGTTGACCTTGTTAATTTAGCAATTAGGGTTTACGATTATTATAATTAGGGTTACCAAATTATAATTAGAGTTTCTAATTACCAAATTAGGGTTCTAGATATTAGGGTTTTAAATTACTAGTTAGGTTTTCCATAATTAGCAATAAAATCTACTGTACATGATATTAATCACATTAACACAATTTCTAACTAATCACAAACTCCAGTTTAGGTTTCAAATTAGGGTTTTTCATTTCAAAAATTAGGGTTTTACAATTAGGGTTTTTCTAAAGATTAATTAGGGTTTCTAGATTTTAATTAGGGTTTACCTAATTAATCAATTAATCATAAAATATGTAACACAGTTATGTAACAGTCTTAAACCCGCAATTGATTTTCAAATTAGGGTTTCCCACAGTAAAACTAGAGTCTTGACATTAAACACCATAATTGACCAACCATTTTTGTAAGACCCCGAATTTTATGAAATAAAAGTATTCAATTTTTCTTATAATTACAATTCAGTAAATGGTTAAATTGATAAAAAGTTAAAGTTACGGGTGAAATGTGAAATTGTTTCAAAATAAACAAGTGGTTATAAAATAATCATTGTTGTCGGGATATTCGTTGGTCGTGGAATATTCTTTCTGTCGGGGAATATTCGTACGACGGCGTAGCTATTTGTGGGCCCCATAACGGAAAACGGTCGGATGAAGATAACGACAAAAATCAAGTTTTTATAATTAACGGCGTAGTTGTTACCATTAACACTGTTGGAATACCCGGTGGTTAAAATACAGTAATATGCGTTATTACACAGTAGCACACGGTATTGCACAGTATTTTTGAAATTATTGATTCTTACGTAAGAAGGCACTACTGAATAATTGTCACAGTAATTACTGTTCAATACTTTATTTTATTGATTCAATAATTGCTGCGTTGATATTTTATATTATAGTTGTTTCAATAATTGTCACTGCACAGTATCTCCATTACCAGATCAATAATTCATATTATTTGAATAATATTGTTAGATAGCATTATTGGCAATGTCTAGAAAGTTCTGTCAAGGAGAGGTTTGGTCATCTAATTGCGCGCCAGTAAGGAGAAATCCTTATCGGAAAGCCCCCTCTTTCCTGGGATACAAATGAATATCTTTGGCCGTAGTGCAAAGATGAAGTTATTAGTATGATTATGAACAGGAAATGTGATTTGGTGTAACCATGATCTTTGATGTTTAAGGTAAAGATAGGTGATGAAAATTATCTTCGTCCTAGATGAGAAGAGGAATTTAGAACTACAATTATGATTATGAGTTATTCTTATGATTGTGGACCAGAATTGTTGATTGATGTTACAGGGATAAAACATTGTTGGTGGATTTTTAACATGGAGAAGATAATAGACTTTATAGTCTATTTGACTCTTCTAATGGATTGCTCGTTCCGCTGCAACTATGGTTGAAATTTTTATCATCTACCATATGTTCTAAAACTCTGATTTATTATTGATGAAGGCTATTGATAATTTAATTATCTTTAGTCATGATATTCTTTACTGAGCTAGTTGTGCTCACCCTTTTGCTTCACAATTCCTTTTCAGGTAATAAGAGTGTAGCTGGGTCGAGCGAGGGTAACAAGGGAATAGAACGGTGGTCTCTAGCTGTGGAGTTCTCCCTAAGCAGTATAGAAAAGTTCATTTAGTAATTATATTTGGTGAATCCAATAGGGTAAGGTGTACCCAACGTTGGAAGGGTGTTTTGCCACTATAATACAAGATGTCTAACGACATACAACCTCGTGTCATCATAAGACAGGGTTGTGCACATCCACTTGCGGAGTATATCTACAAGCACTACCTATATAATCTTGGTATTTGTCTGAAATATAATTCTCAATTAAAGACAGTGGAGATAATGATAAATCAAGAGAAGACTCACCATTAGGAAGAATATGATAGTAATCTTCTCGTTTTTCTTTGGGGTATATTGGGTCAACCAAGGATAATTCTGTGGTCATATGATATCTATCACAACCTAGAAGCATGGTCTCCCATGTACAAAGGTTTCCTTGAGCACTTCCCAAAGATTTTAATTTCTAAAACAGTTTTTGACTATACCTTTATGTAAGGTACCTTTGTGAGGTGCTGACACATGATGGTGTCAAGTGTCACATTTGGTATATATTTGTATCCAAACTCACAGCGTATGTGTTGTTGTATTTTGTACGACAATTGTTGTAATAAAGTTGTAGTTATTTTCTATACCATGTATTTGGCGACTCAAAATAGGTTGGATGGAATGGACCTATTTTGGGGTCGTCACAGTTGGTATCAGAGCTTAGGGATATGATCTCTGGCAGAGATCGAGGAATATAACTAGGAGGGGAGAGATGAGTAAATCCTTCGCTAGTGTGTCCTACCTAAGCTTATTCGTTGGTCAGTCATAATATCGGGATATTATGTGATATGTTAATTTGTTTAATTAACCCTTATTTTATGGCAGTATTTGAGAATGGCTGCTGAGAATGTTAACAATGAAGTGAATGAGACCGTGGGGATACCTCTAATCACTAACCAGGATAATGTGATGTCAGACGAAGAAGGAATTAGAGATATCCATGTGGTGAGTGAAGAATTGATAGTTGCACCCGAGATAGTCGCAGAGGTAATAGCTGAGAGTGAGGAAGAAGAGGAAAAAGAGGTACCTGAGGAGAGTTTATTAGAGGTATTATATAATCAAAATATAGAATTTTAAAATCGTATTCATGAGTTAGAAGAGCAGGCTGAAGAACGACAGGCGGTCGTGGAACAAAAGGATGCAACAATTCAAGCTTGCGTTACCCGATATGTGATGCTTGAACAGAAGCATTCTTTGGCAGAATATAAGATGATAAAGATGGAATCTGAGCTGAAAAAAGAAAAAACTGAACGACTGAGAATAAGTGATGCATGGGCAAAAGTCGCACGACACGTGGATATTGTGGAAAGAGATGTCCGATCTAAGAAGGCTAAAATAGATGATATGATTTTCTCTTTTTGGAAAGCAATTGGGATAACCCAACATCGAGTTTTAAATTACCCTGTACATAGCGGTCAACCTGAATCCGATATTGATCGAAGATTGATGATTCAGATCATGAATGAGGAGTACGGCGAGGCAGTTGAGGGAGGAATATGCCCTATAGAAAAGTATATTCCAACGGTAGTGATGACGCCAAATGCTGCCCCAGACAAGTCAAAGCCGGGTAGTTCGAGGGATGACGGTTGTCATGACTTCCCAACAAATGAGGAACCCAAATGAAGTTATCATGGGAGATGAGCAATGGAGAAATCATGATGATCTGAGAGATAGAAATCTGAAATGAAAGTAAGGTATTCTCAACTCTTCGAAATACCAGGTACGTAAATTTCGGGGATGAAATTTCATAAGGAGGGGAGATTGTAAGACCCCGAAATTTATGAAATAAAAGTATTCAATTATTCTTATAATTACAATTCAGTAAATGGTTAAATTGATAAAAAGTTAAAGTTATGGGTCAAATGTGAAAATTTTTTAAAATAAACAAGTGGTTATAAAATAATCATTGTTGTCGGGATATTCGTTGGTCGTGGAATATTCTTTCTATCAGGGAATATTCGTACGACGGCGCAGCTATTTGTGCGCCCAATAACGAAAAACGGTCGGATGAAGATAACGACAAAAATTAAGTTTTTATAATTAACGGCGTAGTTGTTACCATTAACACTATTGGAATACCCGGTGGTTAAAATACAATAACACGCGTTATTGCACAGTAGCACACGGTATTGCACAGTATTTTTGAAATTATTGATTCTTACGTAAGAAGGCACTACTGAATAATTGTCACAGTAATTACTGTTCAATACTTTATTTTATTGATTCAATAATTGCTGCGTTGATATTTTATATTATTGTTGTTTCAATAATTGTCACTGCACAGTATCTCCATTATCAGATCAATAATTCATATTATTTGAATAATATTATTAGATAGCATTATTGGTAATGTCTAGAAAGTTCTGTCAAGGAGAGGTTTGGTCATCTAATTGCGAGCCAGTAAGGAGAAATTCTTATCGGAAAGCCCCCTCTTTCCTGGGATACAAATGAATATCTTTGGTCGTAGTGCAAAGATGATGTTATTAGTATGATTATGAACAAGAAATGTGATTTGGTGTAACCATGATCTTTGATGTTTAAGGTAAAGATAGGTGATGAAAATTATCTTCGTCCTAGATGAGAAGAGGAATTTAGAACTACAATTATGATTATGAGTTATTCTTATGATTGTGGACCAGAATTGTTGATTGATGTTACAGGGATAAAACATTGTTGGTGGATTTTTAACATGGAGAAGATAATAGACTTTATAGTCTATTTGACTCTTCTAATGGATTGCTCGTTCCGCTGCAACTATGGTTGAAATTTTTATCATCTACCATATGTTCTAAATCTCTGATTTATTATTGATGAAGGCTATTGATAATTTAATTATCTTTAGTCATGATATTCTATACTGAGCTAGTTGTGCTCACCCTTTTGATTCACAATTCCTTTTCAGGTAATAAGAGTGTAGCTGGGTCGAGCGGGGGTAACAAGGGAATAGAACGGTGGTCTCTAGCTGTGGAGTTCTCCCTAAGCAGTATAGAAAAGTTTATTTAGTAATTATATTTGGTGAATCCAATAGGGTAAGGTGTACCCAACGTTGGAAGGGTGTTTTGCCACTATAATACAAGATGTCTAACGACATACAACCTCGTGTCATCATAAGACAGGGTTGTACACATCCACTTGCGGAGTATATCTACAAGCACTACCTATATAATCTTGGTATTTGTCTGAAATATAATTCTCAATTAAAGACAGTGGAGATAATGATAAATCAAGAGAAGACTCACCATTAGGAAGAATATGATAGTAATCTTCTCGTGTTTCTTTGGGGTATATTGGGTCAACCAAGGATAATTCTGTGGTCATATGATATCTATCACAACCTAGAAGCATGGTCTCCCATGTACAAAGGTTTCCTTGAGCACTTCCCAAAGATTTTAATTTCTAAAACAGTTTTTGACTATACCTTTATGTAAGGTACCTTTGTGAGGTGCTGACACATGATGGTGTCAAGTGTCACATTTGGTATATATTTGTATCCAAACTCACAGCGTATGTGTTGTTGTATTTTGTACGACAATTGTTGTAATAAAGTTGTAGTTATTTTCTGTACCATGTATTTGGCGACTCAAAATAGGTTGGATGGAATGGACCTATTTTGGGGTAGTCACAGTTGATATCAGAGCTTAGGGATATGATCTCTGGCGGAGATCGAGGAATATAACTAGGAGGGGAGAGATGAGTAAATCCTTCGCTAGTGTGTCCTACCTAAGCTTATTCGTTGGTCAGTCATAATATCGGGATATTATGTGATATGTTAATTTGTTTAATTAACCCTTATTTTATGGCAGTATTTGAGAATGGCTGCTGAGAATGTTAACAATGAAGTGAATGAGACCGTGGGGATACCTCTAATCACTAACCAGGATAATGTGATGTCAGACGAAGAAGGAATTAGAGATATCCATGTGGTGAGTGAAGAATTGATAGTTGCACCCGAGATAGTCGCAGAGGTAACAGCTGAGAGTGAGGAAGAAGAGGAAAAAGAGGTACCTGAGGAGAGTTTATTAGAGGTATTATATAATCAAAATGTAAAATTTTAAAATCGTATTCATGAGTTAGAAGAGCAGGCTGAAGAACGACAGGCGGTCGTGGAACAAAAGGATGCAACAATTCAAGCTTGCGTTACCCGATATGTGATGCTTGAACAGAAGCATTCTTTGGCAGAATATAAGATGATAAAGATGGAATCTGAGCTGAAAAAATAAAAAACTGAACGACTGAGAATAAGTGATGCATGGGCAAAAGTCGCACGACACGTGGATATTGTGGAAAGAGATGTCCAATCTAAGAAGGCTAAAATAGATGATATGATTTTCTCTTTTTGGAAAGCAATTGGGATAACCCAACATCGAGTTTTAAATTACCATGTACATAGCGGTCAACCTGAATCCGATATGGATCGAAGATTGATGATTCAGATCATGAATGAGGAGTACGGCGAGGCAGTTGAGGGAGGAATATGCCCTATAGAAAAGTATATTCCAACGGTAGTGATGACGCCAAATGCTGCCCCAGACAAGTCAAAGCCGGGTAGTTCGAGGGATGACGGTTGTCATGACTTCCCAACAAATGAGGAACCCAAATGAAGTTATCATGGGAGATGAGCAATGGAGAAATCATGATGATCTGAGAGATAGAAATCTGAAATGAAAGTAAGGTATTCTCAACTCTTCGAAATACCAGGTATGTAAATTTCGGGGATGAAATTTCATAAGGAGGGGAGATTGTAAGACCCCGAAATTTATGAAATAAAAGTATTCAATTATTCTTATAATTACAATTCAGTAAATGGTTAAATTGATAAAAAGTTAAAGTTATGGGTCAAATGTGAAAATTTTTTAAAATAAACAAGTGGTTATAAAATAATCATTGTTGTCGGGATATTCGTTGGTCGTGGAATATTCTTTCTATCAGGGAATATTCGTACGACGGCGCAGCTATTTGTGCGCCCAATAACGAAAAATGGTCGGATGAAGATAACGACAAAAATTAAGTTTTTATAATTAACGGCGTAGTTGTTACCATTAACACTATTGGAATACCCGGTGGTTAAAATACAATAATACGCGTTATTGCACAGTAGCACACGGTATTGCACAGTATTTTTGAAATTATTGATTCTTACGTAAGAAGGCACTACTGAATAATTGTCACAGTAATTACTGTTCAATACTTTATTTTATTGATTCAATAATTGCTGCGTTGATATTTTATATTATTGTTGTTTCAATAATTGTCACTGCACAGTATCTCCATTATCAGATCAATAATTCATATTATTTGAATAATATTATTAGATAGCATTATTGGTAATGTCTAGAAAGTTCTGTCAAGGAGAGGTTTGGTCATCTAATTGCGAGCTAGTAAGGAGAAATTCTTATCGGAAAGCCCCCTCTTTCCTGGGATACAAATGAATATCTTTGGTCGTAGTGCAAAGATGAAGTTATTAGTATGATTATGAACAAGAAATGTGATTTGGTGTAACCATGATCTTTGATGTTTAAGGTAAAGATAGGTGATGAAAATTATCTTCGTCCTAGATGAGAAGAGGAATTTAGAACTACAATTATGATTATGAGTTATTCTTATGATTGTGGACCAGAATTGTTGATTGATGTTACAGGGATAAAACATTGTTGGTGGATTTTTAACATGGAGAAGATAATAGACTTTATAGTCTATTTGACTCTTCTAATGGATTGCTCGTTCCGCTGTAACTATGGTTGAAATTTTTATCATCTACCATATATTCTAAATCTCTGATTTATTATTGATGAAGGCTATTGATAATTTAATTATCTTTAGTCATGATATTCTATACTGAGCTAGTTGTGCTCACCCTTTTGATTCACAATTCCTTTTCAGGTAATAAGAGTGTAGCTGGGTCGAGCGGGGGTAACAAGAGAATAGAACGGTGGTCTCTAGCTGTGGAGTTCTCCCTAAGCAGTATAGAAAAGTTTATTTAGTAATTATATTTGGTGAATCCAATAGGGTAAGGTGTACCCAACGTTGGAAGGGTGTTTTGCCACTATAATACAAGATGTCTAACGACATACAACCTCGTGTCATCATAAGACAGGGTTGTGCACATCCACTTGCGGAGTATATCTACAAGCACTACCTATATAATCTTGGTATTTGTCTGAAATATAATTCTCAATTAAAGACAGTGGAGATAATGATAAATCAAGAGAAGACTCACCATTAGGAAGAATATGATAGTAATCTTCTCGTGTTTCTTTGGGGTATATTGGGTCAACCAAGGATAATTCTGTGGTCATATGATATCTATCACAACCTAGAAGCATGGTCTCCCATGTACAAAGGTTTCCTTGAGCACTTCCCAAAGATTTTAATTTCTAAAACAGTTTTTGACTATACCTTTATGTAAGGTACCTTTGTGAGGTGCTGACACATGATGGTGTCAAGTGTCACATTTGGTATATATTTGTATCCAAACTCACAGCGTATGTGTTGTTGTATTTTGTACGACAATTGTTGTAATAAAGTTGTAGTTATTTTCTATACCATGTATTTGGCGACTCAAAATAGGTTGGATGGAATGGACCTATTTTGGGGTCGTCACAGTTGATATCAGAGCTTAGGGATATGATCTCTGGCGGAGATCGAGGAATATAACTAGGAGGGGAGAGATGAGTAAATCCTTCGCTAGTGTGTCCTACCTAAGCTTATTCGTTGGTCAGTCATAATATCGAGATATTATGTGATATGTTAATTTGTTTAATTAACCCTTATTTTATGGCAGTATTTGAGAATGGCTGCTGAGAATGTTAACAATGAAGTGAATGAGACCGTGGGGATACCTCTAATCACTAACCAGGATAATGTGATGTCAGACGAAGAAGGAATTAGAGATATCCATGTGGTGAGTGAAGAATTGATAGTTGCACCCGAGATAGTCGCAGAGGTAACAGCTGAGAGTGAGGAAGAAGAGGAAAAAGAGGTACCTGAGGAGAGTTTATTAGAGGTATTATATAATCAAAATGTAAAATTTTAAAATCGTATTCATGAGTTAGAAGAGCAGGCTGAAGAACGACAGGCGGTCGTGGAACAAAAGGATGCAACAATTCAAGCTTGCGTTACCCGATATGTGATGCTTGAACAGAAGCATTCTTTGGCAGAATATAAGATGATAAAGATGGAATCTGAGCTGAAAAAATAAAAAACTGAACGACTGAGAATAAGTGATGCATGGGCAAAAGTCGCACGACACGTGGATATTGTGGAAAGAGATGTCCGATCTAAGAAGGCTAAAATAGATGATATGATTTTCTCTTTTTGGAAAGCAATTGGGATAACCCAACATCGAGTTTTAAATTACCCTGTACATAGCGGTCAACCTGAATCCGATATGGATCGAAGATTGATGATTCAGATCATGAATGAGGAGTACGTCGAGGCAGTTGAGGGAGGAATATGCCCTATAGAAAAGTATATTCCAACGGTAGTGATGACGCCAAATGCTGCCCCAGACAAGTCAAAGCCGGGTAGTTCGAGGGATGACGGTTGTCATGACTTCCCAACAAATGAGGAACCCAAATGAAGTTATCATGGGAGATGAGCAATGGAGAAATCATGATGATCTGAGAGATAGAAATCTGAAATGAAAGTAAGGTATTCTCAACTCTTCGAAATACCAGGTACGTAAATTTCGGGGATGAAATTTCATAAGGAGGGGAGATTGTAAGACCCCGAAATTTATGAAATAAAAGTATTCAATTATTCATATAATTACAATTCAGTAAATGGTTAAATTGATAAAAAGTTAAAGTTATGGGTCAAATGTGAAAAATTTTTAAAATAAACAAGTGGTTATAAAATAATCATTGTTGTCGGGATATTCGTTGGTCGTGGAATATTCTTTCTATCAGGGAATATTCGTACTACGGCGCAGCTATTTGTGCGCCCAATAACGAAAAACGGTCGGATGAAGATAACGACAAAAATTAAGTTTTTATAATTAACGGCGTAGTTGTTACCATTAACACTATTGGAATACCCGGTGGTTAAAATACAATAATACGCGTTATTGCACAGTAGCACACGGTATTGCACAGTATTTTTGAAATTATTGATTCTTACGTAAGAAGGCACTACTGAATAATTGTCACAGTAATTACTGTTCAATACTTTATTTTATTGATTCAATAATTGCTGCGTTGATATTTTATATTATTGTTGTTTCAATAATTGTCACTGCACAGTATCTCCATTATCAGATCAATAATTCATATTATTTGAATAATATTATTAGATAGCATTATTGGTAATGTCTAGAAAGTTCTGTCAAGGAGAGGTTCGGTCATCTAATTGCGCGCCAGTAAGGAGAAATCCTTATCGGAAAGCCCCCTCTTTCCTGGGATACAAATGAATATCTTTGGTCGTAGTGCAAAGATGAAGTTATTAGTATGATTATGAACAAGAAATGTGATTTGGTGTAACCATGATCTTTGATATTTAAGGTAAAGATAGGTGATGAAAATTATCTTCGTCCTAGATGAGAAGAGGAATTTAGAACTACAATTATGATTATGAGTTATTCTTATGATTGTGGACCAGAATTGTTGATTGATGTTACAGGGATAAAACATTGTTGGTGGATTTTTAACATGGAGAAGATAATAGACTTTATAGTCTATTTGACTCTTCTAATGGATTACTCGTTCCGCTGCAACTATGGTTGAAATTTTTATCATCTACCATATGTTCTAAATCTCTGATTTATTATTGATGAAGGCTATTGATAATTTAATTATCTTTAGTCATGATATTCTTTACTGAGCTAGTTGTGCTCACCCTTTTGATTCACAATTCCTTTTCAGGTAATAAGAGTGTAGCTGGGTCGAGCGGGGGTAACAAGGGAATAGAACGGTGGTCTCTAGCTGTGGAGTTCTCCCTAAGCAGTATAGAAAAGTTTATTTAGTAATTATATTTGGTGAATCCAATAGGGTAAGGTGTACCCAACGTTGGAAGGGTGTTTTGCCACTATAATACAAGATGTCTAACGACATACAACCTCATGTCATCATAAGACAGGGTTGTGCACATTCACTTGCGGAGTATATCTACAAGCACTACCTATATAATCTTGGTATTTGTCTGAAATATAATTCTCAATTAAAGACAGTGGAGATAATGATAAATCAAGAGAAGACTCACCATTAGGAAGAATATGATAGTAATCTTCTCGTTTTTCTTTGGGGTATATTGGGTCAACCAAGGATAATTCTGTGGTCATATGATATCTATCACAACCTAGAAGCATGGTCTCCCATGTACAAAGGTTTCCTTGAGCACTTCCCAAAGATTTTAATTTCTAAAACAGTTTTTGACTATACCTTTATGTAAGGTACCTTTGTGAGGTGCTGACACATGATGGTGTCAAGTGTCACATTTGGTATATATTTGTATCCAAACTCACAGCGTATGTGTTGTTGTATTTTGTACGACAATTGTTGTAATAAAGTTGTAGTTATTTTTTGTACCATGTATTTGGCTACTCAAAATAGGTTGGATGGAATGGACCTATTTTGGGGTCGTCACAGTTGATATCAGAGCTTAGGGATATGATCTCTGGCGGAGATCGAGGAATATAACTAGGAGGGGAGAGATGAGTAAATCCTTCGCTAGTGTGTCCTACCTAAGCTTATTCGTTGGTCAGTCATAATATCGGGATATTATGTGATATGTTAATTTGTTTAATTAACCCTTATTTTATGGCAGTATTTGAGAATGGCTGCTGAGAATGTTAACAATGAAGTGAATGAGACCGTGGGGATACCTCTAATCACTAACCAGGATAATGTGATGTCAGACGAAGAAGGAATTAGAGATATCCATGTGGTGACTGAAGAATTGATAGTTGCACCCGAGATAGTCGCAGAGGTAACAGTTGAGAGTGAGGAAGAAGAGGAAAAAGAGGTACCTGAGGAGAGTTTATTAGAGGTATTATATAATCAAAATGTAAAATTTTAAAATCGTATTCATGAGTTAGAAGAGCAGGCTGAAGAACGACAGGCGGTCGTGGAACAAAAGGATGCAACAATTCAAGCTTGCGTTACCCGATATGTGATGCTTGAACAGAAGCATTCTTTGGCAGAATATAAGATGATAAAGATGGAATCTGAGCTGAAAAAAGAAAAAACTGAACGACTGAGAATAAGTGATGCATGGGCAAAAGTCGCACGACACGTGGATATTGTGGAAAGAGATGTCCGATCTAAGAAGGCTAAAATAGATGATATGATTTTCTCTTTTTGGAAAGCAATTGGGATAACCCAACATCGAGTTTTAAATTACCCTGTACATAGCGGTCAACCTTAATCCGATATGGATCGAAGATTGATGATTCAGATCATGAATGAGGAGTATGTCGAGGCAGTTGAGGGAGGAATATGCCCTATAGAAAAGTATATTCCAACGGTAGTGATGACGCCAAATGCTGCCCCAGACAAGTCAAAGCCGGGTAGTTCGAGGGATGATGGTTGTCATGACTTCCCAACAAATGAGGAACCCAAATGAAGTTATCATGGGAGATGAGCAATGGAGAAATCATGATGATCTGAGAGATAGAAATCTGAAATGAAAGTAAGGTATTCTCAACTCTTCGAAATACCAGGTACGTAAATTTTGGGGATGAAATTTCATAAAGAGGGGAGATTGTAAGACCCCGAAATTTATGAAATAAAAGTATTCAATTATTCTTATAATTACAATTCAGTAAATGGTTAAATTGATAAGAAGTTAAAGTTATGGGTCAAATGTGAAAATTTTTCAAAATAAACAAGTGGTTATAAAATAATCATTGTTGTCGGGATATTCGTTGGTCGTGGAATATTCTTTCTATCAGGGAATATTCGTACGACGGCGCAGCTATTTGTGCGCCCAATAATGAAAAACGGTCGGATGAAGATAACGACAAAAATTAAGTTTTTATAATTAACGGCGTAGTTGTTACCATTAACACTATTGGAATACCCAGTGGTTAAAATACAATAATACGCGTTATTGCACAGTAGCACACGGTATTGCACAGTATTTTTGAAATTATTGATTCTTACATAAGAAGGCACTACTGAATAATTGTCACAGTAATTACTGTTCAATACTTTATTTTATTGATTTAATAATTGCTGCGTTGATATTTTATATTATTGTTGTTTCAGTAATTGTCACTGCACAGTATCTCCATTATCAGATCAATAATTCATATTATTTGAATAATATTATTAGATAGCATTATTGGTAATGTCTAGAAAGTTCTGTCAAGGAGAGGTTTGGTCATCTAATTGTGCGCCAGTAAGGAGAAATCCTTATCGGAAAGCCCCCTCTTTCCTAGGAGCTGTCTGGTTGTCATTATTGTGATTCTGTAATATTATTTATGAATAATTAATTATTGATTTATATGATAAGGAAATATTTATTTGATGTGGATATAAATGATGAATTTATTTATGTGGTTATAAATGAAGGAATTCATGTTGAGGTATTTTATCAGTATTTTGTCGGATTGGAGGTATTAAAAGATCAAATCGGTGTTCTTAAAGCCCTATTGCGTGAGTTATAATTTTGATCTGACCGTTAGATCGTTATAATTTTTGGATATGTTATGCTTGTATAAGTTGAGTATATATCCATAAATTTTGAACCGTTAAAAATTAACGCATAATTTGTTATGAATTTTAAAAGGTGTTGAAACGGTGTTTAAAATCATCCGTTTGTAGATTTCGGATATTTTCGGTCTGGAATTTGGAAAAACTTTCTTCTGCAAAGTTGTAGAGAATTCAATTTCAGGCAGAATAGACATAAAATTCGTATTTTTCTAATAAACAGACTATTTTCTATGAATTGTTGAAGTGTCGAAAAATAAAATAATTTTTATTAATTTATGGGTGGGACCCACTTTTTGGTTGGTGGAATACACATGTGGGCTGCCAAATTTGTTCAATTATGGCATGCTAAAGGCTGGTCTTATTTGGTGAGCATACGTAGGAATTAAGAAATTAATAATATTAATCTATTAATTTAGTCTCCTTTGGCGTTCTAGCATTTTCCTATAAATAGGTGCTTATGTTAGAATTGAAAATCACACCAGAAACAAGTTTTCTTTCTCTCTATATTGTCAAGCATATTCTAGTGGGTATTTAGTACTTTGAGAGTTGTTATTCAGTGCAAGTTTCTTTTAGCCTTATACCGATCAGAAGTACTGCTCTTTTGAGGTAAGGGATTTTAAGGGTCATTGTGTTTTTCAGTTCGTACTTCTTCCATCCTTCAAAAAATTCTGGAAAAATTTGAAATGATATTTTGATGAGTTTTATTGATTGTGTCCAAAAATGGCGATTTTTTGATGTATAGATTAAGAGTTATGAATTTTACGAGAAAAGACTATTTGAAAAGTAACCGCTTATAACTCCTTGTGGTTAACTCCAAAATTGATGAAATTTTTATTTGGAGTACATCTGTATAATATCAGTGTACTCTGTGAATTTCGGAATTTTTGGATAAAAGTACAATTTATGATAAATGTCTAAATATTCGGCGGTTTTGGCCATATGAAAAATAGTAAATGAATTTTAAAAATTCTGAGAAAAATATATGTTCAATATGGGACTATATTCTACTAAATCTCAGAAAAGAAATATTTTTGGAACTTATTTGGTATTTTTCATGAAAAATGGACTAGTTATGTGTAAATAAATTAAATATGTTATGTGAAGTAAGAAAATTTAAAAATAGGATTTTATGGCTTGAGAATCCTATATGAGGTATATGCAGATTTTTGATGAGGTATATGATAGTAATCTTCTCATTTTTCTTTGGGGTATATTGGGTCAACCAAGGATAATTCTGTGGCCATATGATATCTATCACAACCTAGAAATATAGCCTCCCATGTACAAAGGTTTCCTTGAGCACTTCCCAAATATTTTAATTTCTAAAATAGTTTTTGACTATACCTTTATGTAAGGTACCTTTGTGAGGTGCTGACACATGATGGTGTCAAGCATCACATTTGGTATATATTTGTATCCAAACTCACAGCATATGTGTTGTTGTATTTTGTACGACAATTGTTGTAACAAAGTTGTAGTTATTTTCTGTATCATGTATTTGGCGACTCAGAATAGGTTGGATGGAATGGACCTATTTTGGGGTCGTCACAGTTGGTATCAGAGCTTAGGGATATGATCTCTGGCGGAGATCGAGGAATATAACTAGGAGGGGAGAGATGAGTAAATCCTTCGCTAGTGTGTCCTACCTAAGCTTATTCGTTGGTCAGTCATAATATCGGGATATTATGTGATATGTTAATTTGTTTAATTAACCCTTGTTTTATGGCAGTATTTGAGAATGGTTGCCGAGAATGTTAACAATGAAGTGAATGAGGCCGTGGGGATACCTCTAATCACTAACCATGATAATGTGATGTCAGACGAAGAAGGAATTAGAGATATCCATGTGGTGAGTGAAGAATTGATAGTTGCACCCGAGATAGTCGCAGAGGTAACAGCTGAGAGTGAGGAAGAAGAGGAAGAAGAGGTACCTGAGGAGAGTTTATTAGAGGTATTATATGATCAAAATGTAGAATTTCAAAATCGTATTCATGAGTTAGAAGAGCAGGCTGAAGAACGACAGGCGGTCGTGGAACAAAAGGATGCAACAATTCAAGCTTGTGTTACCCGATATGTGATGCTTGAATAGAAGCATTCGGGTTGTAACATTCACCCTCCCTTATAAAGATTCCGTCCCCGGAATCACCGTTTTAAAAACCTATACATACCAGGGTACATAGCATACACAATCATTGCAAGTAGATCTCGATCATAATTTGATCGAACTGATCTTTAACTATTCACATCAAGCTTGTCTTTCTGATTAAACAGAAATTTGATTTCTAAAAAAAAAACTCAAATTCCTCCCTCAAATTTTCTTTATAAAATAATTTACTATATATAGGAAAATCATGTAAAAGAAAAAAAAAGTTATACGAATAATACCTGGAATCCCATTGCCAGCTGTCATCACGTCCTGGACAGTCATGTTGTAGACCCTTGCTGTTGATTTTGTTGGCTTGTCTAACGACGTAGGTCCCGTGATTACCAGAGTTCCACTGCTCTTGCCAGTAGTCACACTTCCTGCCTCCATCCTCCTCTTCAGACAATCTTTTACCTTATGCTCAGTCGACCCGCATAGAAAACACCTACTGTTCATTCTTGGGTTGGGGCAGTTGGGAGAGATATGGTCCTCCTTCCCACACTTATAGCAAACAAATTTTCCTTTCAGACATTCCCCAGAGTGGTTCTTTCCACAAATCTTGCATTGTACCGCTGGCTTCTTAACTCCTTCCTACTTGATCTGAACATTCCCAAAATTATTCACCTTCCTCTTTCCATCTCCACCCCTACTCCCACTATTAATTCCTACCTTTCCATCTCCTTCTACCTTACCCTTATTCTTCTTCTCCTTGTTGTAGAGGCTCATGGCCTCACTCCCCTCCTCAGAAATAATAGCTTTCTCCATGAGTGCTACAAATGTAGAAATCTGCAACACTGCCACCTTGTTATAGAGCCAGGGTTTTAATCCCAACTCAAATCTTCTCGCTTTCCTAGCCTCCGTATCAACTTGATGCGGTGCAAACCTAGCTAACTCATTAAATTTTGCGGCGTATTCTGACCCCGTCATGTTTTCCTATTTCAACTCTAAAAATTTCACCTCCATCCTAGCCCGCATACTAGGTGAAAAATAGTTTTTGAAAAACAAAATTTTGAACCTATCACATGTAACTACACCTTCTCCTGCCCTCGCCTGATTCGCTTTCCACCAAAAATTTGCCTCACCCTTCATCATGTAAGTGGAAAAAGCAGTCTTCTACCCTTCAGCTACCCTAGCTATCACAAACGCCTTTTCAATCTCTTTAACCCAAGTCTGGGCTTGAACAGGGTCAGCAGTACCTTTAAATTCCAGAGGTCCCACAGCCTTGAAATCTTTAAAGTTCGCCAAGCGATTTTCCGGCTGATTCCCAGCTACTGGTATCCCTTGTTGCATAGCTTGTGCTATCATATTTGCGAAGTTCTGCATCGGGTCTGCTTGTTGTTGTCCCTCAGCATTGTTGACAAATTCTTCTGCCCTTTGATTTCGAGTTCGACGACTTGGCGGCATTATCTGATTAAACAAAACCATAAATTTAACTTGCATTCTAAACCTTAACATATAAGTTTATCATATTAAACTTGTTTCATTTCTCAAACTTAGATTCATTTTCATTCAACGAATATTTTACATAGCATAACACATACTGCTTTAAACATCAGTTATCCCTTTATGACCATAAAAGTCAGGATTTACAAACTTGATTTAATATAAAAGTTTTAGAATATTACCTTACACAGACATACTACGCACGCATATTACATTAAACACATATACATCACAGAACCTATACTACCTATTCGCTATGCCTTTTTCCTTGGACAACCTTTCGCCTGATGACCTTCTATACCACAAATAAAACATGCTTCTAGTTTATAGTCAGGACAATACAGAGTAATATGTCCTTCATAACCGCAAAGATAACATATTCTTTTTCCTTTCTTCTTGTCGAATTTTCCTAAATCCTGGTCTTCTATCTTTCTTTTTCCCTTCTTGCTCGGAGTTGCACACGATGTCTTGCTTGTAGCTCTCGTCTGATCAATTTAGATTTTAAGTTTATCTTGTTCTTCCATTGTTTCTATTAACGCTTGACGTAACTGACTATTCAACAGCTTTTCTATTTTCCACAGCCTTTCCAGAGAAGAAACTTTGTTCCTCAGATCCTGCACCTCCGTTGATGCTTTATCTGCTTCAACTTTAATGTCTGAATCACTATCTGTCAGCTCCACCATCTCTGGATCTGGTACTACATTTTTTATAATAATCACCTCGTCTGATTTGTTTTCATCTTGAGCTTCTATTTCAGCTGTTGGCTTTGATATCAGCTCGGGTGTATGGGTTTGATCCTTCTTCATGTTATAAGCATATAACAAGCCTTTTCCACCAGACATTTACACACATAAATTATCCTGATTAGCATATAGTATATACACACAGCAAATAAGAATTTTATATAAGTTATCTTTTATTTTGTTTGACGATTAATTTATTCAATTCATCTATTTTTAAACTCTATATGACTTATTTATATTTTTAACGTTTACCTCTGTTCTAAGGTTATAGCCTAAGGTCTAACCCACCTAAGATTTTTTAACCCTAAGCTCTGATACCAACCTATAAAGCCCCCAAATCCAGGTACTTGAAACCCGAACTCGGCGCTTCAAGATATCATTTCTATGAGCGGAATAATACTAACAATAATAACAATAATATAAAGATTAACTTAATTTACATATCATCAGAGTCTAGTCCCAAGTACGTAACCTTTAAACATTCATTACAACCCATGATAGATAACATATATCATACTTGTCTTAATAATCTCAAACTATTACATAGAATACCACAAATCTTATTTGGTTAGCTTTCCTTTTCCTTTGTTTCTGCATGAGCTTTCTGGTTCTTCACACTTAGCTAAAAATATTTAAATTAAGCAAGGATGAGCATTTGAGTGCCCAGCAAGTAATAATAATTATATATATATATATATATATATATATATATATATATAAGCTGAAAGAATTTAAATGTTTTCTTTATACTACCCTTCTACAACAGATCAATAGTTGAGAAGTAATCTGTACCGATAATAATAATACAATAACCCTCTTTCAAATTTTTGAAACTACGTAATGACTATAACTAGGGTTAAGGTAACATACTATGTAACGACCCCAAAATAGGTTCATTCCATCCAACCTATTCTGAGTCGCCAAATACATGGTATAGAAAATAACTACAACTTCATTACAACAATTATCGTGCAAAATACAACAACACATATGCTGTGAGTTTGGATACAAATATATACCAAATGTGACTCATGTTCTAACCGTGGACATCACCTCACAATAACACCTTACATAAAGGTATAGTCAAAAACTGTTTTAGAAATTAGAATCTTTGGGAAGTGCTCAAGGAAACCTTCGTACATGGGAGACCACGCGTCTAGGTTATGATAGATATCATATGGCCACAGAATTATCCTTGGTTGACCCAATAGACCCCAAAGAAAAATGAGAAGATTACTATCATATTCTTCCCAATGGTGAGTCTTCTCTTGACTTATCATTATCTCCACTGTATCTAACTGAGAATTATACTTCAAACAAACACCAAGATTATATAGATAGTGCTTGTAGATATACTCGGCAAGCGGATGTGCACAATCATGTCTTATGATGACACGAGGTAGTATGTCGTTAGACATCTTGTATGATAGTGACAAAACACCCTTCCAACGTTGGGTTCGCCTCACCCTATTTTCTTCACCAAATATAACTACTAAATGATGACCACCGTTCTATTCCCTTGTTACCCCTGCTTGACCCAGCTACACTCTTATTACCTGAAAGGAATTGTGAAGCAAAAGGGTGAGCACAACTAGCTCAGTAAAGAATATCATGACTAAAGATAAATAAATTATCAATAGTCTTCATCAATAATAAATCAGAGATTTAGAACATATGGTAGATGATAAAAAATTTCAACCATAGTTGCAGCGGAACATGCAATCCATTAGAAGAGTCAAATACACTATAAAGTCTATTATCTTCTCCATGTTAAAAATTCATCAACAATGTTTTATCCATGTAACCTCACTCAACAGTTCCTTTCCACAATCATATGAATAACTCATAATCATAATTGTGACTATAAATTTTTCTTCGCACCCAGGACGAAGAATATTTTCATCACCTGTCTTTACCTGAAACATCAAAGATCATGGTTATACCAAATCACAGTTCCTGTTTATAATCATACTAACAAATCCATCTTTGCACTACGGGCCAAAGATATTCATCAACAAACCATCTTTGCACTACGGGCCAAAGATATTCAACAACAGTTCATCTTTGCACTACAGGCCAAAGATATTCATCAACAAACCATCTTTGCACTACGGGCCAAAGATATTCAACAACAGTTCATCTTTGCACTACAGACCAAAGATATTCATCAACAGGCCATCTTTGCACTACATGCCAAAGATATTCATCAACAATTCATATTTGCACTACAGGCCAAATATATTCATATCTCAAAGAAATATATATTCATTTCAGAATTTATATAAACAATAATTATAACCATGTTGATCAATTCACCTTTGCACTTAAGCTTAAGATATTCAATTATAAATTCAATGGTCATGATCATACCAGTCACAATTCAACTTTGCACTACAGGCCAAAGAGAACCCTAGTCATGATCATACCAATAATCTACCCATCTTTACACTCCAGTGAAAGAGAATTTCAACATCAGGGTTATAAAAATGTTATATATGATGATAAAAATAATATGATCAACATATAGTTTTAATCTCAAGAGAAATATTCGTAACTCATGAATAGTAAATCGTGAATAGTAACTCATGAATAGTAACCCCGACACAAAAGATAGAAATTCCACAATAAAATACATACCAATATTTTGGTATAATGATATTGAAAGAATAACATTTCATAAATTTATAAACAATTTATTTTAATTGCTTACACTTTACTAATTAATGCATTTAATCATCATAAAATGTCAACTCTTACAATTTCATCATCAATAATCAAAACCCTCATAAAAAATCTGCATATACCTCATATAGGATTCTCAAGTCATAAAATCCTATTTTCCAATTTTCTTACTTCACAAAACATATTTAATTCATTTACTCATAACTAGACCATTTTCATGAAAAATACCAAATCAGTCCCAAAAATATTTTTTTTTCTGAGATTTAGCATAATATAGTCCCATAGTGAACATATATTTTTCTCAGAATTTTTAAAAGTCATTTACTATTTTTCATATAGCCAAAACAATCGAATATTTAGACATTTATCAAAAATTGTACTTTTGTCTAAAAATTCTGAAATTTACAGAGTATACTTCTATCATATACATGTACTCCCAATAAAAATTTCATCAATTTTGGAGTTAACCACAAGGAATTATAAGCGGTTACTTTTAAAAAAGTCTTTTCTCATAAAATTCATAACTCTCAATCTATACATCCAAAAATCACCATTTTTGGACACAATCAAGAAAACTCATCAAAATATCATTTTAAATTTTTTCAGAATTTTTGAAGATCAAAAAAATTACGAAACTGAAAATCATAACAACCCTTAAAATCCCTTAATATCCCTTACTATCCCTTACAATCCCTTACTATCCCTTACCTCAAAACAGCAGTACTTCTGACCGGAATGTAAAGCCGAAGGAAACTTGCACTGAATAGCAACTCTCAAAGTATCTAAATACTCACAAAATATGCTTCATAATATAGAGAGAGAAAGAGAGAAAGCTTATGTTTTTGGTGTGATTTTCAATTCTAACTTAGCCCTCTATTTATAGGAAAATTTTGGTAGGTTTGACCTGCAACCTGATGGCTTTACCTGCTACTATTCCCACCCACCACATTTGAAATATAATTCAGCACATTTTTTCACCAACCACAAGTGGGGCCCACCAATTCTAGAATTTTCCACCAAAAATGATTTATAACCTGATTTCCGAATCAGCCACCTCTTAAAATTCATAACAAATCATACGTTCATTTTTAACGGTTCAAAATTTGTGGACATATACTCAACTTATATATGTATAACATATCCAAAAATTACCACGATCCAACGGTCGGATTAAAAATTATAACCCCCGCAAAATATCTCAAAAACCCTGATTTTTAATACCTCCATTCCGACAAAAATACTGATAAAAATCTCAACATTAACTCCTTCATTTTTAACCACAAAAATATATCCCTCATTTATATCCACATAAAATAAATATTTCCTTATCATATGAATCAATAATTAATTATTCACAAATAATATTACAGAATCACATTTATGACAACCAGGCCGTTCCCAGGAAAGAGGGGGCTTTCCAATAAGAATTTCTCCTTACTGGCGCGCAATTAGATGACCAAACCTCTCCTTAGACAGAACTTTCTAGACATTGCCAATAATGCTATCTAATAATACTATTCAAATAATATGAATTATTGATCTGATAATGGGAAATACTGTGCAGCAACAATTATTGAACAACAATAATACAAAATTTCAACGTAGCAATTATTGAATCAATAAAATAAAATATTGAACAGTAATTACTGTAACAATTATTGAGTAGTGCCTTCTTACGTAAGAATCAATAATTTCAAAAATACTATGCAATACCGTGTGCTACTGTGCAATAACGCGTATTACTGTATTTTAACCACCGGGTATTCCAACAGTGTTAACGGTAACAACTACGCCGTTATTTGTAAAAACTCAAATTTGTCGTTTTCCTTCACCCGACAGTTATTCGTTATGGGGCCCACAAATAGCTGCGCCGTCGCACGAATATTCTCCGACAGAAAGAATATTCCACGACCAAACGAATATTCCCCGACAACAATGATTATTTTATAACCACTTGCTTATTTTGAAAAAAAATCATATTTCACTCATAACTTTAAACTTTTATCAATTTAACCATTTACTGAATAGTAATTATAAGAAAAATTGAATACTTTTATTTCATAAAATTCGGGGTCTTACAATCTCCCCTCCTTATGAAATTTCGTCCCCGAAATTTACGTACCTGGTATTTCAAAGAGTTGAGAATACCTTGCTTTCATTTCAGATTCCATCTTCCCTATCATCATGATTTCTCCATTGCTCATCTCCTGTATTTCAGATATCATTCTAGAATACAGCTTCAAAATAAGGGTTAATTGAACAAATTAACATATCACATAATATCCCAATATTATGACTGACCAACAAATAAGCTTAGGTAGGACACACTAGCGAAGGATTTTCTCATCTCTCCCCTCCTAGTTATATTTCCCGATCTCCGCAAGAGATCATATCCCTAAGCTCTGATACCAAATGTAACTCTGGACACCAACCTATGTCAGCACATTACATTGATACCTATCAGTTTGCCACCGCAGAACGGCGTCCCCTACGGAGAGTCTGGCTTCGGTGCATCCCCCATCTACAAGAAGTCACCTGCGAGAGGCTCGGGGCTCTTTACTTATAGCTCTGATACCAAATGTAACGACCCCAAAATAGGTTCATTCCATCCAACCTATTCTGAGTCGCCAAATACATGGTACAGAAAACAACTACAACTTCATTACAACAATTGTCGTGCAAAATACAACAACACATATGCTGTGAGTTTGGATACAAATATATACCAAATGTGACTCATGTTCCAACCGTGGACATCACCTCACAATAACACCTTACATAAAGGTATAGTCAAAAACTGTTTTAGAAATTAGAATCTTTGGGAAGTGCTCAAGGAAACCTTCGTACATGGGAGGCCACGCGTCTAGGTTATGATAGATATCATATGGCCACAGAATTATCCTTGGTTGACCCAATAGACCCCAAAGAAAAACGAGAAGATTACTATCATATTCTTCCCAATGGTGAGTCTTCTCTTGACTTATCATTATCTCCACTGTATCTAACTGAGAATTATACTTCAAACAAACACCAAGACTATATAGGTAGTGCTTGTAGATATACTCAGCAAGCGGATGAGCACAATCATGTCTTATGATGACACGAGGTTGTATGTCGTTAGACATCTTGTATGATAGTGATAAAACACCCTTCCAACGTTGGGTTCGCCTCACCCTATTTTCTTCACCAAATATAACTACTAAATGATGACCACCGTTCTATTCCCTTGTTACCCCTGCTCGACCCAGCTACACTCTTATTACCTGAAAGGAATTGTGAAGCAAAAGGGTGAGCACAACTAGCTCAGTAAAGAATATCATGACTAAAGATAAATAAATTATCAATAGCTTCATCAATAATAAATCAGAGATTTAGAACATATGGTAGATGATAAAAAATTTCAACCATAGTTGCAGCGGAACAGCAATCCATTAGAAGAGTCAAATAGACTATAAAGTCTATTATCTTCTCCATGTTAAAAATCATCAACAATGTTTTATCCATGTAACATCACTCAACAGTTCCTTTCCACAATCATATGAATAACTCATAATCATAATTGTGACTATAAATTTTTCTTCGCACCCAGGACGAAGAATATTTTCATCACCTGTCTTTACCTGAAACATCAAAGATCATGGTTATACCAAATCACAGTTCATGTTTATAATCATACTAACAAATCCATCTTTACACTACGGGCCAAAGATATTCATCAACAAATCATCTTTGCACTACGGGCCAAAGATATTCAACAACAGTTCATCTTTACACTACAGGCCAAAGATATTCATCAACAAACCATCTTTGCACTACGGGCCAAAGATATTCAACAACAGTTCATCTTTGCACTACAGACCAAAGATATTCATCAACAGGCCATCTTTGCACTACATGCCAAAGATATTCATCAACAATTCATATTTGCACTACAGGCCAAATATGTTCATATCTCAAAGAAATATATATTCATTTCAGAATTTATATAAACAATAATTATAACCATGTTGATCAATTCACCTTTGCACTTAAGCTTAAGATATTCAATTATAAATTCAATGGTCATGATCATACCAGTCACAATTCAACTTTGCACTACAGGCCAAAGAGAACCCTAGTCATGATCATACCAATAATCTACCCATCTTTACACTCCAGTGAAAGAGAATTTCAACATCAGGGTTATAAAAATGTTATATATGATGATAAAAATAATATGATCAACATATAGTTTTAATCTCAAGAGTAATATTCGTAACTCATGAATAGTAAATCGTGAATAGTAACTCATGAATAGTAACCCCGACACAAAAGATAGAAATTCCACAATAAAATACATACCAATATTTTGGTATAATGATATTGAAAGAATAACATTTCTTAAATTTATAAACAATTTATTTTAATTGTTTACACTTTACTAATTAATGCATTTAATCATCATAAAATGTCAACTCTTACAATTTCATCATCAATAATCAAAACCCTCATAAAAAATCTGCATATACCTCATATAGGATTCTCAAGCCATAAAATCCTATTTTCCAATTTTCTTACTTCACAAAACATATTTAATTCATTTACTCATAACTAGACCATTTTCATGAAAAATACCAAATCAGTTCCAAAAATATTTTTTTTTCTGAGATTTAGCATAATATAGTCCCATAGTGAACATATATTTTTCTCAGAATTTTTAAAAGTCATTTACTATTTTTCATATAGCCAAAACAATCGAATATTTAGACATTTATCAAAAATTGTACTTTTGTCTAAAAATTCTGAAATTTACAGAGTATACTTCTATCATATACATGTACTCCCAATAAAAATTTCATCAATTTTGGAGTTAACCACAAGGAATTATAAGCGGTTACTTTTAAAATAGTCTTTTCTCATAAAATTCATAACTCTCAATCTATACATCCAAAAATCACCATTTTTGGACACAATCAAGAAAACTCATCAAAATATCATTTCAAATTTTTCCAGAATTTTTGAAGATCAGAAAAATTACGAAACTGAAAATTATAACAACCCTTAAAATCCCTTAATATCCCTTACAATCCCTTACTATCCCTTACCTCAAAACAGCAGTACTTCTGACCGGAATGTAAAGCCGAAGGAAACTTGCACTGAATAGCAACTCTCAAAGTATCTAAATACTCACAAAATATGCTTCATAATATAGAGAGAGAAAGAGAGAAAGCTTATGTTTTTGGTGTGATTTTCAATTCTAACTTAGCCCTCTATTTATAGGAAAATTTTGGTAGGTTTGACCTGCAACCTGATGGCTTTACCTGCTACTATTCCCACCCACCACATTTGAAATATAATTCAGCACATTTCTTCACCAACCACAAGTGGGGCCCACCAATTCTAGAATTTTCCACCAAAAATAATTTATAACCTGATTTCCGAATCAGCCACCTCTTAAAATTCATAACAAATCATACGTTCATTTTCAACGGTTCAAAATTTATGGACATATACTCAACTTATATATGTATAACATATCCAAAAATTACCACGATCCAACGGTCGGATTAAAAATTATAACCCCCGCAAAATATCTCAAAAACCCTAATTTTTAATACCTCCATTCCGACAAAAATACTGATAAAAATCTCAACATTAACTCCTTCATTTTTAACCACAAAAATATATCCCTCATTTATATCCACATAATATAAATATTTTCTTATCATATGAATCAATAATTAATTATTCACAAATAATATTACAGAATCACATTTATGACAACCAGACCGTTCCCAGGAAAGAGGGGGCTTTCCAATAAGAATTTCTCCTTACTGGCGCGCAATTAGGTGACCAAACCTCTCCTTAGACAGAACTTTCTAGACATTGCCAATAATGCTATCTAATAATACTATTCAAATAATATGAATTATTGATCTGATAATGGGAAATACTGTGCAGCAACAATTATTGAACAACAATAATACAAAATTTCAACGTAGCAATTATTGAATCAATAAAATAAAATATTGAACAGCAATTACTGTAACCATTATTGAGTAGTGCCTTCTTACGTAAGAATCAATAATTTCAAAAATACTATGCAATACCGTGTGCTACTGTGCAATAACGCGTATTACTGTATTTTAACCACCGGGTATTCCAACAATGTTAACGGTAACAACTACGTCGTTATTTGTAAAAACTCAAATTTGTCGTTTTCCTTCACCCGACAGTTATTCGTTATGGGGCCCACAAATAGCTGCGCTGTCGTAGGAATATTCTCCGACAGAAAGAATATTCCACGACCAAACGAATATTCCCCGACAACAATGATTATTTTATAACCACTTGCTTATTTTGAAAAAAAATCATATTTCACTCATAACTTTAAACTTTTATCAATTTAACCATTTACTGAATAGTAATTATAAGAAAAATTGAATACTTTTATTTCATAAAATTCGGGGTCTTACATACTATGAACATTATTTTCATTTTCAAAAAGGTTAAACAGAAATTCATCTACAAACCGTCATAACTTACGGGCACGGGGGTGATCAGCCCGTTGTACCCTGTATTGATCAACACTACATACAAGAACGAGGGTATCGTTCACTCTGTCCGCCTTGGGCGCATAAAAGTTTTCCCGTGTAGGGATGTTCATACTTATCTGGGTTCCAAATCAAAGATTTTATCTTGTTCAACAATAATCTATAATTCAATATATATATATATATATATATATATATATATATATATATATATATATGTATATATATATATATGTATGTATCAACATGTGATTAAATACAATGATTATCCAAGTGGGGACACTTGTATAACCATTTATAGAAATTAACGAACAGAATATATATATCGAAATTACCATATACTAACATGTTGATAATCAATGAGCATATATAATATAGGGTTAGTAATCTGTACAGTATTAATATAATTTAGAAACATTCTTACACATGTCCATTGCATAAAGAAAATGCAAAGGTAAGATACTTGCCAGGTACGCTGCTTACAATTTGTAACTTAGTTTTATCTTTTATATAATACCTATCAGTAATAAGATCATTTTACTTATTAGAATAACATATCGTAACACATAATACTACTTATTACAGTCAGCACATAACCTAATCACATTAGCACATAGGTTTAACAACCATTGAATCACAAATAATCACTTATCTAATCACATTATCTAAGTTCAGATCAATTTCTGAAACATGTCGGTGTACCGACGGCTTTATCGGGTAATTATCGAGTCTAGGACTCTATCCTAAAGCTCAATATCTGTAATTATCAGTCATATTATTTTTAAATGACTTATAATAATTTTTAAACATTTATTATAATTTATCATGAATTTTTCAAACACTGGAATCATTTTTAAATGATTTAAATATTAAACAATTCCATTATCATTAATATTTAATTAATATTAAACTATTAATGAAACTATTGCCAAAATATTAAAGTTATTTATAATTACTCAAAATATTTTTAAAGTATTAATATTACCCTTAAATGATTTTTAAAACATTTAAAATTATTTTTAAATAATTACCATTAATATTAAAGCATTAACGTATTATTTAACAAAATATTAAAAGTCATTAATTATAACTTAAAATATTTTTAATTCATTTATATCCTTTTTAAATGATTTTTAAATTAATAAAATCATTTTTAAACTATTTATTATTAAATAAATTTAATATTATTAATAATAAATTAATAATTATTAATATTAAATTATTAATAAAATTATCCTTTAAATATTAAATGTTATATTTTATAACTTAAAATATCTTTAAACACTTTATTTTCATTTAAAATGATTTTTACAATAATAAAATTATTTTTAAACTAATTTATTTAATATAATTATTAAATAACCTTAATATCATTAATAATAATTAATTAATGAAATTTATCTTTAAATATTACAAGTTATATTTTATAACTTAAAATATTCATAAATACCTTATTATTTTTGAAAATGATTTTTAATATAATAAAATCATTTTTAATTAATTTATTTAATTCATTTAGTAAATAACTTAATTATCACTAATATTAATTTATTAATGAAATTTATCACAAAATATTAAAAGTCATTAAAAATAACTTAAAATATTTTCTTATACCATAATATAATTTTAAATGATTTTTCATGTATTAAAATTATTTTTTTAATAATTTATTTAATATTATAATTAAATAAATTAAATACCTTTAATATTCCAAAAATATTAAATATTTAAGAAAATATATTCAAAATAATTAAAAACTAATTTTCAGAATTTAAAATAATTTTTAATAATTTATTTTGTATTTTTAATAATTAAAAACTAAATTTCTATAATTATTTAATAAAAATATAATTTTTATATAGAAACTGTCACTAAAGATCGCCTATAGCGACAGAACCGTCGCTATAGGTATTCTTCCTGAAACCTAGATCATCAATCCTGTAACCGAATGACCACGTTTGACCAAGATTCCAGATCAGATCGTAATATTTGAGTGATTAATGTTTCTGGCCAGGTCCTGTAGTATAAATGTAACACTACAAGACTCACTAGGAAACATGATCAAACAACATCACAATCAGAAGATATAATCCCTCAAAGTGGTTGTCAGAGTTGTTCTTCATTTCTGGGTTTTCCCAGAAATGAAGAACAGTTCGACTATCCTACTTTGGGCTTCCACTACAAGATATCATGTTGTTGTTTTTGTGATATAAAACATTCAATGTATAACCAACATGTAATACTACATATCTATTACTTAACATCAACAAAACAACAAAACAATTATGAGGTAAAGACCGGTCAAACCTAGTCAGAAACCACGCCAATGAACTTTCTGGGTTTACCCAGAAAGTTCATCCGTGGACTTCCTGCTTGGTTTGACCATGTCCCAAATCCAGCATGTTCATGCTATAAGAGATCTAAGAGCATTAACATGTAGTATAACTACCATACTATAACTTTAATACAACAAAAAACACAAATAATCAACAACGTGCAAGATCTGTGCCTTTAAACATCCTGTCAAAACAATCTGGGCATGTTCTTGACTGCCCAGATTTCCTTTAGTCATGATCGGTCAACGACATTTGACCAATAATAACTCAAATTCGGGACATCAAACGACCACGATTCCAGTTCCAGGAGAAAGTGCTAGTGTCAGACTACACATTTGAAGCTTAAAACAACAAAAACAACAAACAGACAAGGATCTTTGGGCTCTGACATTCGTTGTCAGACATCCCAAAAAAAAATTCCAAATTTTGTAGATCTTCAAATTCGAGCCTCTAGATGTTATGGATCGAACATCTAGCAACCCAGATCATCATTATACACTAAAACCAACATGTTTTAACAATAAAAACTAACATCTAACAACAGATTACTGGACAGATTTTCAAGTTAGGGTTTATACCTTCTATGAACAATCTTTGATTATATGCTACTGATGTTGTTATGAAATTCGTGGGGCTTGATTTTGTGACTTTAAAACTTACAATTTTCGTAGGTTTGGGTTGAGAGAAAAGGTTTGAGTGTTTGGTACAAAAATGGCTAACAAATGCAATCTTTTCTCTCTCAATCTATATATAGAAGTCTTGGATGCATAAATGGTTGATCAAAATGGCTGATGGCTGTCAATTATACTCACATGGGGTTGTTGGGTTTGGTCACCAACTTCTCCTAATTGTCAAAACATATACTAGCTTTAATAATACAAGAGGGGCAAAAAGGTCATTTGGTAAATCATTTTAATGGCAAAATTATAACTTGTCAAACCCTTAGGATTTAACCCTTAGGGTTTAACCCTAAGGTTTAGCACAAATTAATTATTGGATTTCCAATTTAGGGTTTGCTCAAAAATAAAATTAAATAAATTTTAGTTTCTAAAATTTTGAAATTACGGTTTCCTAATTATGATAAATTTTCTAATTACTTATACAGGAATATTAGGGTTAAAATATAATAATTATCGTTGACCTTGCTAATTTAGCAATTAGGGTTTACAATTATTATAATTAGTGTGACAACCCCAAAACAGGTCCATTCCGTCCAACCTATTCTGAGTCGCCAAATACATGGTACAGAAAATAACTACAACTTTATTACAACAATTGTCGTGCAAAATACAATAATACATATGCTGTGAGTTTGGATACAAATATATACCAAATGTGACTCATGTCCCAATCGTGGACAGCACCTCACAATAATACCTTACATAAAGGTATAGTCAAAAACTGTTTTAGAAATTAGAATCTTTGGGAAGTGCTTAAGGAAACCTTCATACATGGGAGGCCATGCGTCTAGGTTATGATAGATATCATATGGCCACAGAATTATCCTTGGTTTACCCAATAGACCCCAAAGAAAAACGAGAAGATTACTATCATATTCTTCCCAATGGTGAGTCTTCTCTTGACATATCATTATCTCTACTGTCTCTAATTGAGATTTATACTTTAAACAAACACCAAGATTATATAGGTAGTGCTTGTATATATACTCAGCAAGTGGATGAGCACATCCCTGTCTTATGATGACACGAGGTTGTATGTCGTTAGACATCTTGTATGATAGTGGCAAACCACCCTTCCAACGTTGGGTACACCTTACCTTATTTTCTTCACCAAATATAACTACTAAATAAACTTTTCTATACTGCTTCGGGAGAACATCCACAGCTAGAGACCACCGTTCTATTTTC
This sequence comes from Panax notoginseng, assembly GCA_016801055.1. Lineage (NCBI taxonomy): Eukaryota > Viridiplantae > Streptophyta > Magnoliopsida > Apiales > Araliaceae > Panax > Panax notoginseng. Next base: position 187,712,342 of record CM029016.1, read on the forward strand.
CCGTTACCCTCGCTCGACCCAGCTACACTCTTATTACCTGAAAGGAATTGTGAAGCAAAAGGGTGAGCACAACTAGCTCAGTAAAGAATATCATGACTAAAGATAATTAAATTATCAATAGCCTTCATCAATAATAAATCAGAGATTTAGAACATATGGTAAATGATAAAAATTTCAACCATAGTTGCAGCGGAACGAGCAATCCATTAGAAGAGTCAAATAGACTATAAAGTCTATTATCTTCTCCATGTTAAAAATCCACCAACAATGTTTTATCCCTGTAACATCACTCAACAGTTCCTTTCCACAATCATATGAATAACTCATAATCATAATTGTGATTCTAAATTTTTCTTCGCACCCAGGACGAAGAATATTTTCATCACCTGTCTTTACCTGAAACATCAAAGATCATGGTTATACCAAATCACAGTTCCTGTTCATAATCATACTAATAAAACCATCTTTGCACTACGGCCAAAGATATTCAACAACAGTTCATCTTTGCACTACAGGCCAAAGATATTCATCAATAATTCATCTTTGCACTACAGGCCAAAGATATTCATCAACAGGTCATCTTTGCACTACAGGCCAAAGATATTCTTCAAGGCCAAATATATTCATATCTCAAAGAAATATATATATTCATTTCAGAATTTATATAAACAATAATTATAATCATGTTGATCAATTCACCTTTGCACTTAAGCTTAAGATATTCAATTATAAATTCAATGGTCATGATCATACCAGTCACAATTCAACTTTACACTACAGGCCAAAGAGAACCCTAGTCATGATCATACCAATAATCTACCCATCTTTACACTCCAGTGAAAGAGAATTTCAACATCAGGGTTATAAAAATGTTATATATGATGATAAAAATAATATGATCAACATATAGTTTTAATCTCAAGAGTAATATTCGTAACTCATGAATAGTAAATCGTGAATAGTAACTCATAAATAGTAACCCCGACACAAAAGATAGAAATTCCACAATAAAATCCAAACCAATATTTCGGTATAATGATATTGAAAGAATAACATTACTTAAATTTATAAACAATTTATTTTAATTGTTTACACTTTACTAATTAATGCATTTAATCATCATAAAATGCCAACTCTTACAATTTCATCATCAATAACCAAAACCCTCATCAAAAATCTGCATATACCTCATATAGGATTCTCAAGCCATAAAATCCTATTTTCCAATTTTCTTTCTTCACAAAACATATTTAATTCATTTACTCATAACTAGACTATTTTCATAAAAAATACCAAATCAGTTCCAAAAATATTTCTTTTCTGGGATTTAGCATAATATAGTCCCATAGTGAACATATATTTTTCTCAGAATTTTTAAAAGTCATTTACTATTTTTCATATGGCCAAAATAGCCGAATTTTTAGACATTTATCAAAAATTATACTTTTGTCCAAAAATTCTGAAATTAACAGAGTATACTTCCATCATATACATGTACTCCCAATAAAATTTTCATCAATTTTGGAGTTAACCACAAGAAATTATAAGCAGTTACTTTTAAAATAGTCTTTTCTCATAAAATTCATAACTCTCAATCTATACATCCAAAAATCACCATTTTTGGACACAATCAATAAAACTCATCAAAATATCATTTCAAATTTTTCCAGAATTTTTGAAGTTCAGAAAAATTACGAAACTGAAAAACATAACAACTCTTAAAATCCCTTACTATCCCTTACCTCAAAAGAGCAGTACTTCTGATCGGTATAAGGCTGAAGGAAACTTGCACTGATGAATAGAAACTCACAGAGTATCTAAATACTCATAAAATACACTCAATAATTTAGAGAGAGAAAGAGAGAAAACTTATGTTTCTGGTGTGATTTTCAATTCTAACTTAGCCCTCTATTTATAGGAAACTTTTGGTAGGTTTGACCTGCAACCTGATGGCTTTACCTGCTACTATTCCCACCCACCACATTTGAAATATAATTCAGCACATTTCTTCACCAACCACAAGTGGGGCCCACCAATTCTAGAATTTTCCACCAAAAATGATTTATAACCTGATTTCCGAATCAGCCACCTCTTAAAATTCATAACAAATCATACGTTCATTTTTAACGGTTCAAAATTTATGGACATATACTCAACTTATATATGTATAACATATCCAAAAATTACCACGATCCAACGGTCGGATTAAAAATTATAACCCCCGCAAAATATCTCAAAAACCCTGATTTTTAATACCTCCATTCCGACAAAAATACGGATAAAAACCTCAACATTATCTCCTTCATTTTTAACCACAAAAATATATCCCTCATTTATATCCACATACAATAAATATTTCCTTATCATATGAATCAATAATTAATTATTCACAAATAATATTACAGAATCACATTTATGACAACCAGGCCGTTCCCAGGAAAGAGGGGGCTTTCCAATAAGAATTTCTCCTTACTGGCGCGCAATCAGATAACCAAACCTCTCCTTAGACAGAACTTTCTAGACATTGCCAATAATGTTATCTAATAATATTATTCAAATAATATGAATTATTGATCTGATAATGGGAAATACTGTGCAGTGACAATTATTGAACAACAATAATATAAAATTTCAACGTAGCAATTATTGAATCAATAAAATAAAATATTGAACAGTAATTACTGTAACAATTATTGAGTAGTGCCTTCTTACGTAAGAATCAATAATTTCAAAAATACTATGCAATACCGTGTGCTACTGTGCAATAACGCGTATTACTGTATTTTAACCACCGGGTATTCCAACAGTGTTAACGGTAACAACTACGCCGTTATTTATAAAAACTCAAATTTGTCGTTTTCTTCACCCGACAGTTATTCTGTTATGGGGCCCACAAATAGCTGCGCCGTCGTACGAATATTCCCCGACAGAAAGAATATCCACGACCAAACGAATATTCCCCGACAACAATGATTATTTTATAACCACTTGCTTATTTTAAAAAAAAATTCATATTTCACCCATAACTTTAATCTTTTATCAATTTAACCATTTACTAAATAGAAAAATTGAATAATTTTATTTCATAAAATTCGGGGTCTTACAATTAGGGTTACTGAATTATAATTAGAATTTCTAATTACCAAATTAGGGTTCTAGATATTAGGGTTTTAAATTACTAGTTAGGTTTTCCATAATTAGCAATAAAATCTACCGTACATGATATTAATCACATTAACACAATTTCTAACTAATCACAAACTCCAGCTTAGGTTTCAAATTAGGGTTTCTCATTTCAGAAATTAGGGTTTTACAATTAGGGTCTTTTTTAAGATTAATTAGGGTTTCTAAATTTTAATTAGGGTTTACCTAATTAATCAATTAATCATAAAACATGTAACATAGCTATGTAACAGTCTTAAACCCGCAATTGATTTTCAAATTAGGGTTTCCCACAGTAAAATTAGAATCTTGACATTAAACACCATAATTTACCAACCATCTTCAATACGTACATACAGTACATATTTATAGCACTGAAAAATCAAAATATAATTAATATTATCTTAGTATTCTCATTCCGTGATAAAAATTCGAAATTAGGGTGTAGATTCCATATCTGATATATTCTTCCATGTTTAACCTTAATAATTAAGGTAAAATAATTAACTTAATAATATGTACTAAAATTCATATATTAGAATAATTATTATAGTTATTCTAAAAATCACTCCATATATTATTTAAATAATATATGATTATATTTTCATTAATAAAAACATTTCTGCTATAAATTAATTATTATAAGAATATATTTTATAAATATCAATAATTCTAAAATAAAATTATTTATAAATATTCATGTAATAAATATATTTTTATTTATCACATAAATACATATACACATTATCTTGTACAAATTATCATCCTTAAAAATAAATAAAGAAAAAATTTATAAGCAAAATTTCTGATTTATTTATATAGAAAATATCGGGTTGTTACATTCACCCTCCCTTATAAAGATTCCATCCCCGGAATCACCGTTTTAAAAACCTATACATACCAGGGTACATATTATACACAATCATTGCAAGTAGATCTCGATCATAATTTGATCGAACTGATCTTTAACTATTCACATCAAGCTTGTCTTTCTGATTAAACGGAAATTTGATTTCTAAAAAATAAAAACTCAAATTCCTCTCTCAAATCTTCTTTATAAAATAATTTATTATATATAGGAAAATCATGTAAAAGAAAATAAAAGTTATATGAATAATACCTGGAATCCCATTGCCACCTGCCATCACGTCCTGGACAGTCATGTTGTAGACCCTTGCTGTTGATTTTGTTGGCTTGTCTGACGACGTAGGTCCCGTGATTGCCAGAGTTCCGCTGCCCTTGCCAGTAGTCACACTTTCTACCTCCATCCTTCTCTTCGGACAATCTTTCACCTTGTGCTCAGTCGACCCGCATAGAAAACACCCACTGTTCATTCTTGGGTTGGGGCAGTTGGGAGAGATATGGCCCTCCTGTCCACACTTATAGCGAACGAATTTTCCTTTCAGACATTCCCCAGAGTGTTTCTTTTCACAAGTCTTATACTGTACCGCTGGCTTCTTAACTCCTTCCTGCTTGATCTGAACATTCCCAAAATTATTCACCTTCCTCTTTCCATCTCCACCCCAGCCCCCACTATTAATTCCTACCTTCCCAGCTCCTTCTACCTTACCCTTATACTTCTTCTCCTTGTTGTAGAGGCTTATGGCCTCACTCCCCTCCTCAAAAATAATAGTTTTCTCCATGAGTGCTATAAATGTAGGAATCTGCAACACTGCCACCTTGTTATAGAGCCAGAGTTTTAATCCCAGCTCAAATCTTCTCGCTTTCCTAGCCTCCGTATCAACTTGATGCGGAGCAAACCTAGCTAACTCACTAAATTTTGCAGCGTATTCTGACACCGTCATGTTTTCCTGCTTCAACTCTAAAAATTTCACCTCCATCCTAGCCCGCATACTAGGTGAAAATAGTTTTCAAAAAACGAAGTTTTGAACCTATCCCATGTAACTACACCTTCTCCTGCCCTTGCCTGATTCGCTTCCCACCAAAAATTTGCCTCACCCTTCATCATGTTAGTGGCAAAAGTAGTCTTCTATCTTTCAGCTACCCTAGCTATCACAAACGCCTTTTCAATCTCTTTAACCCAAGTCTGGGCTTTAACAGGGTCAGTGGTACCTTTAAATTCTGGTGGTCCCACAGCCTTAAAATCTTTAAAGTTCACTAAGAGATTGTCTGGCTGATTCCCAGCGACTGGTATCCCTTGCTACATAGCTTGTGCTATCATATTTGCGAAGTTCTGCATCGGGTCTGCTTGTTGTTGTCCCTCAGCATTGTTGACAAATTCTTCTGCCCTTTGATTTCGAGTTCGACATCTTGGCGGCATTATCTGATTAAATAAAACCATAAATTTAACTTGCATTCTAAACCATATCATATAAGTTTATCATATTAAACTTGTTTCATTTCTCAAACTTAGATTCATTTTTATTCAACGAATATTTTACATAGCATAACGCATACTGCTTTAAACATCAGCTATACCGTGACCACAAAAGTCGGGATTTACAAACTTGATTTAATATAAAAGTTTTAGAATATTACCTTACACAGACATACTACGCACGCATATTACATTAAACACATATACATCACAGAACCTATACTACCTATTCGCTACGCCTTTTTCCTTGGACAACCTTTCGCCTGATGACCTTCTATACCACAAATAAAACATGCTCCTGGTTTATAGTCAGGACAATACAGAGTAGTATGTCCTTCATAACCGCAAAGATAACATATTCTTTTACCTTTCTTCTTGTCAAATTTTCCTAAATCCTGGTCTTCTATCTTTCTTTTTCCCTTCTTGCTCGGAGCTGCACACGATGTATTGCTTGTAGCTCCCATCTGATCAATTACGATTTTAAGCTTATCTTGTTCTTCCATTGTTTCTATTAATGCTTGACGCAACTGACTATTCAATAGCTTTTCTATTTCCCACAGCCTTTCCAAAGAAGAAACTTTGTTCCTCAGATCCTGTACCTCCGTTGATATTTTATCAGCTTCAACTTTAATGTCTGAATCACTATCTGTCAGCTCCACCATCTCCGGATCTGGTACTATGTTTTCTATAATAATCACCTCGTCTGAGTTGTTTTCATCATGAGCTTCTATTTCAGCTATTGACTTCGATATCAGCTCGGGTGTATGGGTTTGATCCTTCTTCATGCTATAAGCATATAACAAGCATTTTCCACCAGACATCTACACACATAAATTATCCTGATTAGCATATAGTATATACACACAGCAAATAAGAGTTTTATATAAGTTATCTTTTATTTTGTTTGATGATGAATTTATTCAATTCATCTATTTTTAAACTCTATACGAGTTATTTATATTTTTAACGTTTCCCTCTGTTCTAAGGTTATAGCCTAAGGTCTAACCCACCTAAGATTTTTTAACCCTAAGCTCTGATACCAACTTGTAAAGCCCCCAAATCCAGGTACTTGAAACCCGAACTCGGTGCTTCACGATACCATTTCTATGAGCGGAATAATACTAATAATAATAACAATAATATAAAGATTAACTTAATTTACATATCATTAGAGTCTAGTCCCAAGTACGTAACCTTTAAATATTCATTACAACCCATGATAGATAATATATATCATACTTATCTTAATAATCTCAAACTATTACATAAACTACCATAAATCTTACTTGGTTAGCTTTCCTTTTCTTTTGTTTCTGCTTGAGCTTTCTGGTTCTTCACACTTAGCTGAAAACATTTAAATTATGCAAGGATGAGCATTTGAGTGCCCAGTAAGTAATAACAATTATATATATATATATATATATATATATATATAAGCTGAAAGAATTTAAATATTTTTTTTATACTACCCTTCTACAACAGATCAATAGTTGTGAAGTAATCTGTACCGATAATAATAATACAATAACCCTCTTTCAAATTTTTGAAACTACGTAATGACTATAACTAGGGTTAAGGTGACATACTATGAATATTATTTTCATTTTCGAAAAGGTTAAACAGAAATTCATCTACAAATCGTTATAACTTAAGGGCACAGGGGTGATCAGCCCGTTGTACCCTGTATTGATCAACATTACATACAAGAACGAGGGTATCGTTCACTCTGTCCACCTTGGGCGCATAAAAGTTTTCTCGTGTAGGGATGTTCATACTTGTTTGGGTTCCAAATCAAAGGTTTTATCTTGTTCAACAATAATCTATAATTCAACATATATATATATATATATATATATATACACGGGTAATTGACAAAGGTTTATCAATATGTGATTAAATACAATGATTATCCCAGTGGGGACACTTGTATAACCATTTATAGAAATTAACGAACAGAATATATATATCGAAATTACCATATACTAACATGTTGATAATCAATGAGCATATATAATATAGGGTTAGTAATCTGTACAGTATTAATATAATTTAGAAACATTCTTACACATGTCCATTGCATAAAGAAAATGCAAATGTAAGATACTTGCCTGGTACGCTGCTTACAATTTGTAACTTAGTTTTATCTTTTATATAACACCTATCAGTAATAAGATCATTTTACTGATTAGAATAACATATCGTAACACATAATACTGCTTATTACAGCTAGTACATAACCTAATCACATTGGCACATAGATTTAACAACCATTGAATTACAAATAATCACTTATCTAATCACATTATCTAAGTTCAGATCAATTTCTGAAACATGTCGGTGTACCGACGGCTTTATCGGGTAATTATCGAGTCTAGGACTCTATCCTGAAGCTCAACATCTGTAATTATCAGTCATATTATTTTTAAATGACTTATAATAATTTTTAAACATTTATTATAATTTATCATGAATTTTTCAAACACTGAAATCATTTTTAAATGATTTAAATATTAAACAATTCCATTATCATTAATATTTAATTAATATTAAACTATTAATGAAACTATTGTCAAAATATTAAAGTTATTTGTAATAACTCAAAATATTTTTAAAGTATTAATATTACCCTTAAATGATTTTTAAAATATTTAAAATCATTTTTAAATAATTACCATTAATATTAAAGCATTAACGTATTATTTAACAAAATATTAAAAGTCATTAATTATAACTTAAAATATTTTTAATTCATTTATATCCTTTTTAAATGATTTTTAAATTAATAAAACTATTTTTAAACTATTTATTATTAAATAAATTTAATATCATTAATAATAAATTAATAATCATTAATATTAAATTATTAATGAAATTATCTTTAAATATTAAAAGTTATATTTTATAACTTAAAATATCTTTAAACACTTTATTTTCATTTAAAATGATTTTTATAATAATAAAATTATTTTTAAACTAATTTATTTAATATAATTATTAAATAACCTTAATATCATTAATAATAATTAATTAATAAAATTTATCTTTAAATATTTCAAGTTATATTTTATAACTTAAAATATTCTTAAATACCTTATTATTATTTAAAATAATTTTTAATATAATAAAATTATTTTTAATTAATTTATTTAATTCATTTAGTAAATAACTTAATTATCATTAATATTAATTTATTAATAAAATTTATCAAAAAATATTTAAAGTCATTAAAAATAACTTAAAATATTTTCTTATATCATAATATAATTTTAAATGATTTTTTAAGTATTAAAATCATTTTTTAAATAATTTATTTAATATTATAATTAAATAAATTAAATACCTTTAATATTCCAAAAATATTAAATATTTATGAAATATATTCAAAATAATTAAAAACTAATTTTCAGAATTTAAAATAATTTTTAATAATTTTTTTTGTATTTTTAATAATTAAAAACTAATTTTCTATAATTATTTAATAAAAACATAATTTTTATATAGAAACTGTCACTAAAGATCATCTATAGCGACAGAACCGTCGCTATAGGTGTTCTTCATGAAACCCAGATCATCAAGCCTGTAACCGAGTGACCACGTTTGACCAAGATTCCAGATCAGATCGTGATGTTTGAGTGAATGTTTCTGGTCAGGTCTTGTAGTATAAATGTAACACTACAAGACTCACTAGGAAACATGATCAAACAACATCACAATCAGAAGATATAATCCCTCAAAGTGGTTGTCAAAGCTGTTCTTCATTTCTGGGTTTTCCCAGAAATGAAGAACAGTTCGACTGTCCTACTTTGGGCTTCCACTACAAGGTATCATGTTGCTGTTTTTGTGATATAAAACCTTCAATGTATAACCAACATGTAATACTACATATCTATTACTTAACATCAACAAAACAAAGTTCCAGAACAAAGTGCTAGTGTCAGACTACACATTTGAAGCTTAAAACAACAAAAACAACAAACAGACAAGGATCTATGGGCTCTGACATTTGTTGTCAGACATCCCAAAAAAAATTTCAGATTTTGTAGTTCTTCAAATCCGAGCCTCTAGATGTTATGGATCTAACATCTAGCAACCCAGATCATCATTATACACTAAAACCAACATGTTTTAACAATAAAACTAAAATCTAACAACAGATTACTAGACAGATTTTCAAGTTAGGGTTTATACCTTCTATGAAAAATCTTTGATTCTATGCTACGGATGTTGTTATGAAATTCGTGGGGCTTGATTTTGTGACTTTAAAACTTACAATTTTCGTGGGTTTGGGTTAAGAGAAATGGTTTGAGTGTTTGGTACAAAAATGACTAACAAATGCAATCTTTTCTCTCTCAATCTATATATAGAAGTCTTGGATGCATGAATGGTTGATCAAAATGGCTGATGGCTGTCAATTATAATCACATGGGATTGTTGGGTTTGGTCACCAACTTCCCCTAATTGTTAAAACCTATACTAGCTTTAATAATATAAGAGGGACAAAAAGGTCATTTGGTAAATCATTTTAATGGCAAAATTATAACTTGTCAAACCCTTAGGGTTTGACCCTTAGGGTTTAACCCTAAGGTTTAGCACAAATTAGTTGTTATATTTCCAATTTAGAGTTTGCTCAAAAAAAAATTAAATACATTTTAGTTTCTAAAATTTTGAAATTAGGGTTTTCTAATTATGATAAATTTTCTAATTACTTATACAGGAACATTAGGGTTAAAAATATAATAATTATCGTTGACCTTGCTAATTTAGCAATTAGGGTTTATGATTATTATAATTAGGGTTACCAAATTATAATTAGAGTTTCTAATTACCAAATTAGGGTTCTAGATATTAGGGTTTTAAATTACTAGTTAGGTTTTCCATAATTAGCAATAAAATCTACTATACATGATATTAATCACATTAACACAATTTCTAACTAATCACAAACTCCAGCTTAGGTTTCAAATTAGGGTTTCTCATTTCAAAAATTAGGGTTTTACAATTAGGGTCTTTTTTAAGATTAATTAGGGTTTCTAAATTTTAATTAGGGTTTACCTAATTAATCAATTAATCATAAAACATGTAACATAGCTATGTAACAGTCTTAAACCCGCAATTGATTTTCAAATTAGGGTTTCCCACAGTAAAATTAGAATCTTGACATTAAACACCATAATTTACCAACCATCTTCAATACGTACATACAGTACATATTTATAGCACTGAAAAATCAAAATATAATTAATATTATCTTAGTATTCTCATTCCGTGATAAAAATTCGAAATTAGGGTGTAGATTCCATATCTGATATATTCTTCCATGTTTAACCTTAATAATTAAGGTAAAATAATTAACTTAATAATATGTACTAAAATTCATATATTAGAATAATTATTATAGTTATTCTAAAAATCACTCCATATATTATTTAAATAATATATGATTATATTTTCATTAATAAAAACATTTCTGCTATAAATTAATTATTATAAGAATATATTTTATAAATATCAATAATTCTAAAATAAAATTATTTATAAATATTCATGTAATAAATATATTTTTATTTATCACATAAATACATATACACATTATCTTGTACAAATTATCATCCTTAAAAATAAATAAAGAAAAAATTTATAAGCAAAATTTCTGATTTATTTATATAGAAAATATCGGGTTGTTACATTCACCCTCCCTTATAAAGATTCCATCCCCGGAATCACCGTTTTAAAAACCTATACATACCAGGGTACATATTATACACAATCATTGCAAGTAGATCTCGATCATAATTTGATCGAACTGATCTTTAACTATTCACATCAAGCTTGTCTTTCTGATTAAACGGAAATTTGATTTCTAAAAAATAAAAACTCAAATTCCTCTCTCAAATCTTCTTTATAAAATAATTTATTATATATAGGAAAATCATGTAAAAGAAAATAAAAGTTATATGAATAATACCTGGAATCCCATTGCCACCTGCCATCACGTCCTGGACAGTCATGTTGTAGACCCTTGCTGTTGATTTTGTTGGCTTGTCTGACGACGTAGGTCCCGTGATTGCCAGAGTTCCGCTGCCCTTGCCAGTAGTCACACTTTCTACCTCCATCCTTCTCTTCGGACAATCTTTCACCTTGTGCTCAGTCGACCCGCATAGAAAACACCCACTGTTCATTCTTGGGTTGGGGCAGTTGGGAGAGATATGGCCCTCCTGTCCACACTTATAGCGAACGAATTTTCCTTTCAGACATTCCCCAGAGTGTTTCTTTTCACAAGTCTTATACTGTACCGCTGGCTTCTTAACTCCTTCCTGCTTGATCTGAACATTCCCAAAATTATTCACCTTCCTCTTTCCATCTCCACCCCAGCCCCCACTATTAATTCCTACCTTCCCAGCTCCTTCTACCTTACCCTTATACTTCTTCTCCTTGTTGTAGAGGCTTATGGCCTCACTCCCCTCCTCAAAAATAATAGTTTTCTCCATGAGTGCTATAAATGTAGGAATCTGCAACACTGCCACCTTGTTATAGAGCCAGAGTTTTAATCCCAGCTCAAATCTTCTCGCTTTCCTAGCCTCCGTATCAACTTGATGCGGAGCAAACCTAGCTAACTCACTAAATTTTGCAGCGTATTCTGACACCGTCATGTTTTCCTGCTTCAACTCTAAAAATTTCACCTCCATCCTAGCCCGCATACTAGGTGAAAATAGTTTTCAAAAAACGAAGTTTTGAACCTATCCCATGTAACTACACCTTCTCCTGCCCTTGCCTGATTCGCTTCCCACCAAAAATTTGCCTCACCCTTCATCATGTTAGTGGCAAAAGTAGTCTTCTATCTTTCAGCTACCCTAGCTATCACAAACGCCTTTTCAATCTCTTTAACCCAAGTCTGGGCTTTAACAGGGTCAGTGGTACCTTTAAATTCTGGTGGTCCCACAGCCTTAAAATCTTTAAAGTTCACTAAGAGATTGTCTGGCTGATTCCCAGCGACTGGTATCCCTTGCTACATAGCTTGTGCTATCATATTTGCGAAGTTCTGCATCGGGTCTGCTTGTTGTTGTCCCTCAGCATTGTTGACAAATTCTTCTGCCCTTTGATTTCGAGTTCGACATCTTGGCGGCATTATCTGATTAAATAAAACCATAAATTTAACTTGCATTCTAAACCATATCATATAAGTTTATCATATTAAACTTGTTTCATTTCTCAAACTTAGATTCATTTTTATTCAACGAATATTTTACATAGCATAACGCATACTGCTTTAAACATCAGCTATACCGTGACCACAAAAGTCGGGATTTACAAACTTGATTTAATATAAAAGTTTTAGAATATTACCTTACACAGACATACTACGCACGCATATTACATTAAACACATATACATCACAGAACCTATACTACCTATTCGCTACGCCTTTTTCCTTGGACAACCTTTCGCCTGATGACCTTCTATACCACAAATAAAACATGCTCCTGGTTTATAGTCAGGACAATACAGAGTAGTATGTCCTTCATAACCGCAAAGATAACATATTCTTTTACCTTTCTTCTTGTCAAATTTTCCTAAATCCTGGTCTTCTATCTTTCTTTTTCCCTTCTTGCTCGGAGCTGCACACGATGTATTGCTTGTAGCTCCCATCTGATCAATTACGATTTTAAGCTTATCTTGTTCTTCCATTGTTTCTATTAATGCTTGACGCAACTGACTATTCAATAGCTTTTCTATTTCCCACAGCCTTTCCAAAGAAGAAACTTTGTTCCTCAGATCCTGTACCTCCGTTGATATTTTATCAGCTTCAACTTTAATGTCTGAATCACTATCTGTCAGCTCCACCATCTCCGGATCTGGTACTATGTTTTCTATAATAATCACCTCGTCTGAGTTGTTTTCATCATGAGCTTCTATTTCAGCTATTGACTTCGATATCAGCTCGGGTGTATGGGTTTGATCCTTCTTCATGCTATAAGCATATAACAAGCATTTTCCACCAGACATCTACACACATAAATTATCCTGATTAGCATATAGTATATACACACAGCAAATAAGAGTTTTATATAAGTTATCTTTTATTTTGTTTGATGATGAATTTATTCAATTCATCTATTTTTAAACTCTATACGAGTTATTTATATTTTTAACGTTTCCCTCTGTTCTAAGGTTATAGCCTAAGGTCTAACCCACCTAAGATTTTTTAACCCTAAGCTCTGATACCAACTTGTAAAGCCCCCAAATCCAGGTACTTGAAACCCGAACTCGGTGCTTCACGATACCATTTCTATGAGCGGAATAATACTAATAATAATAACAATAATATAAAGATTAACTTAATTTACATATCATTAGAGTCTAGTCCCAAGTACGTAACCTTTAAATATTCATTACAACCCATGATAGATAATATATATCATACTTATCTTAATAATCTCAAACTATTACATAAACTACCATAAATCTTACTTGGTTAGCTTTCCTTTTCTTTTGTTTCTGCTTGAGCTTTCTGGTTCTTCACACTTAGCTGAAAACATTTAAATTATGCAAGGATGAGCATTTGAGTGCCCAGTAAGTAATAACAATTATATATATATATATATATATATATAAGCTGAAAGAATTTAAATATTTTTTTTATACTACCCTTCTACAACAGATCAATAGTTGTGAAGTAATCTGTACCGATAATAATAATACAATAACCCTCTTTCAAATTTTTGAAACTACGTAATGACTATAACTAGGGTTAAGGTGACATACTATGAATATTATTTTCATTTTCGAAAAGGTTAAACAGAAATTCATCTACAAATCGTTATAACTTAAGGGCACAGGGGTGATCAGCCCGTTGTACCCTGTATTGATCAACATTACATACAAGAACGAGGGTATCGTTCACTCTGTCCACCTTGGGCGCATAAAAGTTTTCTCGTGTAGGGATGTTCATACTTGTTTGGGTTCCAAATCAAAGGTTTTATCTTGTTCAACAATAATCTATAATTCAACATATATATATATATATATACACGGGTAATTGACAAAGGTTTATCAATATGTGATTAAATACAATGATTATCCCAGTGGGGACACTTGTATAACCATTTATAGAAATTAACGAACAGAATATATATATCGAAATTACCATATACTAACATGTTGATAATCAATGAGCATATATAATATAGGGTTAGTAATCTGTACAGTATTAATATAATTTAGAAACATTCTTACACATGTCCATTGCATAAAGAAAATGCAAATGTAAGATACTTGCCTGGTACGCTGCTTACAATTTGTAACTTAGTTTTATCTTTTATATAACACCTATCAGTAATAAGATCATTTTACTGATTAGAATAACATATCGTAACACATAATACTGCTTATTACAGCTAGTACATAACCTAATCACATTGGCACATAGATTTAACAACCATTGAATTACAAATAATCACTTATCTAATCACATTATCTAAGTTCAGATCAATTTCTGAAACATGTCGGTGTACCGACGGCTTTATCGGGTAATTATCGAGTCTAGGACTCTATCCTGAAGCTCAACATCTGTAATTATCAGTCATATTATTTTTAAATGACTTATAATAATTTTTAAACATTTATTATAATTTATCATGAATTTTTCAAACACTGAAATCATTTTTAAATGATTTAAATATTAAACAATTCCATTATCATTAATATTTAATTAATATTAAACTATTAATGAAACTATTGTCAAAATATTAAAGTTATTTGTAATAACTCAAAATATTTTTAAAGTATTAATATTACCCTTAAATGATTTTTAAAATATTTAAAATCATTTTTAAATAATTACCATTAATATTAAAGCATTAACGTATTATTTAACAAAATATTAAAAGTCATTAATTATAACTTAAAATATTTTTAATTCATTTATATCCTTTTTAAATGATTTTTAAATTAATAAAACTATTTTTAAACTATTTATTATTAAATAAATTTAATATCATTAATAATAAATTAATAATCATTAATATTAAATTATTAATGAAATTATCTTTAAATATTAAAAGTTATATTTTATAACTTAAAATATCTTTAAACACTTTATTTTCATTTAAAATGATTTTTATAATAATAAAATTATTTTTAAACTAATTTATTTAATATAATTATTAAATAACCTTAATATCATTAATAATAATTAATTAATAAAATTTATCTTTAAATATTTCAAGTTATATTTTATAACTTAAAATATTCTTAAATACCTTATTATTATTTAAAATAATTTTTAATATAATAAAATTATTTTTAATTAATTTATTTAATTCATTTAGTAAATAACTTAATTATCATTAATATTAATTTATTAATAAAATTTATCAAAAAATATTTAAAGTCATTAAAAATAACTTAAAATATTTTCTTATATCATAATATAATTTTAAATGATTTTTTAAGTATTAAAATCATTTTTTAAATAATTTATTTAATATTATAATTAAATAAATTAAATACCTTTAATATTCCAAAAATATTAAATATTTATGAAATATATTCAAAATAATTAAAAACTAATTTTCAGAATTTAAAATAATTTTTAATAATTTTTTTTGTATTTTTAATAATTAAAAACTAATTTTCTATAATTATTTAATAAAAACATAATTTTTATATAGAAACTGTCACTAAAGATCATCTATAGCGACAGAACCGTCGCTATAGGTGTTCTTCATGAAACCCAGATCATCAAGCCTGTAACCGAGTGACCACGTTTGACCAAGATTCCAGATCAGATCGTGATGTTTGAGTGAATGTTTCTGGTCAGGTCTTGTAGTATAAATGTAACACTACAAGACTCACTAGGAAACATGATCAAACAACATCACAATCAGAAGATATAATCCCTCAAAGTGGTTGTCAAAGCTGTTCTTCATTTCTGGGTTTTCCCAGAAATGAAGAACAGTTCGACTGTCCTACTTTGGGCTTCCACTACAAGGTATCATGTTGCTGTTTTTGTGATATAAAACCTTCAATGTATAACCAACATGTAATACTACATATCTATTACTTAACATCAACAAAACAAAGTTCCAGAACAAAGTGCTAGTGTCAGACTACACATTTGAAGCTTAAAACAACAAAAACAACAAACAGACAAGGATCTATGGGCTCTGACATTTGTTGTCAGACATCCCAAAAAAAATTTCAGATTTTGTAGTTCTTCAAATCCGAGCCTCTAGATGTTATGGATCTAACATCTAGCAACCCAGATCATCATTATACACTAAAACCAACATGTTTTAACAATAAAACTAAAATCTAACAACAGATTACTAGACAGATTTTCAAGTTAGGGTTTATACCTTCTATGAAAAATCTTTGATTCTATGCTACGGATGTTGTTATGAAATTCGTGGGGCTTGATTTTGTGACTTTAAAACTTACAATTTTCGTGGGTTTGGGTTAAGAGAAAAGGTTTGAGTGTTTGGTACAAAAATGACTAACAAATGCAATCTTTTCTCTCTCAATCTATATATAGAAGTCTTGGATGCATGAATGGTTGATCAAAATGGCTGATGGCTGTCAATTATAATCACATGGGATTGTTGGGTTTGGTCACCAACTTCCCCTAATTGTTAAAACCTATACTAGCTTTAATAATATAAGAGGGACAAAAAGGTCATTTGGTAAATCATTTTAATGGCAAAATTATAACTTGCCAAACCCTTAGGGTTTGACCCTTAGGGTTTAACCCTAAGGTTTAGCACAATTTAGTTGTTATATTTCCAATTTAGAGTTTGCTCAAAAAAAATTAAATACATTTTAGTTTCTAAAATTTTGAAATTAGGGTTTTCTAATTATGATAAATTTTCTAATTACTTATACAGGAACATTAGGGTTAAAAATATAATAATTATCGTTGACCTTGCTAATTTAGCAATTAGGGTTTATGATTATTATAATTAGGGTTACCAAATTATAATTAGAGTTTCTAATTACCAAATTAGGGTTCTAGATATTAGGGTTTTAAATTACTAGTTAGGTTTTCCATAATTAGCAATAAAATCTACTATACATGATATTAATCACATTAACACAATTTCTAACTAATCACAAACTCCAGCTTAGGTTTCAAATTAGGGTTTCTCATTTCAAAAATTAGGGTTTTACAATTAGGGTCTTTTTTAAGATTAATTAGGGTTTCTAAATTTTAATTAGGGTTTACCTAATTAATCAATTAATCATAAAATATGTAACATAGCTATGTAACAGTCTTAAACCCGCAATTGATTTTCAAATTAGGGTTTCCCACAGTAAAATTAGAATCTTGACATTAAACACCATAATTTACCAACCATCTTCAATACGTACATACAGTACATATTTATAGCACTGAAAAATCAAAATATAATTAATATTATCTTAGTATTCTCATTCCGTGATAAAAATTCGAAATTAGGGTGTAGATTCCATATCTGATATATTCTTCCATGTTTAACCTTAATAATTAAGGTAAAATAATTAACTTACTAATATGTACTAAAATTCATATATTAGAATAATTATTATAGTTATTCTAAAAATCACTCCATATATTATTTAAATAATATATGATTATATTTTCATTAATAAAAACATTTCTGCTATAAATTAATTATTATAAGAATATACTTTATAAAAATCAATAATTTTAAAATAAAATTATTTGTAAATATTCATGTAATAAATATATTTTTATTTATCGCATAAATACATATACACATTATCTTGTACAAATCCTCATCCTTAAAAAAAATTATACGCAAAATTTCTGATTTATTTATATAGAAAATATCGGGTTGTTACAAATCAGACATCAGAACAAAAGAAGAAAGATTGAATACATATATACTCTATTGGATAAGTATACGTATACGGGCATGCTCTATTTCCAAGAATCCAATTAACCCTAATACAAAGAAATCAACTTTTATTTTTTAAGGGTAAAAATGATTTTGAGGCGAGTAGAATAGTATCTTACTTAGATTCCAATCTAAACTTTTTAAAGTTACTCGGATTTGTACTCGAGTTTGAATACAATTTTGTAATCTTTGCTCATATTCGAATTCGACTCGTTTTATTGTACTTGAGTTCGACTCGTTTCGATTTTTAGTTGAGCTACTCACGAGCATTTGAGACATACATAAATGAGAGTTGGATTATTTATATTATGATAATGTTGATAAAATTAACTCATCCAACTATTGAGAATAATTCAAATTTTAACTCTTCAAACTAGATTGAGCCTTGTAGAAAGTTAATCAGGTGATATTATCTCTTTTGAATAAATTGTTGGACTTGTACGAAAAATTTAAAAGCTCTTTCTACTTCTCAAAGTATGTGGAGAATTTATTTATATATTCAATTGATCGAGTATACTCGATACTGTATACGCCTAAGGATTAAGGAACTTAAATCAAATAGGGAGATAAGGAAAATTCGATACTCTAACTGAGCGAATAGTAGGCGGCTAATATTCAACTCGAATAAATGTTTGAGCATCAAAATGAATTCTAATTCAACTCGTATAAATATTTAATCTGAGCCTCGCTCGAATTTTAAGAGTCTATCTCAAACCAGGTTTCAAACCACTCGGTTCATTTTTGGCCCTATTTATTTTCCAAAATAAAAAAAATTAATATATGTTGCAGATCACTTTTTTGATTGTCAATTACGTAGATAAGAATGATAATCTTTTCAAAAAGATGTATAATAAGTGAAACATTCTTATAATTTTCACTCCCATTTATTGTTATGTTTCGAATTACACGGTACAAATTTGTCGCAATATATAGTTGGACTCAATAAATAATTGAGTAGTAATTGTGGTGTTAATTAGTTTTTATTTAGTTGTAGAGCCAACATTCATATAAACTAGCTCCAATCCATATGCTTATTAAAAACCACTACTTTCCTTAACCACAAAAAACAATATATAACTGGAAAAAAAACATTGAACTATAGTCAAGCTATTAAAAAAATACACAAAACTATTTTTTATTTATTTTTGCATTAAAAAATTATTAAATTTTCAAACAATTATCAAAAATACCCAAAAATTGACCATATGAGCTACATGTTTGCTGACATACATATAATTTTAGTCAAATTTTGGGCATTTTGACAATTGTTTAGAAAGTTTAATTATTTTGATATCGTAAAAAATAAGTTGTATGATCTTTTGGTAGCTTGACAAGAGTTTGACGGTTTATTCAGTCATGCCCCAGAAGTCCATCTCTCCACGCAGACTAGTTTAATGCATAGAGGAATCATTAGCATCCTCATCAAACCTCAGTCCTTTGTTATTCTCTTCATGCACGATATCAGAATTATTCACAAGCATATCTATCATATATCCCCCATTCATTCAAACCCTCACTGCTACCACTGTCATATTGTTCTCTAGGGTTTGTCAGGAATAATTTTACCATTAATGGTGAACCCGAAGGGTATTCACCCTAGCCGATTGTTTTGTGTGAGGGAATGAAATTCTGTGAGTGAATGTTTGTATATTGAGGTAATACTACCCGAATGTGAGAAGGGGTGCACTATTTTCACATGTGTTTTTAATATTTTTACATGGTTCTCCCTCGCATAAAATAGAACCCACTTTATTTTTATGTGAGAGTGACCAAATAGGATATCAAATTCACATGTGAAAATACCAGTTCCCATGTGAGAACAGGTGACGCCGAGGTCGAAGTTTTGTTGGTTGCATTGTTGATGGGAGGAGATGTTTGATGGTGATTTTCGCGATTTGATAGCGAAGGAGGTTGATTAGTGGTTGATATGTTGTTGAATTGATCTGAGGTTGTGTTAGATCTTCCACCTCTTTCTTCGTTTCCATTAATCTTGAACAAGTTGTTCTTCGTGAACACCCTGTAAATTACGCAGTCATCTTCCTATATACATACATAAAGAACAAAGCAAAACAATCTATTAACATTATTTCTTACTAGTGTTAGTTGTGTATATCCATTGTAACGATCGAGAAAATAATAATACAATTATTAACGCCAAGTTTCGTCGGCGCGTCCAACCACAGAATCCACGCGCTTGAACCTGTCCAATAACAGATCACACACGAAGCTTAACGTCTTGTGCCACCGGGGGATAGCTCCGGTGTGAGAATAAGTACAGGCCGTTCACAAGGTTTAATAATGGATGCTTTAGTATTTAGTGCTCAAAGATGTATTACCTGTTAAGTGTAGTCAAGCCTTGCATTTATAGCCATTCTCACCTCCTTAGAATCCCTCTCCAAATCGGATTAGGACTCCTAAATATGGTAGTTACCATATTTGGGTCCAACACAATCTCCTTAAAAGGTGCAAGTAGAATCCAATTCCACTACTACCTTTGGAGTTACCTTATTCAAGTATGATTAGGACAAGAGTCCTTAACCACGTAAACCCCTTTTAAATCCAAATTCTGCGCATGGGCTGCCCAACTACACAGATCCAACCCAACCAACCTTATAAACACTGGTCTGGGCTTCGGCCCAAGAGACTTGAAGGCCCGACCCCAAACTCCATGGATCAAAACTAGACGCCGGCCTTGAGGCCTCGGATATTTGAACCCAAACATCTTCTGCATCCTGCACGGCCTTGGCCCAACAAGCCTAATCTCATCGATTCTTGCTCAGGCCTACATCTCACATGATGGTCGGTAAAACACTCTTGAACATTGCCCCCCAGTCTCTTTTTGTAACATGTTTATAACCTGAGACTTGTTTGGACACGAATTTGGAGAGTCACGCCTGGTAATGATGAGCTATCTTTGGAACCCAAGCGGTTCCTTCCCATTTTTTGAATTGGTGCACGTCTCTCCAGGACCGGGCCCCACTCGTCATAAATAATCGCCCTAAAGATTCGTGTCAGCCACGCTATATAAACCCCTATCCATCCATCACTGTCACCTTTTTGAGCCTTTCATCATTTCAAACTCCTTTTTTAAATTTTCCGGCAAGGACTTTTTTCGGTGAGTGTTTCACTTCACCAAATTTCTCTGATCCCAGCTTTCTAGTTTATTAGATCTCACCAAATCTCTCCTTTGTTCGTCATATTTTCCCCAATGGCTGATTCTAGCATTCCTCTTCCCGGGATGATTACCCTGACGGGAACCGCTACCCTCGTCTCCGGTGATCTGATTCCGATGGAATTACCAACAGCTCCCACCGACCTCCCTACCGAGAGTGTAGAATTCAAGATTCGTCTTGTCTATGCGTCTATCACTTCATCCCAACTATCTGACATCCGAATCGTGTTTAATATCCCCAAAGAGTACAAGCTTCGGGTTGCAGAACCGAACAAGAGGATGTTCTGGAGCCCCGAAGGCGACTGGATGGCCGTTCCCCTCTACGTTTTGAGGTACGGGGTTCGGTTCCCCCTTCATGAGTTCATCTCTTCATTTCTCTACTTTGTTAGGATAGGGTTCGCCCAGCTAGTGCCGAACTCCTACATCCAACTTATCAACTTCATCGCCCTATGCCAAGAGGCTGGTATCACTCTGGGGCTGGATTCCTTTTTCGTCCTATTTTCTGTTG
Organism: Panax notoginseng; assembly: GCA_016801055.1. Lineage (NCBI taxonomy): Eukaryota > Viridiplantae > Streptophyta > Magnoliopsida > Apiales > Araliaceae > Panax > Panax notoginseng. The sequence continues at coordinate 187,734,418 of CM029016.1, forward strand.
GTCAATCAAAGGAACCTGGTCCCCGACATCTGAACCGAGTAGCTGGCTACGCTAACTTCATGAAGACCCCTTCTAGCAACAAGGGTTGGCATGCACAGTGGTTCTTCATGAAGGGTACCGACCTTAAACTCCTGTCGAACTGGGCCGATCCCGAGGATCCCATTGCGAAGGTTACCAAATTTTTGAAGGATCGAGCCGAGGCCTTCAAAAAGTTTTACTCTCTTTAAAAGAAGACTAGTTGGGGTCTAGAGGTCGTGTCCAAGGAAGTTTGGCTCTACGAACACGGCTGTAAGTTACAAACCTCGAACCTTTTTATTTATCATTCTGATCTTCTTATGAATTTGTCATTTTACTATCTTCTCTACTTTTGCAGTGACCATCTTCAAACCCGAAGGGGCAGATGCATCCTTGACGCCTCTGTCGGTTGCTGTCGAGCCCATTCGTCCCCCTGTAGCAGATGATTCTCCCGAGGATGAAGCCATTCCCCTCGTCGAACTCTCCATCGGTTCTTCCTCCGGTACCATTCCTCCCACTTCTGAAGCTGAACCTTCTACAAAGAATGCTCTGAAGATGGGTCGGGCTGAGAAGATGGCTCTGCTAAAGGAAAAGAAGAAAAAGAAGATTTCTTTCTAAATCGCCCCCCCCCCCCAAAGGTGTCAGTCTCTTCCTTTTCGAAACCTGCTCTACCCCCTCACCCAACGGCTATTGTGGCGGACTCAGAGGAAACCGAAGAGGTTCCTCTAGAACCCTGATCTAAGAAGCCCTGACTGTCAGAGGATCCCGATCTGGAGATCCTGGAGGTCAACCCTCTGCCCACCTCGACTCCTATCTCCAGGCGGAACACCGATTCAAGTTCTTCTCCAGGGACGCCAAAGACTTTTTGGCCGAGGAGCCCAACAGAGGTCTTTCCTTTTAATCAGCTTGACCACTTCAAATTATCTAGAGATGACGAACGGTTAAAGGGGTACTCCTCCGAGGAATTTTTAGTGTCCTACATAAAGGCCCAATGTCAGGTAAACTTCGATAAACTAAACTATTTCTGTTGTTGATTCCTCCTTCTAGCTGATATTCTCGTGTGTCTGATTGCAGGCTAATGCTATCTTAGCTCGAGTCGTTCCTCCTCTGGCCTGAGCCATTAAGAAGGAGTTTCAGCTGAGGAATGATGTGGCCCTGCTCGAAGCCGATGTTTGGGGCTTGAACTCAGATTTGCTGAAAGAGAGGGATCTCCATGCCGCAACCCGTAATAAAAGTAACCAAGGCCGAACGCGAGACCGCCGAGCTTAAAGAGCAATATGCTCTTTTGCAGCAGGAGTTCGTCGGTCTTGAGGATCATGCCAAGAAGATACTCCAGGAGAAAGATATCTTATCCGGAGAAGTCAAGAATCGGAAGACGGTCATCGATGCTATCACTGAGAAGTTCTCCGAAGCGACCGACAGGATGTGGGAAGCGATTTGGGAGAGTAACTCTGTGAAAGTTGAATGTGTCGAAGCCAAGAAGCGTGCTATCCAAGAGTACGAAGAATCCCCTGCCTTGACCGAGAAGATCATGGCTCAGTTCACAGACGGCTATGAAGCTTATCAGGGAAAGGCTCGGGCTAAAATGGAAGCTACTGGACTTGATGCCTCCGTCATTGATTCTTCTGATGAAGAGTCTGAAGCTGGAAATGAAGTCCTAAAGAATAGTTTCTTTCGGGTTTTACGCTTGTAATTTTTGTAATGTATTTCTCTTCTGCTATTTGTAACCTGCCCGATCGGTTATGCTTTCTGATCGGCTTATGTCAGAAGCTGGTCTGATCTGGGTTATAAACTTTTTGGATATGAATGAAATATATGCCTTTGCTTAATTGTTTTCTCGATTAGTTATGCTTTTGACTTTTACCGATCAATTAGGCCATTTCTGGCTCTCTGGACGGTTTATACCCGAAGCTCGTCTAATCAGATTTGTAACTTTCTCAATCAGTTATGCTTGTGACTTTTGCAAATCAGTTAGGTTATATCTGACTCTTTAATAGGTTTATGTCTGAAGCTTATCTGATCAGATTTGTAACTTTCTCAATCAGTTATGCTTGTGACTTTTACCGATCAGTTAGGTCATTTTTGACTTTCTGATCGGTTTATGTCTGAAGCTTATCTGATCGGATTTGTAAGAGCTTTATGAATTTAAATGAAGTATAAAATTTTTTGAAAGAGAAATTCTCATTTATTTCATTGATAAATTTCATAGATTACATAAATAAAGGAAAGAACAACATGGCTTTTACTGGTAATATCTCCTAAGTCTTCCAGCATGTCATGTATTCTTTAACTCCAAGCCATCCATCGCTCGAAGCTGGTAAGTCCCGGGCTTCGGTACCTCCACTACTTCATAAAGCCACTCCCAATTGGGCATTAGCTTGCCAGTGTTCTGGGGGGTCGATGCCTCTGACTCCCGAAGGACCAAATCTTCGACCTCAAATCTCCTTTGCTTCACCTTCTGTTTATAATGTCGGGTTATTCTCTTCTGGTAAATTGCCAACCTTAGTAGAGCTGACTCTCGAACTTCCTCCAAAAGGTCTAGATTTAATCGTAGTCCCTAGTCATTGTATAACTCCTTATATTGGTTAACCCAAAGAGTAGGAGATCCGATCTCTACCGACATTAGTGCATCGGTCCCGTATGCCAATCTGAATGGCGAGTCTCCTGTTTTTGTTCTCGAGGTAGTCTGATAAGCCCAAAAAACACTGAGGAGTTCTTCTGGCCATCTACCTTTTAGTTCATCCAGACGCCTTTTAATCCCATTGAGTAGGGTTCGGTTAGTAACTTCTACCTGACCGTTTGATTGAGGGTGGGCAACGAAAGTCTTTCAGTGCTGAATACCAAACTTTTTCAGAAGTACTTCAAATTTTGACCCCACAAACTGTTTGTCATTGTCCGAGACTACTGCCATAGAGATACCAAATCGGTAGACAGCACCCTCTTTGAAAAACTTCAAACATTCTTGTACGGTGATTTTTTGTAGGGGTTTGGCTTCGACCCACTTGGTCATGTAGTCGATGGCCACTAACATGAAACTTACTTATCCCTTGGCCTTCGACAGAGGCCCCAGGATGTCTATTCCCCATACAGCAAACGGTATCTGGGATAAGACCGAACACAACTCTTCGGGAGGTTGATGGGGTATGGCGCTATTCAGCTGGCATTTCGGACACTTTTTGACGAACTCTTTGGCTTCCTAATAGAAGGTTGGCTAGTAATATCTCTGCCTTAAAATCTTGTGTGCCAGTAACTTCGATCCCATGTGATCCCCATAAATACCTTCATGCACTTCTCGAAGGGTGTAATTTGCCTCTGATGGTGTCAAGCACTTGAGCAATGGAGAGCTGAAAGCTCTACGGTATAGGTCTCCATCAATGAGAAGGAAATTTGAGCTCCGGTGCTTGATCTTTCTTGCTAAGATGCGGTCTGAAGGTAAAACTTCATCGGCCAGGTAAGAGATGAATGGCGTAAGCCAGCAGTCAAGCCGATCCATACATAGTACCTCCACCTTTGGAACACTTGGTTGTTCCAGCACTTCTAAGTATACCGATCCACTGAATGAACTGGCTTCGGTGGTTGCCAATCGAGCCAAAGCGTCAGCCACTGTGTTGTCAGACCGATCAACTCCCTGGCAACTAAATAAAGTGAAGTATGTCAGTTTATCCTTTACCTCGGCTAAGTATCTCGTCATTCTTGTCCCCCGAGCCTCATACTCCCCTGATATATGTTTGACGACCAGCTGAGAATCGTTATAGATGACTAATTTTTGTACCTCGAAGCTTCGGGCTAACCGTAGTCCTACTAGGATGGCCTCGTATTGTGCTTCATTTTTGGTGGCTTTAAACTGGAACCGGATGGCCTGTTGGACTTTGAACCCTTCGGGACTCGTTAGTATGACCCCTTCACCGCTAACATTCGAAGTTGATGAGCCATCGACATAGAGTGTCCATGAAGTCTACACGTGCTGTGTTTCAATGACCGATCACACATCCGATTCTGTGAATGAACATTCCACAACAAAATCTGCTAATGCATGTCCTTTGATTGCTGTTCGGGGTAGATATTTCAGTGCAAACTGCGTCAGCTCCATGGCCCATGCAACAAGCCGTCCTGACACCTCTGGCATGTGCAGTACTTTCTTTAACGGCTGATCCGTGTAAACTACCACCAACCGACCCTAGAAATAATGTTGAAGTTTCCTACTCACAATGATCAAAGCGTAGGCAAATTTTTCCAGGTTCGGGTATCAAGTTTCTGCATCTCGAAGTACATGGCTGATGTAGTATACTGGGAACTGATTTCCTCCCTTATCCCGAACTAATGCTTCTCCCACCGCCATCGAACTTGCAGCCAAGTATAGATACAGAGGTTCCGAAGGGATTGGCTTCATCAGCAATGGTGCCGAGGATAAATACTTTTTGATCCCTTGGAACGCGTCTTCGCATTCTGAAGTCCACTGAAAACTTTTGTCATTTTTAGGCCCTTTCAAGGTGTCGAAGAATGGTAGGCATCTCTTTGCTGATTTTGAGACAAACCTTCGTAGGGCCGCGATCTGACCCGTCAATCTCTGAACATCCTTATACGACTTTGGGGATTTCATATCCAGGACTGCCTGAATCTTCTCTGGGTTTGCTTCGATTCCCCTTTTTCTGACCAAATACCCTAAGAACTTTCCCGATCCCAATCCAAATGTGCATTTGGTCTGGTTCAACCTCAAATTACGTCTTCTGATTATCTCGAAGTAGTTTTCCAGATCTTCTAGATGGTCACGGACTGACATGCTTTTGACGATCATGTCGTCTATGTAGACTTCCATGCTCCTCCCTAACTATTTTGTGAACACAAAGATCATCATTCGGTGATACGTCGCCCCGGCATTCAACTGCCCGAAGGTCATCTTTCTATTTGCATAAATTGCCCGATGAGTGATAAAACTAGTCTTCGGGATATCTTCCTTATTCATTGAAATCTGATGGTACCCTAAAAATGCGTCCATAAAGCTCAGCATGCCATATCCCGAAGTAGCATCAATCAACTGATCTATGTTAGGCAAAGGGTAGAAGTCTTTTGGACACGCCCTATTCAAAACTGTGTAGTCGATGCATAACCTCCACTTCCCGTTTTACTTCTGGACCAAGACTACATTGGCCAACCACTCCGATAATCGATTTCGAAGATGAATTTGGCCTCCAGGAGTTTGGCAATCTCCTCATCGATGATCTTCTGTCTCTCTGGGGTGAAAACTCTTCGTTTTTGTATAACTGGTTTTTTATTTGGGTCCACATGTAACCTGTGCAGGGCCACCGATTCGCTTACCCCCGCATATCACTAGGTTCCCACGCAAAGATGTCGGCATAGACTCTGAGCAGATCTATCAGTCCCGTTCGAAGTGGTTCTGCTAATCTCGACCCGAACTTGATCATTTTCTCTGTATTTCCCGGTACCAGTTCTACATCTTCTGTTTCCTTGGCAGGCAGAGCAAGTGGTTCTGTACTACTCTCAGTGAATGGCTCTATTTCAATAGCCATTATTTGTTTCTGTTTACTGACCCCGACCCCTTAAGAAATCAAACTGTTCTGATAACACCTTCGGGCAATGTCTAAGTCACCTTTTACCTCCCCAATCCCGTTCGGTGTCGAAAATTTGATTTTGAAATGGGGTATTGAAGTCACTGACTTTAGGGCTGCCAGGGTCGATCGCCCGAGGATCGCGTTGTATGTCGAATCCACCTGGACTACAAAAAATCTGACCATTATCTCCACCTGATTGGGTGCCGTGCTGAATTTAACTGGAAATTCTATGGTGCTAGATACATATACCGGATCTCCACTGAACCCGTATAAAGGTCCTTCTCCCCTAATTCCACTTTCTTCCCCTGTAGGTCCATCCTTTGGTATCTATGAGTGTACAATATGTCGATGAAAGACCCGTTGTCAATCATCATTCGATTCATGTTTACGGCCCCGACCTAGGCGGTTATCACCAACGCCCCGTCATGTGGCTCTATGAGGTCCGTAGGATAGTCCTCGTCCGAAAAAGAGATAGATGTTCCGGGATAGGCCCGATCCTTTCTTGTAGTAGACCCTGTAACCGATAACACTGCCTCGAGATGCCCACTTCTCTTCTTTCCAGTTACCCGTCCCACAGAACCGCCTGAGAACACATCAATTACGCCTCGGGCTGGCGGGTTTGGTAGAGGCTAGGTGTTCTAATCTTGTGTACTGCTTTCCTCTCTTGGTGCCACCACGTTATCCTGATCGGCTATATACTAAACTAACTGACCGTTTTGAACATTCTTCTCTATCATGTCCATCAAGTCATTGCATGCCTCTGTGGTATGTCTGGAACTGTGGTGGTAATCACAAAATTTATCCCGACCTCTCTTCCCGGGCTTCGTTCATTTCGAGCACGGTTCATAGAAGGGCTTATTTCTTATCTCTTCTAGTATCTTCGCCTGATCCATGGTGAGGGGGGTATATACTTTGCTGACATTTCGATTCAGAAGGGGAGGTCGGTTACTTCCAAATCCTCCACCATTGTAGTTTTTCTTTCCAGGGTTATCTGCCCTCCACTGGTTATTGTCCGAATGCTAGTAACTTTGTTTGTCCCTATCATTAGACTTCTCGTACGACTGGGAGTGTGGCTTAAAATTACCCATGGCTTCTTCTATTGCAATAAACCCTTCGGTTCGATGGAAGGCTTCGGTCAGATCTGTAGGAGGGTTGATCACCAAGTCTTTCATCAATTTTTTCGACTTCCTAATGTCCTGACCCGTGGTGAAAAATCCCAAAGCTTGTGGGGAGTTTAATTCTGCTACCGAGCCCACAGCCTCCCAAAATCTTTTTACATATTGACCTAGGGTTTCATTCGACTTTTGTCTGACCTGCATGAAGGAACCCGTGATCTTTCCTCGTCTCATGTTACTTCCTAATTGAGCATAAAACTTTTCCCGAAGGTCGTTCCATGAATCGATCGATCCGGCTGCCAAAGTTCCCATCCATTCTCGGGCACTCTTTTTTAATGTCGTGGCGAACATGTGGCATTTGGCAGCATTCAAATGCCCATAGTAAGACATCAGACAGTCGTATCCATCCGAATGATCGTAAGGATCCCCTAGCTCGTCATACATATACATTGGGGGCATTTTCTTCTTTGGATCGGTCGTGACTTGATTGATTTCGGGTGAGAAGGGTGATCCTAGATAGGTCGAAGATGTTCCCATTGGGCTCTTAACCACTACAACTTTTCTAATTCTGCGACCCTTCTGGCGAGGGGATCGGCCTTCCCTTTACGGGGGGACGACCTATGTCTGTCCCTCTCGTACTCGGGTGACGCGATCCTCCCCTTTTGTCCTGATCGTCCTTGATGCCTAGAATTTCTATCGTCCGATCTACTCCTCCTTTGGCTTCTACCTTCTCGAGAGCGACTCCTGGGTCAGCTCCTTTCCTTTCTAGCCTCATCCCGTCGAGGTGACCGGGATCGGCTACGATGCCCACGACTCTTCGAGGAAGCTTCCTGTTCTCCTGCCATCTTGGCCATCTATGCTTCAAGCTCGTCTTGTTGCAGCCGTAACGCCATCATGGCATCTTTATTCTGCTCCAACTTTCTCTGCAGGATAAATTCTCTCTGATCTCGGTTGCCTTCACCACAGTCTCTTCCTTTCCTGTCGTATTCCCGAGAGTGGTTGTAGCGGCCCCAAATTCGGGTCCCAAATCACCACGGATCTGGCACAATTATTCTATAACTATTGCAAAAGATATAAATATAAATTTTTTATACATTAAACATTATATACTAATCCCAAGGTCGAGTAACCATAACTTATACACAATTCATTATCCTATCTGACATATAAAGATTTTATCATACATTATTGTTACCAATCTATCTGCACATGTAAACTAAAGCTGAAACTGTCTTTGACATTTCCTTGTATCCGACGCATTCGCCTTAATCTGCAATGTCTTATCATGATATAGCAAGGGTGAGCATAAGTTTGCCCAGCAAGTATAATTTATTTGAGGATATATCATGATTGGAAGAGTTTGAATAATAAGCTGGCTGTAATTCAACAATATAGTTGTGAATTAGCATGAAAAAACTTTTGACTGAACAAGTATTAAACATGAATAATTTTATCTGGACCGAATGGTAATGAAGGTGATCAGCCTTTCATACCTAACTTATATATGCAATATGTACAGAGTACAATTCTACAATTCTTAGTCATGGCAATCAGCAATGATTAACCACAAGTACATTTGAATATAACAACTCAAAGTAGAGTTAAGAAAAACTTGCCTGTACCGTTGATTACCGTTACGAAATATAACTTAGCTTTATCCGAAGACCTAATATAGATAATACCGATCTCCAAATATAAGAATAATATCATCACAATATAAAATAATCTAAACACATTACCACATAATCCTATCAGTCTATTCAGCACATACGACCTAGTATCAAGTCAAACTATTACAGTCTGAGTTGAGTTCAGTACTATTATGACATCTCGACGGTCTAGTCGAACAAAATTTCGAGTCTAAGTTAAATAAAATTATGTCTAAATACTTAACCATTATCTAAGGTAATTTATTAATAGTCAAAACATTTTTCATAAGCTCGTAAAAATTTTCAGATAATTATTTATCATGAATTTTAAATCATTAAATTCATATTTAAATGAATTAAATCCCATAATATTCTATTATCATTAATATTTATTTATTATCAAATATTAATGAAATTCATGTCATAATATTATAATATATTTATAATATATCAAAGTATTTTTAATACCTTAAAATCATATTTATATGATTTTTAAACACTTCAATCCATTATCTGATTATTTCTTTAATATTAAAATTAATGTTTTTTTTCATGACAAAATATCAAAATTTATATTTTACAAATTAAAATAATTCTATAACACTTAAATCATTTTTATATGATTTTTAAATCATTAATTCTATTTTTTCATAATTTATTTAATATATTTATTAAATAAATTAATTACCATTAATATTAATTAATTAATAAAATTCCTCACAAAATATTAAAAGTCACTTCAAATATTTTCCTTTAACCATAATAATTTTTTCATGAATTAAAATTATTTTTAAATAATTTATTTAATATTATAATTAAATAAATTAAATACCATTTATATTTTAAAAATATTAAATATTTATGAAATATACTCAAAATAATTAAAAACTATTTTTCGGACTTTAAAATAATTTTTAAGAATTTATTTTGTATTTTTAAAAATTAAAAACCATTTATTTCGATTTATTTAATTAAAATATTAATTTTCAAAAATTAATAATTAATAGATGGCCCTATAGCGACAAAACCGTCGCTATAGGTGTTCTTGGCCTGTTCTTGAGCTGCCCATAAAAGCATGTCAGTGTTCGAGTTGGTATGTTTGACCAGTCTTAGATTCATGGTTATAAGGTTTCTGGGCTAGGTTAAGTGTTATAATTATAGTATAAGTGTAATACTACAACTATCAACCAAGATCCTGGCCAATACACAACATATCAGAGAGATCTAAGGTCATCAATTCACTGTCAGACATGTTCTTCAATTTCTGGGTTTTCCAGAATTGAAGAACAGTCGAGATACCTACTTTCCAATCCTTATAAAGTACAATCTGGGCTTGCTTTGTACGATATAAAGGTTGAATCATGAAGTAGGGATGTCAAGGTACATGTATACAACCTTAAACCAGCCTAACATCAAAACAAGCTCAAGATCTGAGCCGGTCAAAGTGTTGTCAGAAAACCGGTTCTTAAAGATCTGGGTTACCCAGAATCTACTTCCGGCCAGTTGGTCAACGTGGGTTTGACCACGATTAGCTACGATTCTGTTATAGATATAAATGATATGAAGGCATGATCATGTAGCCTACATGTCAGACAACAACATTAAAATGATAACGTGGCCAAACAATCAAACACATGCTAGATCTGAGGCTCAGAAAACCTTGTCAGACGAAATCTAGGTTTCTGGGTTACCCAGAAACTCAGTTTTCGTGACCGGTCAATGATGTTTGACTGCATATAGCTTACGATCTAGACATGCTATGACCCTTATTTCAACTCCATATCATAGACAACATGGCATACTACAGATCTATTACTTCATACACACAAAACCACTAATATATAAAGATCTAGAGGCCCTGACATTAGGTTGTCAGACCCTATTTTTCCACTTTTCCAAATTTTTACAAACATTAATTTCGAGCATCTAAGTGTTATAGATCTATGATATTACAACCTAGATCACTAATATAAATTACAAACAACATATTTAAACACTTAATCATAACATCTAACATCAAACACATGAATCTTCAAGTTTAGGGTTTTATACCTCCTTTTTGAGCTTGATCTTGATTCTGACCTTGATGTCTGTTCTTGGCAAGCTAAAGGCTAACATTGGCTTAACTTATCACTCACTCTCACTCTACATTTTCGAATTTTTAGAGAGAGGTCTTGGCTAGGTTGAAAAGTAAAGTAAGTGAATTTCCTTACTTTTTAACTTTGATCTTAGGTTCAATGAATTTGTAGGATGTAAGATGGCTGGTATTTGCTTATTAAAGTGGATTACTAGACCATATGGCTAACATAGGGTTGGTCACCAACCACAAGTAGGGTTAGATCTACACTCCACCCATTAAAATATTTAAAAGGGTAGTTTGGTCAATGGACTTGTAAAGCTAATGGCAACTTGATAACTTCTCACAACCCTTAGGTTACAACCCTTAGGTTACAACCCTTAGGGTTTAACCCTTAGGGTTTGACCCTAAGGTTATCCAAATTTGTTTTCAAAACTTTCTAATTAAGTTTTAAAATAGAAAATTAAGATTTCTAAATTATAATTAGGATTCTCTAATTATATTCAAGCTTGCTAATTAAGATTAATATTTCCTTAATTAAAATTGCTAATTTAGCAATTAAGTTCTATAATTGTACATTAGGGTTTCCAACTGAACAATTAGGATTTTCTAATAATCAATTAGGGTTATCCCTAATTAAATATAAAATCAATAACATAAAAGCCTTATACTATCGTCAAGCTTCCAAATTAGGGTTTAATATTCTGAATTAGGGTTTCAGATTTTTGAAACTAAAACTAAGGTTTCCAAAATCGGTGCTAGGGTTTCTTATCAGACGATAAGGTTTTCTAACTGAACGTCGAGGTTCTTAATATAATATTAGGGTTTGCCACTGATATAATTTATCTGGTCAATCCTTAACCCTTAACCACGTACTGTACACATATATGACCATATACACTATGTAAGACCCCAACTTTTTGAATAAAGATGAATTTTTTATAAATATTATTTTTTATATTATGGAGTGAAATTGATATAATGTTATAGTTGTGGGTAATATTTATAAATTTTGCAAAGTACGCAAGTTGTTATATAATATTCGATTGGTCTGGGAATATTCATTTTAACAGGGAATATTCGTACGACGACACAATCATTGGTGGACCCCACAACAGAATTATTGTCCGATTTAGAAAACGACAAAAATATTTTATTGAAAATAATGGCGAAAGTTTTACCATTAATACTGTTGAACTACTCGGTAGTAAAAGTACAGTAATACACGTGGTTACATAGTAGCACACGGTATTGATTATTGATGCTTACGTGATAAGTCACTCAGTTTGTTTTATTGGTATTATTAATGTAATAAAACAGAAAAGCTTTTTATATAAAACAGAATACTTTTATAAAGTTATTCGTTTTATTAGGCTAATAGTAAAATCTTTTTATATAAAACAGAATACTTTTATAAAGTTATCTGTTTTATTAGACAATAATTAGAATATATTATATTTTATTATGCATAGTATTTGTATAGTGCCTGCATAGTATTTGTATAGTAAAATCTTTTATAAAGCTATTCGTTTTATTAGATTATAAATAGAATATATTATATTTTATTTAAAAGATTTTGCTTTAAATATGGACCGTCAGATTAAACTAAATCAATCTAGACCGTTCATGAGTTAGTTACTATGCAGTCCATTTTTCTATAAATAGAAGTTCATTCCTTTATTATTTTCTTAAGAATTCACTGAAACTCTAAAGAGAAAAATTATAAAGAAACTATAGAAAAGTATTCTGCTACTTCCCTACTCTTATATTCAGTTTTTTTTTACGGTAAGGGGTATTATTTTTTTTGTATTCATGAAGAGAACTTCTGTTATTCCATTATTTATTATTCTGTTCGAATAACCTGTATACGCGGGCTACCCTATACTTGGTGAAATTCTTCTGTTATTCCATTCTTTATTATTCTGTTAGAATATCCTGTCTGTGCATTTTACGCCGGACCTGGTTCCATTATTTATTATTCTGTCGGAATATCATGTCTGTGCGTTTTACGCCGGACCTGGTTCCATTACCTATTATTCTGTCGGAATATCATGTCTGTGCGTTTACGCCGGACCTGGTTCCATTATCTATTATTCTGTCGAAATATCCTGTCAGTGCGTTTACTCATGACCTGGTTCCGTTATTTATTATTCTGTTGGAATAACCTGTCTGTGTGGTCTATCGCATGCCTGGTGATTTCTTTTGTTATTTCATTCTTTATTGTACTCAGTTGGTTAAAGTTTTGACTTTTATACTCCATGAAATTAGTGAAATATCCTTGATATTTGCACTTCATCCAGTATCATGTTGACAATTTGGACGTTATTTGTTCCTGAATAAATTAATTCTTGAACTTGTTTTATTGAGTTATTATATCATTGTCATCATCCTCATGTTTATATTTTGTTGAAAGTCATATGTGGCCTGTAGTGCATAGATGGACTTGGTATGATTATGACAAGGGATTATTCGGTATAATCATGACTGTAATGTTACAAATGATGTGGTAAAAGTCCTCATTGGTCCGTAGTGCATTGATGTACAGTTGTTGGCATGATCATGACCATTGATGAATACACGAATATCCTTGGCCCGTAGTGCATGGATTATTTGTGATTGTGATACTAATGAATATCGTTGGCCGTAGTGCAGGGATGATGCGGATTATTTATTAAGCTTAGTCCCAGCGATAAAAGTGATGAAAAAATCTTTTAAAACATTAAAAAATAGTAGATTTTATTCTCTACTTGACTCTTTTAATGGATTGCTTGATCCGCTGCAGTTAAACTTGATGTTTGTTATATTTTATCAGTTTAACACTTTTGAAGGCTAATGATAATTTATTCTGCATTATCTTAGTCATAATATTTCTTACTGGGCTAGTTGAGCTCACCCTTTTGCTTTCATTGTTCTCTTCAGAAAATGAGAACGTAGCGGGGACTAGTCGGGGAACGGAGTGACGGTTCAGATGATAGCATTAGTAGTCCTCATTATTCTATGAAATAGTGTGAAAATAATTGTAATGAGGACTCCTTTTGAGCTTTTATACTCTCTATAAGACAATATTTGTATTCAAACTCACAGTTTATATTTTGTTGTGTTGTACACGACAGTTGTATTTGAATGTTGTACCATGTATCTGGCGACCCAAGATGGGTGATGTATACCTAATTTTGGGGGCGTCACAGTTGGTATCAGAGCTTAGGGATATGATCCCTGGCTAAGATGTGAGAATAGAACTAGGAGGGGAGAGACGGAGAATTCCTTCACTAGTATGACTTACCTAAGTTTTGTTTGGTATTTAATTAGTCGGTCAGAATATAGGGATAATATGTTATATGTCAATTAACCTTTTGTTTTGTGGCAGTACCTGAAAATGACATCCGAGAATGTTGAGAATAGCAATGGAGCACAGGCGACCGTTGATTCACCACATATCAATAATCAGGATAATGTGTATCAGGAAGGCGATAATCCTCATGCAAACGACAACACTGACCAAATGATGAATGATGGAATGTTCAGAGGCTTTATGCAATTCATGCAACAGCAGGCGAGAGCGGCTCCTGTCCAAAATGTAGGTGGAAACACTGAAAACTCTCGGACGGTCATCGCTAAACAGTTCAAGGAGCTAGGACCACCGGAGTTTATTGGAGAACCAAAACCACTTAAGGCGAAAACGTGGATAAAGCATATCACCAAGATATTTGATGTCTTGGGATGCGCCGAGGAGCAAAAGGCTCCCTTTGCCACCTTTATGTTGCGAGGAGAGGCAGATTACTGGTGGGAATCGGTAAAGCATACTCAACCTGCTGCACTGAAGATGTCTTGGGAGAAGTTCCAAGAACTGTTCAATGACAAGTACTTTCCCGAAAGTATTCGTCACATGAAGGAGGTAGAGTTCATCAAGTTAGAGCAGAATAATATGATTGTGTCGTAGTACGAAGCTAAGTTTGCTGAGTTATCCCGGTTTGCGTCCCACTTGGTTGATAATGAATAGAGAATGACGCGGATATTTTTAAGAGGTTTTAAGCCGGAGATACGTCAACATCTTATTTCTCATAAACTGTGTTGGTATTCAGATGTTGTGAATAGGGCTCAGTTAGTGGAGCGTGATAACGAGTCAACGCAACCAAAAGAAAGCAGCCGGCAAAATGATAATACCAGTGAGAGCAGTCATCAAAACGGTGACAACAAGCGTGAAGAGAATCAACAGGCCGAAAATGGTAACCACTTCGGTGGTAATCAGGGTCAAAACAATAAGAATGGACATTTCAAGAAGAGGAGATTCAACAATGATGGAAATACGTCAGCACCAGCACCCGTTGTTAAGGAAGGAGAACGACCACCGATCATATGCTTCAAATGCGGAGGGGAGGGACACATCAGTCCAAACTGTGTGATGCCGTCCAAAGCATGTTATAATTGTGGAAGAGAAGGTCACTTAGCCCAATTTTGTCGTTCACCGAAGACAAGTTCAGCTAGGATGGAGGTACCAAAGGTTGTCCCAGAAAAGTCAAAATCGGTAGTGCAAGGGAGAGCGTTTGTTGTGACCTCCCAGAAAGTAAGGAACCCGAATGAGGTCATCACGGGTAAGCTTATCATAAACTCTAGCGAAGTCTGTACTTCATTTGATACCGGTTCTACCCATTCTTTTATTTCTCCTACTTGTGCTCAACGATTAAATTTGACTCTGGAGAAATTAGACTTTGACTTATCTGTGGAAACTCAATTGGGAGAAACCTTCATTACATCCACTGTTTATAAGTCTTGTTTGGTTCAAATCGATACCCTCATATTACCTGTCGATCTTATTTCATTGAAAATACTTGTATTTGACGTGATTCTAGGGATTAATTGGTTAACTACTCATAATGCAAAAATTGATTGTTTTCGTAAGGTTGTTAGCTTTCATATTCCTAATCAACCTATTATGTGAATTCAAGCGACCAAACCATTAAAATCAATCACGGTCATCTCAGGCCATAAAGCTATTCGTTTATTGAAAAATGGATGTCAAGCTTTCTTAGCTCATGTCACAGATCTAAACAAAAATACGTCAGTTTTGAATGATATTTCCATTGTTAATGAATTTCCTGACGTATTCCCTAAAGAACTTCCTGGCCTACCCCTAGAGCGTGAAATTGAATTTTGTATCGACCTTGAACCCGGTACAAAACCCATTTCCAAAGCCCCATATCGAATGGCTCTTATTGAACTTCAGGAGTTAAAGACCCAACTGCAGGAATTGTTAGACATTGGCTATATTCGTCCTAGTACTTCTCCTTGGGGTGCTCTTGTTCTATTCGTGAAGAAGAAAGATGGGAGTATGCGACTTTGTATTGATTATCGGGAGTTGAATCATGTCACCATCAAAAATAGGTACCCGTTGCCACGTATTGATGACCTGTTCGACCAGTTCCAAGGAGCCAAATTCTTTTCAAAGATTGATCTTCGTTCTGGATATCACCAATTGAAGATTAGAACATATGACATTCCAAAGACGGCTTTCAGAACTCGGTACGGGCATTATGAATTTCTAGTTATGTCCTTTGGATTGACTAATGCTCCTGCTGCCTTCATGGATATGATGAACCGAGTATTCAAGGAATATTTAGATCACTTTGTGGTCGTCTTTATTGATGACATCCTTATTTATTCCAAAAGCCGTGAAGATCATGAGCAACACTTGAGGTTGACACTCCAAAAGCTTCGTGAATACAAGCTTTATGCCAAGTTAAAGAAATGCGAGTTCTGGATTGAGGAAGTAACATTCTTTGGGCACGTAGTATCAAGTCATGGAATATCTATTGACCCGGCAAAGATTGAATCTATTCAAAGCTGGGAGCAACCTAAATCAGTGACCAAAATACGTAGCTTTCTCGATTTAGCTGGTTATTATCGGAGATTCATGGAAGGATTTTCTTGAATCGCTACTCCATTAACTTAGCTGACTCGGAAAGATACAAAATTTAGTTGGAGCGAGGAATGTGAGAATAGTTTTCAAGAACTCAAGAGAAGATTCATTTCAGCACCTATTCTGATCATACCATATGGCTCGAAGGGATTCGTCATCTACAGTGATGCTTCAGGCAAAGGGTTAAGATGTGTTCTCATGCAAATAGCCTATGCCTCTTGACAACTCAAAGAATATGAGAGAAATTATCCTACTCATGATCTAGAGTTGGCAGCTGTTATTTTCGCACTTAAAATTTGGAGGCATTACTTGTATGGGGAGAAAGTGGAGATCTGTACGGATTATAAAAGCCTCAAATATTTCTTCACTCAAAAGGAACTCAACATGCGACAACGACGTTGGCTTAAACTGTTGAAAGATTATGATAATACCATTCAATATCATCCTGGAAAAGTGAACGTGGTAGCTGACGCATTGAGTAGAAGATCATATACGGGTACAAGTACGATATTGTCAACGCAAAGGCCCATTTTATGTGACTTGCAAAGGATGGAGATATAGTTAAAGACTCCGGGGGCCCATGTGATGATGGTGAATATACGAGTAGAACTGACTTTAATTGATAAAGTTAAAGCTGCTCAAGCTACAGACCTGGAGCTGATGCATACGAGGAAGAAAGTGCAAGAAGGTGTTATGCTGGAAGCAAAAATTGATGAGGAAGGAATACTACGAGTCAACTCCAGACTTTGTGTTCCCAACGACCCTGATTTAAAGTATAAAATCATGATAGAGGCGCATAACACACCGTTTGCAATCCATCCTGGGAGTACCAAAATGTATCGTGATCTTCGTCATACATTTTGGTGGAGCAATATGAAGAGAGAGATAGCGCTATTTATCTCAAGGTGTCTAACTTGTCAACGATTTCAAGGCAGAGCATGAAGTACCAAAAGGTCCATTGCAACCACTTGAAATTCTAGAATGGAAGTGGGAGCACATTACCATGGATTTCGTTACTGGTCTTCCCAAGGTTTCTCAAGCAATTTGGGTCATTGTTGATAGATTGACCAAGTCTGCTCATTTCTTACCAATACGAGAAACTTATACACTTGAATGTCTTGCTCGTATGTACATAAACGAGGTTGTAAGATTGCATGGTATGCCAGTATCCATAGTGTCTGATCGAGACCCAAGATTCACTTCACAATTTTGGGTTAGTTTGTAAAAAGCTATGGGCACGGATTTACGGTTTAGCTTGGCATATCATCCTCGGACGGATGGATAGTCAGAGAGGACTATTCAAACTCTTGAAAATCTATTAAGACTCTGTGTCCTTGACTTTAAGGGAAGTTGGGATAAGTTCTTACCATTGGCGGAGTTTTCCTACAACAACAGTTATCAAGCAAGTATTGACATGGCTCCATTCGAGGCGTTGTATGGAAGAAAGTGTCGTTCTCCAGTATACTGGGATGAGGTGGGTGAAACAACATTGTTGGGACCAGAGTTGGTACGTATGACTACGGAAAAGATTCAAACGATCCGACAACGTATAAAAACCTCACAAGATCGATAAAAGAGTTATGTTAATCTTCATCGAAAGGGCGTGAAATTTGATATAGGAGATCATGTGTTGCTACGAGTAGCTCCGTGGAAAGGAGTTACAAGATTTGGAAAGAGAGAAAAGCTCAATCCTCGATTCATTGGCCTATTTTTAATCCTCGATCGAGTAGGAACTGTGGCTTATAGACTCGCTTTATCGCCAAGTATGTCTCGTGTTCATAACGTTTTTCACATATCCATGTTACGTAAATATGTGGAAAACTCGAACTGAATTATTGAGTTAGACCCGGACGAAATAGCGGAAAATTTAACGTATGAAGAGGTTCCTATTCAAATCTTGGATAAGAAGGAACATATTCTACGCTCCAAGGTTATACCTCAAGTCAAAGTTTTGTGGAGAAACCACAATGTTGAGGAAATGACCTGGGAGTTAGAATCTGAAATGAAGTCAAGGTATCCTTACCTCTTCGATATACCAGGTACGTACCCTAATTTTGAGGGCGAAATTTCATAAGAAGGAGAGGTTGTAAGACCCCAACTTTTTGAATAAAGATGAATTTTCTATAAATATTACTTTTTATATTATGGAGTGAAATTGATATAATGTTATAGTTGTGGGTAATATTTATAAATTTTGCAAAGTACGCAAGTTGTTATATAATATTCGATTGGTCGGGGAATATTCGTTTTAACAGGAAATATTCGTACGACGACACAATAATTGGTAGACCTCACAACAGAATTATTGTCGGATTGAGAAAACGACCAAAATATTTTATTGAAAATAACGGCGGAAGTTTTATCATTAATACTGTTGAACTACTCGGTAGTAAAAGTACAGTAATACGCATGGTTACATAGTAGCACACGGTATTGATTATTGATGCTTACGTGATAAGTCACTCAATTTGTTTTATTGGTATTATTAATGTAATAAAACAAAAAATCTTTTTATATAAAACATAATACTTTTATAAAGTTATTCGTTTTATTAGGCTAATAGTAAAATCTTTTTATATAAAACAGAATACTTTTATAAAGTTATTTGTTTTATTAGACAATAATTTGAATATATTATATTTTATTATGCATAGTGTTTGCATAGTGCCTGCATAGTGTTTGCATAGTAAAATCTTTTATAAAGCTATTCGTTTTATTAGATTATAAATAGAATATATTATATTTTATTTAAAAGATTTTGCTTTAAATATGGACCGTCAGATTAAACTAAATCAATCTAGACCGTTCATGAGTTAGTTACTATGCAGTCCATTTTTCTATAAATAGAAGCTCATTCCTTTATTATTTTCTTAAGAATTCACTGAAACTCTAAAGAGAAAAATTATAAAGAAACTATAGAAAAGTATTCTGCTACTTCCCTACTCTTATATTCAGTTTCTTTTACGGTAAGGGATATTATTTCTTTCGTATTCATGAAGAGAACTTCTGTTATTCCATTATTTATTATTCTGTTCGAATAACCTGTATACGCGGGCTACCCTATACTTGGTGAAATTCTTCTGTTATTCCATTCTTTATTATTCTGTTAGAATATCCTGTCTGTGCATTTTACGCCGGACCTGGTTCCATTATTTATTATTCTGTCGGAGTATCATGTCTGTGCATTTTACGCCGGACCTAGTTCCATTACCTATTATTCTGTTGGAATATCATGTCTATGCGTTTACGCCGGACCTGGTTCCATTATCTATTATTCTGTCGAAATATCCTGTCAGTGCGTTTACGCATGACCTGGTTACGTTATTTATTATTCTGTTGGAATAACCTATCTGTGCGGTCTGTCGCATACCTGATGATTTCTTTTGTTATTTCATTCTTTATTGTACTCAGTTGGTTAAAGTTTTGACTTTTATACTCCATAAATTAGTGGAATATCCTTGATATTTGCACTTCATCTAGTATCATGTTGACAATTTGGACGTTATTTGTTCCTGGATAAATTAATTCTTGAACTTGTTTTATTGAGTTATTATATCATTGTCATCATCCTCATGTTTATATTTTGTTGAAATTCATCTGTGGCCTGTAGTGCATAGATGAACTTGGTATGATTATGACCAGGGATTATTCGGTATAATCATGACCGTAATGTTACAAATGATGTGGTAAAAGTCCTCATTGGCCCATAGTGCATTGATGGACAGTTGTTGGCATGATCATGACCATTGATGAATACACGAATATCCTTGGCCCGTAGTGCATGGATTATTTGTGGTTGTGATACTAATGAATATCATTGGTCGTAGTGCAGGGATGATGTGGATTATTTATTAAGCTGAGTCACAGCGATAAAAGTGATGAAAAAATCTTTTAAAACATAAAAAAATAGTAGATTTTATTCTCTACTTGACTCTTTTAATGGATTGTTTGATCCGCTGCAGTTAAACTTGATGTTTATTATATTTTATCAGTTTAACACTTTTGAAGGCTAATGATAATTTATTCTGCATTATCTTAGTCATAATATTTCTTACTGGGCTAGTTGAGCTCATCCTTTTGCTTTCATTGTTCTCTTCAGGAAATGAGAACGTAGCGAGGACTAGTCGGGGAACGGAGTGACAGTTCAGATGATAGCATTTGTAGTCCTCGCTATTCTATGAAATAGTGTGAAAATAATTGTAATGAGGACTCCTTTTTAGTTTTTATACTCTCTAGTAGATAATATTTGTATTCAAACTCACAGTTTATGTTTTGTCGTGTTGTACACGACGGTTGTATTATTAAGTTGTATTTGAATGTTGTACCATGTATCTGGCGACCCAAGATGGGTGATGTATATCTAATTTTGGGGGCGTCACACACTATTACTCTTAACACTGTAAACCTTCACCAAGAGTTTTTAAATTCACAAAATCCCTTCCCAAAAATGTCAAATACATACACTTATTTTCTGTCTAGGTCTATTATTTAACCTCTATTCAATCTTTTAAGGTTTTATTAAATTGTCTAAATTCTCGGGTTGTCACATTCACCCCTTCTTCTAAGAATTTTGTCCCCGAAATTCAACTTACACCTCATACCTTGCATACACAGCATCACATATTATCCAATACATCACTGACAAGAGTAAAAAAAAATTCAAATTGTGATGAGGAGTCATATAGACTATCTGTCATTTTCGCAAAGGTTTTATGAAAATTCATCCGCAAACCGTCATAACTTACGGACATTGTGGGTGATTAGCCCGGTATGCCCTGTACTGGCCAAGTACTGCTGGTCGAAACAATTTGTTCCTCTTATCCGCCTTAGGCGCACAAAATTTCTTACCTCGGTCTTTATCTGATTCCGCACCAAAATAATTTGGTTGGGAAAATTTTCAAAGAACGATTAGAGTTTTATAAACATTGGTCTAGCTGAATCGAATAGCGTAGGCTCATATCAATAATCCAATACAATCGAATTATTTAAGTGTAGCCAAACCCCGTTGGCAAATTAAAATCTTTAAAATATTTTTGAGAATGACGTCATGATGCCGTACTGTATTAACAGTCCGTTTGAGGATGCCGTCATTGTATGACTTTGTCATAACACATCATACAAATAGTGGAACAATAATTTTTAGATCGAATTCACACTATGTATTCTTATTTTTATAACTCTATCAACTTTTTATCATCTCTGCACCAGGTTACATGGTACATGAGTGACAAATAAAATATATTTTGATATTTCAAATTATTTGCGTCTAGTTGAAATAAGTAGCATAGACTATACTTTAAACCGTTTTAAAAATGATTACGAGTCTACATATTTATATATATATATATATATATATATATATATATATATATATATATATTTCAAAAGCACAAAGTGCATTTTTAGCTTGATCTCAAAATTTCAAAGTCTAGCATAGCTAGGAGTTTTGGAAAACTTAATGTCTCTGCTAATAATCAATTGCTTAATTAATCTATCTGTTCCTTTTATCCTCAATACTCCATTCACACTTAGTTCTACCCAGTTCATCGAACTTACCACACTTATGAGTTCAGAAACTTTCCACAATCATATGAGTTTAAGAACTTGTCCTAGTCAGACCTTTGGCATCCATTCGCTGAGGGGTTCAAAAATATTTCATATAATCATGAGTCACGAACGTACTATAAGTATGAGTTTTAAGAACTCGTACTTAACCTTATGTTCTCTAACTATACCCTACTTATCGGTTATATACCTAAGAAAAGAATTACCTTCTCAACAGGTATATAGTAAATAGCGTGACACAAACATTCTAATGATTATCAGTGCCAGAAACTAAGTGGTTGTTACACCAAACTCGGTTGCTGACATGAGTCCTCAATTGAAAATCCCAACTTAATCATAACCCCATTCTCAATACGAATTTCATTTAATCCGTATTCATAATCCGTTGCTGAATCTGTACTAATTCATAGTACAACTGACATGACATTCTTGTCGTAAACTTTTCAATCATTCGCTTGATCATTCTCACTACTATAACCTTATCCGATCACGGAGTGATCTTATATTACGATATTTTTCTATGCTATGATCATTTTGTTTTACGATCTCCTATCCCAGTACTTTTAGTCCTTTAGACTCTATCTATTCACCACTACTAGTCACCTTTACTATCAAAGTTAGGGAACTCCGTATCTTTACAACTTACCGAGATTCGTCTTTGAATCTTACCGACACACTAACTCTATGTGAGTTAGATCTTATCCTAATCACTGCGGTTATTAGTCTAAGGTAACTCTACCCTAGGTTTATAACCAACAGCTTTGATACCAAATGTGACGGCCCCAAATTCGGGTCCCAAATCACCACGGATCTGGCACAATCATTCTATAACTATTGCGAAAGATATAAACATAAATTGTTTATACATTAAATATTATATACTAATCCCAAGGTCGAGTAACCATAACTTATACACAATTCATTATCCTATCTGACATATAAAGATTTTATCATACATTATTGTTACCAATCTATCTGCACATGTAAACTAAAGCTGGAACTGTCTTTGACCTTTCCTTGTATCCGACGCATTCGCCTTAATCTGCAGTGTTTTATCATGATATAGCAAGGGTGAGCATAAGTTTGCCCAGCAAGTATAATTTATTTGAGGATATATCATGATTGGAAGAGTTTGAATAATATGCTGGCTATAATTCAACAATATAGTTGTGAATTAGCATGAACAAACTTTTGACTGAACAAGTATTAAACATGAACACTTTTATCTAGACCGAATGGTAATGAAGGTGATCAGTCTTTCATACCTAGCTAACTTATACACGCAATATGTACAGAGTACAATTCTACAATTCTTAGACATGGCAATCAGCAATGATTAACCACAAGTACTTTTGAATACAACAACTCAAAGTAGAGTTATGAAAAACTTTCATGTATCGTTGATTACTGTTATGAAATATAACTTAGCTTCATCCGAAGATCTAATATAGATAATACCGATCTCCAAATATTAGAATAATATTATCACAGTATAAAATAACCTAAACACATTACCACATAATCCTATCAGTCTATTCAGCACACAAGACCTAGTATCAAGTCAAACTATTACAGTCTGAGTTAAGTTCGGTATTATTCTGACATCCAAACGGTCTAGTCGGGCAAAATTTTGAGTCTAAGTTCAATTAAACTCTGTCTAAATACTTAACCATTATCTAAGGTAATTTATTAATAGTCAAAACATTTTTCTTAAGCTCGTAAAAATTTTCAGATAATTATTATCATGAATTTTAAATCATTAAATTCATATTTAAATGAATTAAATCCCACAATATTCTATTATCATTAATATTTATTTATTATCAAATATTAATGAAATTCATGTCATAATATTATAATATATTTATAATATATCAAAGTATTTTTAATACCTTAAAATCATATTTATATGATTTTTAAACACTTAAATCTATTATCCGATTATTGCTTTTAATATTAAAATTAATATTTTTTTCATGACAAAATATCAAAACTTATATTTTATAACTTAAAATATTTTTATAACACTTAAATCATTTTTATATAATTTTTAAATCATTAATACTATTTTTTCATAATTTATTTAATATATTTATTAAATAAATTAATTACCATTAATATTAATTAATTAATGAAATTCCTCACAAAATATTATAAGTCACTTAAAATATTTTCCTTTTACCATAATAAATTTTTTCATGAATTAAAATTATTTTTAAATAATTTATTTAATATTATAATTAAATAAATTAAATACCATTTATAGTTCAAAAATATTAATTATTTATGAAATATACTAAAAATAATTAAAAACTATTTTTCGGACTTTATAATAATTTTTAAGAATTTATTTTGTATTTTAATAATTAAAAACCATTTATTTTGATTTATTTAATTAAAATATTAATTTTCAAAAATTATTAATTAATAGATGGCCCTATAACGACAGAACCGTCGCTATAGGTGTTCTTGGCCTGTTCTTGAGTTGCCCAGAAAAGCATGTCAGTGTTCGAGTTGGTATGTTTGACCAGTCTTAGATTCATGGTTATAAGGTTTCTGGGCTGGGTTAAATGTTATAATTATAGTATAAGTGTAATACTACAACTATCAACCAAGATCCTGGCCAATACACAACATATCTGAGAGATCTAAGGTCATCAATTCACTGTCAGACATGCTCTTCAATTTCTGGGTTTTCCAGAATTGAAGAACAGTCGAGGTACCCACTTTCCAATCCTTATAAAGTACAATCTGGGCTTGCTTTGTACGATATAAAGGTTGAATCATGAAGTAGGGATGTCAAGGTACATGTATACAACCTTAAACCAGTCTAACATCAAAACAAACTCAAGATCTGAGCCGGTCAAAGTGTTGTCAGAAAATCGGTTCTTGAAGATCTGGGTTACCAAGAAACTCCTTCCGGCCAGTTGGTCAACGTGCGTTTGACCACGATTAGCTACGATTCTGTAATAGATATAAGTGATATGAAGGCGTAATCATGTAGCCTACATGTCAGACAACAACATTAAAATGATAATGTGGCCAAACAATCAAACACATGCTAGATTTGAGGCTCAGAAAACCTTGTCAGACGAAATCTGGGTTTCTGGGTTACCCAGAACTCAATTTTCGTGACCGGTCAACGATGTTTGATTGCATATAGCTTACGATCTAGACATGATATGACCCTTATTTCAACTCCAGATCATAGACAACATGGCATACTATAGATCTATTACTTCAAACACACAAAACCACTAACATATAAAGGTCTAGAGGCCCTAACATTAGGCTGTCAGACCCTATTTTTCCACTTTTCCAGATTTTTACAAACATCAATTTCGAGCATCTAAGTGTTATGGATCTGTGATATTACAACCCAGATCACTAATATAAACTAAAAACAACATATTTAAACACTTAATCATAACATCTAACATCAAACACATGAATCTTCAAGTTTAGGGTTTTGTACCTCCTTTTTGAGCTTGATCTTGATTCTGACCTTGATGTTTGTTCTTGGCAAGCTATAGGCCGACATTGGCTTAACTTATCACTCACTCTCACTCTACATTTTTGAATTTTTAGAGAGAGAAGGTCTTGGCTAGGTTAAAAAGTAAAGTAAGTGAATTTCCTTACTTTTTAACTTTGATCTTAGGTTCAATGAATTTGTAGGATGCAAGATGGCTGGTATTTGCTAATTAAAGTGGATTACTAGACCACATGGCTAGCATAGGGTTTGTCACCAACCACAAGTAGGGTTAGATCTACACTCCACCCCATTAAAATATTTAAAAGGGTAGTTTGGTCATTGGACTTGTAAAGCTAATGGCAACTTGGTAACTTCTCACAACCCTTAGGGTTGGCCCTTAGGGTTTGACCCTTAGGTTTTAACCCTTAGGGTTTGACCCTAAGGTTATCCAAATTTATTTTCTAAACTTTCTAATTAAGTTTTAAAATAGAAAATTAAGATTTTTAAATTATAATTAGGATTCTTTAATTATATTCAAGCTTGCTAATTAAGATTAATATTTTCTTAATTAAAATTGCTAATTTAGCAATTAGGTTCTATAATTGTACATTAGGGTTTCCAACTGAACAATTAGGATTTTCTAATAATCAATTAGGGCTATCCCTAATTAAATATAAAATCAATAACATAAAAACCTTATAATATCGTCAAGCTTCCAAATTAGGGTTTAATATTCCGAATTAGGGTTTTGGATTCCCGAAACTGAAACTAGGGTTTTTAGAACCGGTGCTAGGGTTTTTTATCAGTCGATAAGGTTTTCTAACTGAACGTCGAGGTTCTTAATATAATATTAGGGTTTGCCACTGATATAACTTATCTGGTCAACCCTTAACCCTTGACCACTAACCACATATTGTACACATATATGACCATATACACCATTACTCTTAACATTGTAAACCTTCACCAAGAGTTTTTTAATTCACAAAATCCCTTCCCAAAAATGTCAAATGCATACACTTATTTTCTGTCTAGGTTTATTATTTAACCTCTATTCAATCTTTTAAGGTTTTATTAAATTGTCTAAATTCTCGGGTTCTCACAGTGGTTTTCATCGGCATGACTACCCTAGTTGGGCGTGTGTTGGCTGTCATGGAAGAGTTTACGCCGGAGCGAAGGGGTCGGTCCCTCCAGATCATCCTGAATTTTGGAACCCAATCTATCTTTCACAGACCCCCTCACCTGGGTGGTCTGGTGGGTCTTCGCCTTCTCCTGGTTAGAAGCACTGGTATCCCTGCTCGTTATGACTTTCTACCGGAGAAGTTAACTGTGATTGTAAAAAGCACCGCCCTCCTTCTAGCGCCAATGTTAACGCCAAGTTTCGTCGGCGCGTCCAACCACAGAATCCACGCGCTTGAACCTGCACAATAACAGATCACACACGAAGCTTGAAGGCTTGTGCCGCCGAGGGATAGCTCCGATGTGAGAATAAGTAAAGGCCGTTCACAAGGTTTAGCAATGGAGGCTTTAGTATTTAGTGCTCAAAGATGTATTACCTGTTAAGTGTAGTCAAGCCTTGTATTTATAGCCATTCTCACCTCCTTAGAATCTCTCTCCAAATCGGATTAGGACTCCTAAATATGGTAGTTTCTATATTTGGGTCCAACACAATCTCCTTAAAAGGTGCAAGTAGAATCTAATTGTGACGCCCCCAAAATTAGGTATTCATCACCCATCTTGAGTCGCCAAATACATGGTACAAAATACAAATACAAACTTAATTATACAAATGTCGTGTAACATACGACAATACATAAACTGAGAGTTCTAATAGGAATATTGTCATCTAGACAATATCCGTACTCAAGGAGTCCTCATTACATTTATTGTCACACTATTTAACAGAATAGTGAGGACTACTAATGCTATCTTCTGGACCATCACTCCTTTTCCTGACTCGTCCCAGCTATATTCTCATTTCCTGAAGAGAATATTGAAAGAAAGGGTGAGCTCAACTAGCCCGGTAAGAAATATTATGACTAAGATAATGAAGAATAAATTATCAATAGTCTTCAACAATGTTAAACTGATAAAATACAATAGACATCAAGTTTAACTGCAGCGAAATAAGCAATCCATTAGAAGAGTCAAGTAGAGAATAAAACCTACTATCTTCTATGATTAAAAAATATTTTCATCAACTTTTATCACTGAGACTCAGCTTAATAAATAAACCACATCTTCTAATCATCCTTGTATTACAGGCCAAGGATATTCATTAAATCATCAATGGTCATGACTATACCGAAAAATCCCTGGTCATAATCATACCAAAAACTGTCTATCAATGCATTACATGCCACTGAGGACTTTTACCACACTACTTATAACATCACAGTTCATGATTATACCAAATGATCCCTGGTCATAATCATACTAAGTCCATCTATGCACGTAAGCCAAAGATGACTTTCAACATAAAATAAACATGAGGATGATGACAATGTTATAGAAATTTAATTAAACAAGTTCAAGAATTAGTTTATCCAGGAACTAATAATATCCAAATTGTCAACATGATACTTCTTTGTAAAGTAACAGTCAAGAATGCTCAGAAGAATATTTCCATGAAAAGATGCTGGATGAAGCGCAAATATCAAGGATATTCCACTAATTTCATGGAGTATAGAAATCAAAACTTTAACCAAATGAGTATAATAAAGAATATATGAAACTGCAAATGAATTTTCACCAGCCATACGGTAATCCACGTATACAGATCATTTCCACAATTTAATAAGTAATGAATATAAAGGATCATTCACCATACATGTGGCAATCCACATAGACAGGTTATTCTAACAGAATAATAAAGAATGGAATAACAGAAGGATTCACCATGCATGCAATAGAGACCGCACAGACAGGTTATTCCCAACAGAATAATAAATGCGGAATAATAAATATGGAGCCAGGTCAGGTGAAATTCACACCGACGGGATATTCCGACAGAATAATAAATGCGGAATAATAAATGATGGAACCAGGTCAGGTGAAATTCACACCGACAGGATATTCCGACAGAATCGTAAAGAACGGAATAATAAAAGAGTTTCACCAAGTATGCGGTACTTCGCATAAACAGGTTATTCCAACATAATAATAAAGAATGGAATAACAGAAGAAGATCACCAAGTATTGGGTAAACCGCATATACAGGTCATTCCACCGAGTATAGGGTAAACCACGCATACAGGTTATTCCAACAGAATAATAAAGAATGGAATAACATAAAGATTTCACCAAGTATAGGGTACGCCGCGTATACAGGTCATGTATAGGGTATGTCACTTTTACAGGTTATTCCAACAGAATAATAAAGAATGGAATAACAGAAGTTCTCTTCATGAATAAGAAAGAATAACACCCCTTACCGTTTTAAAGAAGAACTGAAATAAAGAAGTAGTTAAGTGGCAGAATACTCTTCTTCTTTCTCTCTATAGTTTCTCTCTCTAGAGTTCAGTGAATTCGTAAGAAAATAATGAAGGAATGAGCTTCTATTTATAGGAAAATGGAATGCATAGTAACTAATTCATGAACGGTCCAGATTGATTTACTTTAATCTGACGGTCTATATTTAAAGCAAAATCTTTTAAATATAATATAATATATTCTAATTATTGCCTAATAAAACAAATAACTTTAATAAAGTATTCTGTTTTATATAAAAAGATGTTTCTGTTTTATTACGTTAATAATACGAATAAAACAAAATTTCATTATCGCTAAATAATTCATATTATTAATTGACAATAATTGAATCAAACTGAGTGACTTCTCACATAAGTATTAATAATCAATACCGTGTGCTACTATGCAACCACACGTATTACTGTACTTTTACTACCGAGTAGTTCAACAGTATCAACGGTAAAACTTTCGCCGTTATTTTTAATAAAATATTTTTGTCGTTTTCTCAATCCGGCAATAATTCTGTTGTGGGGTCCACCAATGATTGTACCATCGTACAAATATTCCCTGACTAATCGAATATTCCCCGTAAATAGTAACTCATGAATAGTAACTCGTCAATAGTAACTCATGAATAGTAACTCGTGAATAGTAACTCGTGAATAGTAACTCATGAATAGTACTCCGACACAAAAAGTGCCCCAAATACTCGAGTGAACAATACTAGAGTGAATAGTAACCGGGTATTTTATGACAACTTGTCTACTTTGAAAAAATTTTACATATCACCTTTAACTTTAACCTTTTATCAATTTAACCATTTACTAAAATAAAAAAATTGAATACTTTTATTTCATAAAATTCGGGGTCTCACACTAATTCCACTACTACCTTTGGAGTTACCTTATTCAAGTATGATTAGGACAAGAGTCCTTAACCACGTAAACCTCTTTTAACTCCAGATTCTGCGCATGGGTTGCCCAACTGCACAGATCCAACCCAACCGACCTTATAAACACCGGTCTGGGCTTCGGCCCAAGAGACTCGAAGGCCCGACCCCGAACTCCATGGATCAAAACCGGACCCCGGCCTTAGGCCTCGGATATCCGAACCCGAACATCTTCTGCATCCTGCACGGCCTCGGCCCAACGGGCCTAATCTCATCGGTTCTTTCCCAGGCCTCCATCTTACATGATGGTCGGTAAAATACTCCCGAACAACAATGTAAATAAATTTTATTCGATTACTAGTAATTGTTCGTTTCTAAAGGCACGGCGTAACGAAAAATTAGATTAAAATTCAAAAAATATTATATTACCTAAAGACTCTTTGCAACTTAAAATAACTTACGATCAGACATAACAATTATCATAATTTACCAAACTACCACAATAATTAATTATTTTTAAAAATAGATATTCAGAAAAATCTAAACTTGTCTACAAAACTTACAATCATCAATAACAATTATCATAATTCACCACACCACCACAATAATAAGTATTATTGTTATTATTATTGTTATTATTGTTGTTGTTATAGTTATTATTATTATTATTATTATTATTATAATTATTATTATTGTTATTTTTATTATTATACTAATTATTATTATTATTATTATTATTATTATTGTTGTTGTTGTTGTTGTTGTTGTTGTTGTTGTTGTTGTTGTTGTTATTACTATTATTATTATAATTATTATTATTAATATTAATATTATTATTATTATAATTATTATTACTTTATTACTACTATTATTATTATTACTATTATATTATTATTATTATCATTATTTTATTATTATAATTATTATTATTATTATTGTTATTATTATTATAATTATAATTATAATTATTTTTATTATTATTATTACTGTTGTTGTTATTATTATTATTATTATTATTATTATTATTATTATTATTATTATTATTATTTTGAATTAAAATTAGAATGAATCTGAACTGTGACGCTCCCAAATTCAAGTACCTGAAACCCGAACTCGGTGCTTCACGATACCATTTCTATGTGCAGAATAATACAATAATAATAACAATAATATAGATAACAAACTTAATTTACATATGCATCAAAGTTTATTCCTAGGTACGAGACCTTTAAACCTTCATTACATCATAGTTAATAAATAACATTGTCTTAATAAGCTTTAACTATTACACAGAATATTATAAAACTCATTCGCACAGTTTTCCTTTCCCCTTATTCTTGTCTGATACTTCGGGTTGATCATACTTATCTGGAAACATTTAAATTTAAAGCAAGAATGAGCATTTGATTGTCCAGCAAGTAATAGCAACAATAAATATTAACTGAAAGAATTAAATATTATATTTGAATGACACTTCTACAACGAATCAATAGTTGTGAAGTAAACTGAACCAATAATAACAATATATCACTTCTATATAAAATTTTTGAAACTACGTACTAACTATAACTGGAGATTAGTCGACAGACTATGAACATTATTTTCTAATTTCGAAAAGGTTAAACAAAATTTCATCTGTAAACCGTCATAACTTACAGGCACGGGGGGTGATCAGCCCGTTATGCCCTGTATTGATCAATACTACATACAAGAACGATATTATCGTTCATTTTATCAACCTTAGGTTCATAAAAGTTTTCTCATGTTCGGGATGTTCATACTTAGTCGGGAATCCGAACTAAAACAATCTGGTTGGATACAATAAAGTTCTATCTTGTTCAATAATATTTTTAAGTTTGTGTTTAGCCAAATCAAATAGCTTAGACGGCTTTTAAGTCAACGTATACATACTTGAAATCAATAAGTGTGTATCAACATGTGATTAAATACAATGGTTATCCAAGTGGAGACACTTTTCTAACCCTATATAGGAATTAACGAACAAAATAAATATTTAAATTATACAATAATACAATGATCGGATAATATTGTAAGAACTTGTATGAATACAAAGATTGGATACATAATCAATAACAATAGAGTTAATAATCTGGCACAATAATATGATTCTGAAACTTTCTTACTCATGTCCATTGCATAAAAGAAATGCAAAGTTAAGATGCTTGCACAATGTAAAGAATAGTTCAGATACTTGCCTGAGCTGCTGCTTACAATAACGCAACTTAGATTAATCTTTTATAACGAAACCTATCATTAATAAGATCATTCGTTCCATTAGAATAATGTATCATAGCACATAGTACTACTATTTACAGTCAGCACATAACCTAATCACATTGTCACATATGTTTAGCAGTCATTAAATCCTAACAAACATGTATCTAGTCCAATTATCTAAGTCCGGATCAATTTTTGAAATATTTCGGTGTACCGACGGCTTTACCGGGTAATTATCGAGTCTAAAACTCCATTCAGTAATTCAATAACTGTAACTATCAGTCATATTATTTTTAAATGACTTATAATAAATTTTTAAATAATTATTATAATTTATCATGATTTTTTTCAAACATCGGAATCATTATTAAATGATTTAAATATCAACTAATTCTATTATCAGTGATCTTTAATTAATATTAAATTATTAATGAAACCATTGCCAAAATATTAAAGTTGTTTATAATAACTCAAAATATTTTTAAAGTATTAGTATTACCCTTAAAATGATTTTTAAAACATTAGAAATCATTTTTAAATAATTACCATTAATATCTAATTATTAATATATTATTTATCAACATATTAAAAGTCATTAATTATAGCTTAAAATATTTTTAATCCATTTATATCCTTTTTAAATGAATTTTAAATCAATAAAACTATTTTTAAACTATTTATTTAATATAATTATTAAATAAATTTAATATCATTAATAATAAATTAATAATCATTAATATTAAATTATTAATGAAATTATCCTTTAAATATTAAAAGTTATGTTTTATAACTTAAAATATCTTTAAACACTTTATTTTTATTTAAAATAATTTTTATAATATAAGATTTATTTTTAAACTAAATTATTTAATATAATGATTAAATAACTTTAATATCATTAATAATAATTAATTAATGAAATTTACCTTTAAATATTGAAAGTTATATTTTATAACTTAAAACATTTTTAAATACCTTATTATTATTTAAAATGATTTTTAAAATAATAAAATCATTTTTTATTTATTTATTTAATTCATTTATTAAATAACTTAATGATCATTAATATTAATTTGTTAATAAAATTTATCACAAAATATTAAAAGTCATTCAAAACAACTTAAAATATCTTTTTATATCATAATATAATTTTAAATGATTTTTTAAGAATTAAAATTATTTTTAACTAATTTATTTAATATTATAATTAAATAAATTAAATACCATTAATATTTCAAAAATATTAAATATTTATGAAATATACTTAAAATAATTAAAAACTAATTTTTAGACTTTAAAATAATTTTTAATAATTTATTATGTATTTTTAATAATTTAAAACTATTTTTCTCTATTTATTTAATTAAATAATTAATTTTCAAAAATTAAATTAATTAAAATTACACAGTCTGTCGCTAAAGGTACTTTAGGTGACAAAACTATCGCTGAAAGTGTTCTTGGCCAAACCCAGAACCTTCAAGTCAGTGACCGAGATGGGAGGTTTGACCAAGATTTGATCTTAGTTCTTAATGTTTCTTGGGAATGTTTTTGGTCTGATCTTGTAATACTCGTGTAATACTACACTATACAACAACAAACATGGCCAAAAATTATAACATGAATGAGATCTGCAAGCTGTCAGAGCTGTTCTTCATTTCTAGGTTACCCAAAAATGAAGAACAGTTCGAGTGACCCCCTTTGAGCTTCCATAACTTGCAACACATGTACTATTTTTGTAATCTAAAAGTTTCAGGTTGTAGACCACATGTAATACTACAAGTCTATCACAAAATATCATCATAAAAACAACAACTCAAGCAAATAAGATCTGGTCAAACCATGTCAGGCAACACATTCAAATGTTTTCTAGGTTACCCAAAAAACAGAAAATGTGTTCGACCTGGCTCGTTTGACCGGCTGCTAAATCCCATATGTTTATCATTTAGGTGATATCAAAGCATAAGGTTGAAGTCCATCTATCATACTATAGCCCTGATATAACAACAGTTACAAAACATGTAAAACCTGCAAGATCAAAGCCCATAAATAAGCTGTCAGATCGACCTGGGAACATCTGGGTTACCCAGAAACTTTGCAAGTCATGGTCGGTCAACGCAGTTTGACCTTCCATAACTTGCAATATACATATGATCTAATCCTGATTTCAAGCCCAGATCAAAGAGAACATATCAGACTACAACTACCAACTTTCAAAACACAAAACTCATTACAGATCACAAAGATATAAGGCCTGACATTCGGTTGTCAGAACACAGAACAAATTTTTCTAGATTTTGTAAAACTTCAAATCCGAGTCTATAGATGTTATGGATCTAACATCTAGCAACCCAGAACATCATTATACACTATATATAACATGTTTTAATATAAAAATCTAACATCTAACATGGCCTTCAAGATCAGATTATAAATTAGGGTTTTGTACCTCTCTTTAAAAAATCTTGATTCTTAGCTTCTGATCTGTTTGTGGTAATCGTGGGGCTTGCTTAGGGGACTGATATGCTATACAATTTTGTGGGTTTGAGCTTGAGAGAGTTTAGTTGGGTGTTGGTTGCACAAATGAGTAAATAATGCACTTTCTCTTTCTAAATCCTTATCTATAACTTGATGCAATGTATTTAGATGTTAAGCATGGCTGATGTGCTGGAATTAATTAGCTCCTAGGTAGACTAGGGTGGCTTGCCAAGATTTGGCAAGATCTTGCTATCAATAATTCACCAAATGAGACAAAAGGGGTAAAATGGTCATTTGGTTATTAATTTTAATGGTATTCTTGTCCATGGTACTTGAATCTAGGGTTTAATCACTAGATTTTAAACCTTAAAGTTTCTCAATTAATTTCTATGGTTTGAAAAATTAAAATTAAAGTGTAATAAAAATTTTAATTAAAATTAGGTTTTTTAATAGAAAATTAGGGTTTAAATAATTAGGGTTCCTTAATTATCATTAGGGTTCCCAAATTAACAATTTAATTTACTAAAATAATAATTAGTGTTTCTAATTTTAGCAATTAGGGTTCCTAATTAGCAAATTAGGGTTTCTAATTTTAAATTAGGGTTTTCAAATATTAATTAGGTTTTTTCCTAATTAACAAAAATTCTATAATACGCAACATAATTCATATAACACAATTTCTGACCGATCTTAAACTCCAGTTTTGAGTTTTCAATTACGGTTTATGACAGTAATATAAGGGTTTGTCGTGATACACCATAATTGACTAACTATTATCAGTCTATACATATACAGTATATATTTATTGCACTACAAAATTAAAATATAAATTATATTATATTATTATTCTCATCCCTTGAACAAAAATCCAAATTTAGGGTTTGGATTCCATATCTAATTTATCTTTCATACATAACATCACTAATTAAGTTAAAAATAATAAACTTAAATAATCTGAACTAAAATTCATATAATAACATAGTAATCATAATAATTCCAATAATCCTTTCATATATTATTTAAATAATATAAAAATCATATTTTTATCGAAAATAAATAATAAAGACATTTCTACTATAAAATTAATTATTATAAGTATATACTTTATAATGATCAATAATTCTAAAATAAAATTATTTGAAATTATTCATGTAATAAATAAATTTTATTTATCACATATATACATACACATTACCTGGCACATATTTCCTTCTTTAAAATAAAAAAAATTATTGAAAATTTCTCATTTATTTATATAGAAAATATCGGGTTATTACATGAACCGTACTTGTGCTTTCTCGCCTAAATCAATTAGAATGAATCTGAATCTTTATTATATGTATTACTATTACTAATACTATTATTATTATAATTATTATTATCATAATTATTATAATAATAATTATTATTACAATATTAATTATTATTATTACTATTACTATTATAATAATAATAAAAATAATAATAATAATAAAAATAATAGTTATTATTATTATTATTATTATTATTATTATTTGTTTGTTTGTGTGTGTGAAGAAGAGAGGAGAGAGAAAGATTTTGCGTGTGAACATGAGCCTTTAGATTAAGTTGAAAGAATTAAGTTAGAATGAATCTGAATCGTCCTTATGCTTTGTCAAATAAAAGATTCAAAATAGGATCTGTTTTATTATATAGATTATTATTGTTATAATAATAATAATTATTATTATTATTATTATTATTTTTATTATTATTATTATTATTATTATTATTATTATTATTATTATTATTATTATTATTATTATTATTATTATTATTATTATTAGTAGTAGTAGTAGTAGTAGTAGTAGTAGTAGTAGTAGTAGTAGTAGTACTAGTAGTATAATTATAATAATTATTATTTTGAATTAAAATTAGAATTAATTTGAACTGTACTTGTGCTTTCTCGCACAAATTAATTAGAATGAATCTGAATATTTATTAATTATGAATATGAATACTTATTATTATTACTATTACTATTACTATTACTATTATTATAATAATAATTATTATTATAATAATAATTATTATAATAATTATTATTATTATTATCAGTACTATTATAATAAGCATAATTCTTATTATTAGTACTATTATTATAACTATTATTATTATTATTTGTTTGTGTGTGTGAAGAAGAGAGGAAAGAGAAAGATTTTATGTGTGAACATGAGAGAGATTAGGGTGTAGGAGTGAATTTGATTGGACGGGAAGAAATATGAGCATTTAGATTTAGTTGGAAGAATTAAGTTAGAATGAATATAAACCGTCCTTATGCTTTGTCAAATGAAAGATTCAAAATGGGTTCTGTTTTATTATATAGATATGAATTTATTTTGAGTAATGTATTTAAAGGTTATTCTCTGACCTAGGATGATTGTTTTATGTTAGGATTCTGGCTTTGTTCTAGAATTAAATAGTACTCCCTCCGTCCCAAATTAATTGCTCAGTTTTGACTTTTTAAAGTCAAATTGACCATTTTTAAAACTAATCGTTTTACTATTTTTGCTAAAATATAGGTGAAGAGATTATAACCAAAAGAAAATATATACAATTTATTACTAACCCCAATTTTTATAATTTTAGAAATATATTTATATATACTTAATTATTAATTCTAAAAATAGTCAACTTGACTTAAAAAAGTCAAAATTGAGCAATTAATTTGGGACGGAGGGAGTATTAATTTTTAAAACAAAATTTTTTTTGAGAAATTTGAGGAAAAAATACTATTCATCCAAAACTGCTTGGGAATTATTTTTGTTGGTTGTACATTTGGAATTTTAGGAGTCTGCACAGTTGTACAACTCCATTAACCCCATATATATAGACACGTATATACATATATAGAGGGAAGAGAATTAAATCGATAGATTAGGAGATTAGGGGAGAAGAGGACTGAAGGAGTTATTTTATTTTGGTTTAATTTAATGTAAAATAAAAGATGGTTTGATAATTTTACCTTTCCATATGCCATGAATTTTTAAAAGAAAATATTTGAAATAACTTTTTTTAATGACACATAAACTTGAGATAGGCCGCTCAAGGATACATATCAATTTATGACATGACAGATACAATTTAAAAAAATTAAAAAGTGAATCACTAAAGGAAAAAAAAAAATAGAATAATAATTTGTATTACGCAAGGATACCAACTATAATGGTATGTGCAATGATTTTCTTTTTAAAAATCACGTCTATGAATTTGAGAATGAGTGGTACAACATGAGTTAACTACTATACCTTGCGTAGCCATTTGTTATGGACACACACACACACACACACACACACACACACACACACACACACATATATATATATATATATATATATATATATATATATATATATATGATTCCCATCCGTGGCAATCGGTTGCCAAAGACACTATTCCAGCAACAAACCTCTGAACCGTTAATCATAATAATAAAAGGTTGAGATTAAATTGAATTAATTTCCTGCCACTACAAGGAGTAGCGGCTGAGATACATGACCAAAAAAGATCCATGCATGACCAAAAGACCCCTCAGTTATTATTTACTCCTTGCCCATCTGTGGCAACCAGTTGCTACGGACACTATTCCAACAATCAACCTCTGAACCGTTGATCATAATAATAAAAAGTTGAGATTAAATTGAATTAATTTTCTACCGCTACAAGGAGTAGTGCCTGAGATACATGATCAAAAAGATCCCTGCATGACCAAAAACCCCTCAGATATTATTTCCTCCTTGCCGCTACAAAGAGCAGCGGCAGGTTTGATTTCCAAAACTCTACTCTGCCAATATTCTAATTGGTAATGTTTGTACTAGTATTACTACTATTCAATATATTCATGAGATAAAAAGTGTGCAAGTACTAAATCACAATAAAATATTGCCACAACTAGACACTAGTACACTTAAAAGCCTTTCTTGATTATGTGCTCTTAAACTCTACCCCATAAGAAATTCAATATGATGAAAACAATCAAAACTCCAAACAAATGAAATTTAAATAGGATCATAATCGGACATATTCGAATATGAATTCGTATTTTACTTAAATTTAGAATAATCTTTTTTTAGTATTTAATTGAAATAAATTTATAATTTTTAAAATATACCGTATTTCTTTAAAATTACATAAAAATATTTTAAATAATTTTTTTAAAATATACTGGATTTCTTTAAATTAACTCTATTATAAAAATATTTCTTATAATTTTTTTGGAGTGATGTGTACTTTTTTAAAAATATTTTAAATTAATTTTTTAAAATATACTAGATTTCTTTAAATTAACTACATAAAAATATTTTTATTTAGTTTTATAAAAATATATACTATATTTTTTAAAAAAAATTTATAAAAATATTTTAAATAACTACATAAAAATATTAATTTAGAATAGTTTTTTTAGTATTTAAATTAACTTCAAATTATTCTAAATTAAATTTATATTTTTTATGTAGTTAATTTGGACATTTTGAGATCTAGTTTACCAATTACTATATGACTACCTCATACATGCATACATACATATATATGGGAAAATTAGAATGTAAATCAGAATAGTAAAATATAGTTAAATTTGTAGTTAATTTAAAGAAATCCAGTATATTTTAAAAAATGTATTTAAATTATTTTTATGTATTTTTAAAGAAATACGGTATATTTAAAAATTTATAAATTTATTTCAATTAAACACTAAAAAAAGATTATTCTAAATTTAAGTAAAATACAAATTCAAATTCGAATATGTCCGATTATGATCCTATTTAAATTTCATTTGTTTGGAATTTTGATTGTTTTGATCATATTGAATTTCTTATGGGGTAAAGTTTAAGAGCACTTAAATCAAGAAAGGTTTTTAAGTGTACTAGTGTCTAGTTGTGGCAATATTTTATTGTGATCGAGTACTTGCACATTTTTTATCTCATGAATATATTGAATAGTAATACTAGTACAAACACTACCAATTAGAATATTGGCAGTAGAGTTTTGGAAATCAAACATGCGCTACTCTTTGTAGCGACAAGGAGGAAATAATAACGCGCTACTCTCTTTGTAGCGACAAGGAGGAAATAATAACTGAGAGATCTTTTGGTCGGGATCTTTTTTGGTCATGAATCTCAACCGCTACTCCTTATAGCGGCAGAAAATTAATTCAATTTAATCTCAATCTTTTATTATTATGATCAATGGTTAAGAGGTTGGTTGCTAAAATAGTGTCCGTGACAACCGGATGGAGACCTATTTTATATATATATATATATATATATATATATATATATATGAGATTCCGTCTAAAGCAACGGGAGCAACCCTTTTTTTGGCTTCTTGTTGCAGCATCAGGAGCAAAAAAAAAAATTACAACAAACCAAAAAAGAGGTTGCTCCACAGCAACTGATTGCTGTAGATGGAACCCTATATATATATATATATATATATATATATATATATATATATATATATATATATATATATATATATATATATATATTAACTACACTGTATAATGCCCGAGATAAGAACTTGAAATTACCATATATTCCAATACCCGGTTACCTTCCCAATCTTCTCAACAAAAAGCCTAGCTCCAAGATCATGTATCCCAAAGTAGAAACAAAGGTAACAACAATTCTACAAACAGTAAACTTTAAAACAAGGCAACAACAATTCTACAAATAGTCCTCAATATGAACTTAATTCTCCCAAAATGTGAAGGGAAAATTTGAAAGAATCTGATACAATAAGTGAACGTCAAAAGCGAGAACCTGCAACATCACAGTTGCAAGGATTAAAAACAGTTTAAATTTTTATAAAAAATAAAATTAGGATGAATTAAGAATATTTGAGCGCAGAGGGGAGAGAAAAAAAAAACACTGAAAGAAATAAATTGAAAACTTTCTACCTCCACTGACTCAGTTACACAATGAGCAACGGATGAGAATTAAACAAAACTACCAAAAGGCAATGAAAAAAAAAATTGAAAGAAAGAAAATATTCTTTAAATTCTTCGTCTGTTTATGATTAATAGTAAAGCAATTCCATAACATAAAATAACAAGAAAATCTTATATTATGAGTACCAGTTCAATGAGGATAACCTTACAGATGCTCTAATGGTGATCAGCTACCTCCCTTCTGCTTGAGAGTGATTTTATCCCCCAAACTCAGAGCAATCCCCTGGGTCTTGCTTCTAATCCTTATATATCCACTCAGCTTTCCATTAGCTTGTTTTTCAATGCTTAAATTTACCAAAGCATCCTCCCCAAACACACTCTTAGCGTACAAGTTCGCAGCTAAGAATCCACATTCACCTTCCAGAGCAGACCTGGAAAGTACGAAGCCAGCAACCAGGTTAGAAGCAAAAATCATGCAGGTTGATCAACACAGTATAAAAACAAAATAACAGAAAGGAACTCAAATAAAAGCTCAATTTTGTTACTCTGCTTGCAATCTAGATGAATATTTATACAATAGAGGATGACTAGAAATGAAAAGCTACGAAAACCCAACAGACTCATTTTGTCTAAGGTCTCTTGTCATTTACACAAAATTATCCCAATAAATCAATTAAGGTATTTTTTACTTATTTTGAACAATGTGATTTTGAACTTACTAAAATAGCACTAAACAGCTGTGCTTAAGATGGTCAAATAACTCCCATGGTACACAGGTACATTACCCAAAGTACAGTTGCCATATTAAGTATATGAAGCATTGCAACAAACAATACTTGCATGCTAAGGTTGACCTATTGCTAGAGATAATTTTCTTCAACAAATATATATCACCTAATATGAAATGTGTATTCAGGTACAATATAACTAAGAAAAACCTTCTCTTACTATGGGGCGGAGATTTTATTTCGACACAACTTCACAAGCTAATCTTAGGGGAACACTTGAACACCTTGCCTGCAGATTAACCTCCTTGCTATCAAATCAAAAATATTCAGGGTAGGTTTATACTTGTAACCAATTTCTAGAGCCTTCTATAATGGCCAGTAAGCAATCATGCACATTCTAGTAAATAAGCTGTCATGCTACCGTATAAAGCTTTATTCCGTGGTTTTTAGAACCTTTTAAATGCTACTTTTATAAAGTTTATTTTGTGCTTGCATGTTAAATGACTGAACCAATATGTTCGTAATCTTTTAATAACCTTTTAAATGCTATTTCTTAGCTCCGTAGAACGTGATTATATTACAGGATAATGCAGTTCACAGGGAGGAAATGAGAAGCCAAGGCAGGATCAAACAAATGAACATGGGTAATTCACTTCAGAACTTCAATGTTCTGGTTGTGCATCGATATAACTTTAATAGACGGAAAACCACAGCACATTCCCTATTTCCTTTAAGAAGAACCCACACATGTAGAACTCCAAACATTATCATTTATTACTCCATCCATCCCACATTAAGTGATACTAATATATTGATAGTTTTGGGTAAAGATTTTAAGACACATTAAAACACATCTACTTATCATATTTTTATAGTTTTTAATATTTTTAATATAGTTAATAATATATAACTATCTTACAAACTGTGTTACTCGGACTCGGGTGCGGGTGTCGAGTGGGGTACGAATCTAGGTGTCGGACACGTCAAGTTAAAAAGTAGAGGATACGCGGATATGGATCTGAATTTGAAAATAAGTGCGAGAATACGGTATGTTATGATTTTTTAACAATAATGTTTATACTGTTCAAATTCATATTGACATGCATTTATTATGAAACTTCAGGGGCTGAAGTGCAAAAATATAAAGAAACAGGGGCAGAACTGAAACTACTGAAACTTCAGGGGCTGAAATGGAAGAAAACAAAACTACAGGGACTAATAATTTTTCAAGGACTATTTTGAACTTTCAAAAAACCTACGGACTAAATTAAAAAACTATAAAAATTATAGGGTACCTAACTGTAATTTTACAGGGATATTTTATAGAGGTTTGGTGCTCAATCACTCAATACTCCGACCGACGAACTGGTCGAAGGGGAAGAAGAAAAAGACGACGATTGCGGCATTGGCCAAAGACGGAAGCTTCTACCCTTGGTTACATCGCTAAGCAGTCCCCTCAGATTTGTAAGTTTCTCATTCCTCTTTCTTCATTCTTTTCTCTTTCTTCTTCCTCCTTCGTCGTTTCTTCTTCTTCTTCGATGAACCACCTGAAAAAATAGCCGTATCCGGATTTCTAAGACCGGATCCCATACAAATCCCGTACCCATATCAGTGTCGTGTCGATACGGGTACTCCACCAAAAATGACGAGTCCGAATAACACAGATTACAAATATATTATGTGTAATATATAATAAGCTTTTGGTAAGTCTTAAAAGTGAAGCGGAAAAACAACAAACTATTAGTATCACTGAATAGTGAGATGGAAGAAGTACATAAAATCATAAAAAGCAAAAAAATGTGCAGCAGGCCAATATAAATAACTTACGGTGCAGTGAGGCACTTCATGTTAGTTGATTTAATAATGTGATCAAGGAATTCTATCTCATCTTGAATGACTGTGTTGACAGCAACCTGCAATCCAGTATGTTAGATTGGCATTAAACTAACCAACTAATAAGCAAGAATTAACAAAAACAGGTCAGTATCACGGTAAGCAATTAATAAACATTAAAGTAAATAAGTTCATGCTACCAAACAAACCAAGACAT
This sequence comes from Panax notoginseng, assembly GCA_016801055.1. NCBI lineage: Eukaryota > Viridiplantae > Streptophyta > Magnoliopsida > Apiales > Araliaceae > Panax > Panax notoginseng. Next base: position 187,777,557 of record CM029016.1, read on the forward strand.
CTCACAGATGCCAAAGTGATCAAGCCAAAAGAAGAAGAATTGATGGAAGCACATATACTGTCATTGTAAGTGAGGGAAAATCACGAAGGGTCTAACTAGTTGGCTGAGTTCTCATGTGAAACATTATTAATCTATATACCCTAATAATTGAAATAAAAAATGAATATAAGCAGGTCATGTAAATATTCGGAGTCAGCTACTTTTAGCCTATGCATGAACATAATTATAAAACAGGGAAAAGTCATCAACACTATCAGAGTTACAGTTAGTATCAAGAAAATTAACAATATAAGCCATAAGCTTGTTACAACAGAAAACAATCATAGGGGAACATAGTAGAACATGCTACCACTAATCTGAAAAAGGCAATATAAAAATGTAACCAACAGGAGTAGTCCAAGAAAGCTACAGACCAAAACATACAACTCAATGTCATCATTATCTTTCTTCCAAATGAAAGAACATTTTTCAAGAAGCCAATAGTTTATATAGAATGTCAGGGAAGGGTAATTTTGTAAGTTAGTGTCTATTAGAATTTTTAGTGACCACTCTGTTCAGTGCGAGTTAGTTAAGAGTGGGTGTAGGATAAGAAAGTAAGTGTAGCTTCATCTTGATTTTCCAGCAAGTGTTCTCTTTCTGTAAAAGATATAGTGTCGCTGCATTTTGTAAGCCATGAATGATGAATGAAAACTGAGAAGCATTTGCTGTCAATTCTATCACCCTCTTCTATCTCCCACTTCTATTATCTACCTCCTAGATCTTTCTATACGTATGTGTCTCTCTCCAACCGTCTTTTCTTCTTCCCAAATTCTGCTTGAATTTTATCCTTACTCCTCCCAAATTCTTCTATAATCCTAATCTATCTTTTCTCTATCTCAATCTCCACGTCAGAGCCTACCCAGGAAAAAAAATTTGGTACCAAAGGTCAAGTTGAACCCTGTAGCCATCTTCTTCCTTGTACTATTCTTCTCTCATCTCAACTTATTCTCCATTTCTAATCTCCTCTCTCTCATCTTAATCTCAGATCTTCTCTACTTCTGCAAGTCTCTGATCTTATGATGATGAGACACAACTTGGGGAGAGAAGCTTGTTTGTGAGGTTGAAAATGAAGACGATGTGGAATTATAGCACTTGAACTTGGTTTTTTCATCCAGATTGAGGGTGAAGATTAAGCTTATGAGGAATCAAGAATTCCCCTCATATTTGATGAAGAACCCATGACGGAATTGAAGCAACTAAAGGAAAAATCTGATGATACTATGAACTACCAGTTCAATTTCTTATCAGCCTTGGAAAAAGTTTCTGAAACTGGTGGAGATCAGGAAAAGCTACAACAAGGAGATTTCTATGTTGATGGATGGAGAAAGTTTCTAAGCTTGCTAATTGAGGTTTACTGCAAGTCGTCTCTAATACATAATTCAGCCTACATGGAAGATCCAGCTAGTTGAGAATCCTGAAGATGATGAAAAGGGACTCTTTTATGAGAAACCTGTGTGTCAAAGGTTTCCATAGAAATGATGAGGCATTATGGGAAGCATAAGCAGTATGTGAAATTATAAAAAAGCAGCAAGGTGAAATCAAAAGAAAAACTGCAACAGCCTATTATGAAGAAAGACGGCCAAGAAACAAAGTTAAAACATGAAATTTCTATTTTCAACTTATATTTACAAATAAACTGGATAAAAGGTTTTAAGGGTAGTGCTTCCAATTCACGTAATATTTATAGAATTGTTTCTTCAAGATCTCTTTTCTCTCATGCTTCGGAAATTATACACACCAAATGGGTCTTCTTTCTTTATAAAATTAACAATACACAGATTAATAAAATTAACTAAAAAAATACTCAACAAGAAAGCGATAACATTTGTTTTATTATTTGTAGCAACTAGCAACCTTCCCCTTCCATTTGTAACCACTATTAAAGTTAAAGGAAGTAATTCGACGTTGACATCATAATCTATTATAACGTCTCTTTTCCTTAAGGGAGGATTTCTTGTCCTCCACCTGCATTAAATTCCATTTTTCTTCAACAAAATAAAATCTTCCTCTTCTTTAAATAAATAAAAAATAAAGAAACCTGTCAACTTGTTAGAGTTACTGGATATGATGCATAGATGGAATTCCGGATCATTTGTCTCACTGGTCAAATTAACAGATAACCATGGTAGTAAGCCAGTAAACTATGCAATGTGCAAACTTTAAATTTTAAGTTAAAGAAAATTTTGGAAAACTATTATAGAAATTGTTCAAAACTATGAAATTAGACATGCAAGGAATGACAATAATACCTTGTTTTCCCACTCAAACTCCGCCCACATAGTTCTAAAAGCAGCATCACTGCATAATGCTGGAGAGATGTAGTCCATGATATCAATGTGGATGTCATTCAGGACAACTACAGTTCGCTCCAGCACATTTGAAGTCTCGTAAACAATATTTCCAAATATGACTCCAGTCTCAGTTGAAGACACCTTAATATTTGCTTTAACTTGTTTGCTTGATTCAGGAGCAAGAGTATAATTCTGTGGACGCTCAACAAGTTTAAGGTCACCCATGGTTGCCAACTCCAAGCACAAGTTCTGGAGGGTCTCCTTAGTTCGATTGATAACAGTGACATCAAGAACAATATCATAGTGATGAACTGTCACATACGCCTCAGCATACACCGGATCGCTAAATCCAGTGAGTTGAAGAATACGGTTTAGCTTGTTTGCATCATCTCCATCCTTTATAAATTCACCAGTAGCACGTTTTAGATCATCTTGAACCTCATCTTCCAACTCTAGCTGGCTCATGCCCTGTAATATATAAATAATGACATGCTAAGTAGAAATACATTACCAACTATAAAGTCAATAAAAACAAAGAAAAAAAGTCGCCTTAAAAAATTTAAGATGTACCAATACACACATTGAGAATACAAGCACAGATTTATTTCATTGAACTTCTTAAAATTAATAATAAAGGAAATCTTACAGATGTATTCTGAAGAAAATATTTCAAGCAAATTTAACTCTATTAGTAGTTGATTTTAACCAGTAACTTTGTAAAACAACAAACAAACTAATTTCCATTATTTAGTAGATCTCAGAGAAAAGTAAGAGAGAAAGTGTAAAAGAGGCGGCAAAAGAATAGACAAATCATACATAGATTGAAAGACAATGAAACAAAAAGGAGAAAAAAAAGATCGGTTCACGTGACACAAACTACTGTAACACTAATAACTCCTGCTACCTCAGCTAGTTGGCGGCTAAGCAGAAGTTCTTCACTGAAAAAAGTCAACAACTTGACATAGCAGTCACAAATCTGCCGTGTCATAATAAAGATAATTTTAAGATAAATACAGTATCTAGTGGATCATTGACTCAATCAACCATCAAACATCAACATAATCAATAAAAACAATGGGTGAATAAGTAATACAGCCTGTCCCTTTGGTGCTTTTAAAAGGTTTAACTTATCCAGAAAAGAAAGGAAAAAAAAGAACCATTTGTGATTATATTTTAATACTAAAGAGTAAAGACAAGGTAAACAAGCAATATATTTATGAGCTCGAATCAGTGAAATCCATTTTTCTGTTTGCATTTTATAAATCTGGAATATTCTATATTAAAACATGGTAAAGCTATCCAATATTGAGTCGATGAAATATTCATGTTATAGCCAATAAAATTAGGATACCCAAGTGTAGTTATAACTTCAATTCAAGTCCTCATTAAGTCTTACTGCATCTCCCATGTTGTAATCAAAATCATAACTTTATTAACCAGAGAAATCAGAGGCAATGAGAAAAATAAGATAGTTCTCAATGAAATGCTGAGTTGATTGAAAGAACTCGATCTCAGCTGTAGAAAAATCAGCTCACAGTTTAATCTTGGAATAAGTAATGGCATTATACTAAATGACACTAGATAAACATGATAACAACAATCAGCAAGGTATATAACAAGTACATATGAGGCAGAAGAGAACTAGGCAAATTTATGCTCAGTAGGGGCCCATCAACAAAATTACTAGTCCTTTTCAAAATAGGAAGTAACTAGTAATGAAAAACATGATTCAGTAATCAGTAGGCAAGTATCAAGAAGAAATATGTTAATATCAATTATTTCATCATTAAATTAGAATGATCATATGTTAAATTTTAAGAAAGAAAATAAAATAATTACATCAGCATATTATTATGTATCTCACGCTTGTTAAAATCAAACAAAAAAATTAACCAGTGCAGAGCTTCTTACCCTCCTGCTCTTCAAATGGTAGAAGTCAATAAGGTCATCTGGCTGTGCATGAGAAACCTGTGCCTTTGCTTTGATTTCCTCTGTTTCGCGAAGCTGCTTATCTGAAAGCATCTTAACAAAACTTTCACGGCAAGACTGCAACCAGATCTTCCTGATCTCATCCCCGGTGTTGCATAGCAATCTTATGCAAAGAACAATCCTGTCGCGTGAATCATTATCAATAGGGTGCGGAAGAAATGAAGATTCTCCTAGTTGTAGCATGGAGACAATGATCAATAATGCTTGGGATGATGCTTTATTCACTTCAAATTTTGATGGTTGAACCTCTTCTAGTCTCAGGATAAGTTTGGTTAATGTGCAAGCCACAACTGCCCCAAGGAAAAAATCACCTGTAAGAATAAGGGATCTCAAATTTCCAGAACTTAGAGATCCTTGAACAACAGTGGGAGGGGAAAAAGCAGTTTCAGAAGCTGCACTCTGAGTGGCATAAGTCCCATCAGCGAGTATAGCTGGTCTTTTAGATGAAACAGTAATGGAGTTTACCTGCTGCGATTTCTTTGAAGAATCAGCAGCCTCCCCTTCTTCTGAAGCCATGTAAAATGGAAGGTCTCCAAGGCACTGCTTAATGGTTGCAATGCCACTCTCAACTTCGGAGAGGGAAAGGCAATACTCTCCAATGATCCAAAGAGCACAAGAACAAACTCGTGCTGCTCGGATCTGGTAGAAAGTGTCCAATAACCTCGTTATGATAGAAACCCTCAATTTTGGGTTGGTTTCAATTATCTCTCGCACAAATATAGCAACATCCATAGCTGAAGCAACATTGCTGTCTCCTAAAAAGTCCATCAACAGATGAACAACAGTGCTTGCCACTTCTGGAAACTTGATTGCACAAGAATGGATGGCTTGAATGAGCATTTGGCGGTACTCGCCATTCTTCTCAAGTTCCCCACTCTGAGTTTTCATGACTTCCTTCTTCAAAGTAAGAACAACCTCATTGATGTTTCGGGGAGTAATCAATTCAAGAACAATATCAAGTGTTTTTTTTCGAATGTCAAGGTTCGGGCTCGAGAGTGCTCTAAGCACGTCCATAATCAAATCAACCATAATCTCCCTATGAGAAGATTTGAGTTCATTCAGTCGATCAAGCACAATAAGTTTTACATTGTTGTCACTCTGAGACAACAGAAGCTGACAATAGGTATTTGCTGCAGCCCTGATTGCCGTAGGTGCAGACGACAAAGACACAAGTGTTCCAGCACATTCATAAATAACAGCAGAGGACGGAACATTTAGTAGAGATATGATGATCTTTATATATCTCCCCTTCTCAGCCTTATTCGTTCTACATACTTTCCGAATCAACTCCAACACAACCATCTGAAGCAGGTCTCCCCATTCAGCTACTCTATCAACATGGGTCATAAGATAATTAATGGCACGATCCTGGGCACAATTAAAAAGCATAAGAAAAGCATTTCTCTTGGCTGATTGATCCTGCTCAGTTGCAAGCACCTTCTCAATCATCTCCGGAGCATCAACTAAGAGCTGCTCCCCCTGCGGAAGCTTGTAAATGGCCATGACTGCAAGAATAGCATTCCTCCTAATAAACTGATGGCGATGCTCCAAATTTGCTAAAACAGATGGAATCAAAGGCTCAATAATCTCCACCTCATTCAATCGACAAAGAAACCTCAAGGTCACACCCCGAATGTACTCATTTGGGTGCTGCAGATTATTCCTCAAATTTTGGCAAATTAAAATCATCTCAGGCAAGACCCGTCCTTTGGCGTCTGTCTTATCAATAATTTCAAGGTAAAGAAGCAATAGTTTCTGCACTGTATGGTCTTCTGAAGGCAACACGTATCGAACAATCGTGATAAAAAGCTGGGGAAGTGTTTCACCATTTAACAAAATCATGATAGCTTTCTTCATGGCATCAATCTTTGCTTCCACATCATTCCCTTCTAGAGCTTCCTTGATCTCATTGGCAATAGCTGGCGTACCTTTGTCAAAATGAACAAGTAGAGAGCAAGATTTCTCCATATTTCACTTTTACTCTCTGATTCAACAATAACATAAATCTTCTCAGTTTAGATCGAAAATGGAAATACAAAATAACAATATCAAAACATTTTTGGTACACTAAAAGACTAAAGCGCCAATTAATCCACTATTTGGTTGCCCAGAAATTGTATTAACAAACCGAAAAATAGATCGAACAACACGAAACTGAGATTTGGGTATTTTTGAAACAGACGAATTGAAACACCTACAGAAATTTTGACATTCAGAAAAAGTAAATCAACCCCATCAAACGCGCATACACATATATCTAAAGATACAATATCTATAATGACGTTAGTGCAGAAGAATTGTCAAAAAAATCAAATCAGAGTTTAAATTGCAACATCTATAAAAAGGTAGTATAAATCATAACTCAATTCATAAATTGTGAAAGTGTAAGTTCGACTTCATGCGCCTGTTTGTGTGACGAAGAGACTTACCAGTGACGGAGAATTCTTCGTATTAACCTGCAGAAGTTGCCGTAGTTTGCACTTATATGACTGTAGGAGTAATGTTTCTTGGTAATAACACTTCTATACACCTTTTAACTTCATTGGCAATAGCTTTTCAAACCTGTAAAAAATAATTTAGACTAAAAAGACCGTTTCCGCCCTAAAGTTTGTAATATTATTGAGGTTTATACCTTAATATTACCTAAATTTTTTATGGCTAAACAAAATGCAGCTTTCGTTCAATTATATCTGTAATTCAAATTTTGATGGGTAATTTCGATAAAATATATTTAAAAAATAAGAAAAATATTAAAAATATCAAACCTTAAATGGCCATGCCACCCTTCTCTCCCTATTTCCAATCATGGAACACTTCGTTTCTTCTCATCTTCTCCTGCTACATCCATACTTGATACCGTAAGGTCCGTAACCCATTCTCAAATTCCTCAAGAACCCCCCTTAGATTACGGTAGCCAAATAGCGCACACCTCAAACCACCAGATTATAGATCCAAAACTCTTCCTTTCCACACTTGTTTACTGTAAAAATGTTTATCAAATTCGACAGGTTCATGCCGGGGTGGCTGTCAGTGGATTGCTTGAAAACCTTATTGTTACTAACAAACTTCTATATAGGTATGTTCAGTGTAAAGCTTTGGATGATGCATATGCATTATTTTATGGAATGTGCGAGAGAGACCCATTTTCTTGGAGTGTTATGGTTGGTGGGTTTGCCAAGATTGGTGATTATATGAATTGTTTCGAAACATTTAGGGAGTATATAAGATCAGGTGACCGGCCTGATAATTATACATTTCCAAATGTAACGTGATTAGGGCTTGCAGGGATTCAAAGAACCTCAAAATGGGTAGATTGATTCATCATGTTGTGTATAAATTTGGGTTTCATTTGGATCAATTTGTGTCTTTGGTAAAAATATCCATTAAGATATATGTTTGACATCAACTTTTATGAATAAAGATTTATTTTTTCTATAAATATTATTTTGAATAATAAGGTGTGGATTTGATATAATGTCATAGTTGTAGGTAATATTTATAAATTTTGCAAAATAAGTAAGTTGACATAAAATATTTGTTTGGTTGGGGAATATTCATTTTATCACGAAATATTCGTACGACGTCACAATCGTTGGAGGACCCCACAACGAAATTATTGTCGGATTTAGAAAGTAACAAAAATAACCTTTTTATAAAAATAACGGTAAAATTTTTACCGTTAACTTTTGAAATACTCGATGATAAAAATACAGTAATACGCGTGGTTGCACAGTAGCACACCGTACTGTACAATATCTTTGATTATTGATGCATACGTGAGAAGTCACTCAGTTTTATTCAATTATTGCAACAGTAGTTGATGCACAGTATCTCATATTATTGATTCAATTATTATCACAGTATCATCTGCACAATATTTTATATTATTAAATCAATAAATGAGACGACACAGTTATTCATATTATTATTTGCATTATTGACAATGTCTAGAAAGTTCCATCGAAGAAATGGGTTAAGTCATTTAATTGCACGTCAATAAGGAGAAGTCCTTATCGGAAAGCCCCTCTTTCCTGGGAATGATCTAGTTGTTAATATTGTGAGTTATAATATTAATGATGAATAATTATTGAAAGATTAAAAATGTGTTTAGCCAAGTGATTTGTGATAAATAAAAGGAGTTTGTCATGAAGTATTTATTATAAATTTGACTTATTATATGGACCCCAGCTTACTCATTTTTTAAAATCGTCGTTAGAAAGTTATCTCAGTTTTTATTTTATATTGCATAGTGTGTTGCATAGTACTGCATAGTAAAATCAAATTTTTCGCCAAATTCATCCGTGATTTTTCTTTTACTCATTCGTGATTTTCTAATTCAAATAGTACTCTGCCATTCTTCTATAAATAGGATGCATAGTTTAGAAATGAAAATCACACCCAAATCAGAGAATTCTTCTCCTATAATATTGAGCGTATTTCTTTTGAGTTTAAAGAAACTTTAAGTGTTGTAAATAGTGCAAATTTTCTTCAAGAATATCCCCGCTATACCAGTCAGAAGTACTCTCCTTTTAAGGTAAGGGATATTATTTTTGTTCAATATTTCGTAAGAAATAATATTTTCTTACATACTCTATAGTATGTAAGTAATATTATTTCGTTTTATATTCCTAATTCGTCGGGGTTACTATTCACGTATACGACATTATTCACGTATACGACACTATTCACAGAAAAATTAAATTTTATTTTCTGTGTCCAAGATTGTCTGTTATGGTTCCTATCTTTGATTGGATCTATGTTTTGATCTTCATTTTTGAATTCTGCTCCACAATTGATTGATATAGAGTATTTTTGAACTTAGATAAACCGAAGTACGAATCCCTAATCTTTGTCTTTTTTATCTCTCTGGATTCGTTTTCTTAAAAATATTTTTATCATCCTCAGTCCTCAATGGTGATATAACTGAATATCTTTGGCCTGTAGTGCAATGATGAATGATTATTTGATGAATATCTTTGGCCCGTAGTGAAATGATGAATATTTGATGATTGATGTTACAGGGATAAAATATTGATGATGGACTTTTAAATTCATAGATATTTTGATAAGTATTGCTTCTATACCCTTTGAAATTAGTAGAATATCCTTGAAATTTGTTGTAAGACCCCAACTTATTAATGAATAAAATCAAATTTTCTCTAAATATTATTGTGAATAATAAGGGGCTAATTTGATATAATACTTTGGTTATGGATGAAATGTGCAAATTTTACAAAATAAGCAAGTGGTTATAAAATATTCATTTGGTCGGGGAATATTCGTTTGGTCGTGGAATATTCTTGCTGTCGGGGAATATTCGTACGACGGCGCAGCCTTGTGTGGGCCCCATAACGAAAAGCGATTGGATGAAGAAAACGACAAGTATAAGTTATTTATAAATAACGGCGTAGTTGTTACCGTTAATACTGTTGGAATACCCGGTGATTAAAATACAGTAGCACACGGTATTGCACCAATTATTGATTCTTACGTAAGAAGGCACTACTCAATAATTGTTATAGTAGTTATTGTTCAATATTTTATTTTATTGATTCAATAATTGCTGCGTTGATATTTTATATTATTGTTGTTTCAATAATTGTTGCTGCACAGTATTTTCCATTATCAGATCAATAATTCATATTATTTGAATAATATTATTAGATAACATTATTGGCAATGTCTAGAAAGTTCTGTCTAAGGAGAGGTTTGGTCATCTAATTGCGCGCCAGTAAGGAGAAATCCTTATTGGAAAGCCCCCTCTTTCCTGGGAACGGCCTGGTTGTCATAAATGTGATTCTGTAATATTATTTGTGAATAATTAATTATTGATTCATATGATAAGGAAATATTTATTTTATGTGGATATAAATGAGGGATATATTTTTGTGGTTAAAAATGAATGAGTTAATGTTGAAGTTTTTATCAGTATTTTTGTCGGAATGGAGGTATTAAAAATCAAGGTTTTTGAGATATTTTGCGGGGGTTATAATTTTTAATCTGACCGTTGGATCATGGTAAATTTTGGATATGTTATACATATATAAGTTGAGTATATGTCCACAAATTTTGAACCGTTAAAAATGAACGTATGATTTATTATGAATTTTACGAGATGACTGGTTCAGAAATTGTTGAATTTTCGGAGTTTATCATTTTGATGGAAAATTCTAGAATTGGTGGGCCCCACTTGTGGTTGGTGAAGAAATGTGCTGAATTATATTTCAAATGTGGTAGGTGGGAATAGTAGCAGGTAAAGCCATCAGGTTGCAGGTCAAACCTACTAAAATTTTCCTATAAATAGAGGGCTAAGTTAGAATTAAAAATCACACCAGAAACAAGTTTTCTCTCTTTCTCTCTCTAGATTATTGAGTGTATTTTGTGAGTATTTAGATACTTTGAGAGTTTCTATTCATCAGAGCAAGTTTCTTTCAGCCTTATACCGGTATTCCGACCAGAAGTACTGATATCTTGAGGTAAGGGATATTATTTTCTTCTTAAATGATATTATTTTCTTCAATATCATTATGCTGAAATATTGATATGAGTTTTTATCAAATTTGGAACTTTTTGTGTTGGGGTTACTATTCACGTATACGGTACTATTCACGTATACGGCACTATTCACGAATACGACATTATTCACCGAAAAATAAAATTTTCTCTTTTTGTCCAAGATGTCTATTATGGTTACTATCTTTGATTGTATCCATGTTTTGATCTTTATTTTTGAATTCTGCTTCACAATTGATTATTATGAAGTATTATTGATCTTGGATAAACTGTTATACGAATCCCTAATATTTGTCCTTCTGTCTCATTGATTCGTTCTCTTTAAGATATTTTTCATCATCCTCAGTCCTAAATGATGATATTACTGAATATCTTTGGCCTGTAGTGCAAAGATGTATGATTACTTGATGAATATCTTTGGCCTGTAGTGCAAAGATGAACAGGTGTTGAGATGAACATGACTGACAGGTGATACAAATGAATATCTTTGGCCTGTAGTGCAAAGATGAATATTTGGATAAAGATGATTATTAATTGATGTTACAGGGATAAAATATTGATGATGGACTTTTAAATCTTAGAAGATAGTAGAATTCTTTCTCTACTTGACTCTTCTAATGGTTTGCTGTTTTCGCTGCAGTTGTTGATCTAAAACTTGTTGTCGATTATATTCTATCAGATTTTTCCCTGTTGAAGACTAACGATAATTTGTTTGTATATTATCTTAGTCATAATATTCTTTACTGGGCTAGTTGAGCTCACCCTTTTCCTTTTTGTTCCATTTTTCTTCTCAGGAGGTGAGAACATAGCAGGATCTAGTCGGGGTATGGAGTGATGGTTCTAGAAAGATGTTTTAGCAGTCCTCACTATTTCTGTAAAATAGTGTTTGAATAATTGTAATGAGGATTTATTTGAGTGTGGATATTGTCTAGAAGACAATATTTGTATTTAAACTCACAGTATGTGTTGTCGTATTTTGCACGACAATTGTATTATTGAAGTTGTAGTTTGCTTTCTGTACCATGTATTTGGCGACTCAGAATGGGTGTTGTATACCTATTTTGGGGGCGTCACAGTTGGTATCAGAGCTTAGGGATATGATCCCTGGCTGAGATGTGAGACAAGAACTAGGAGGGGAGAGACGGGGAATTCCTTCGCTAGTATGACCTGACTAAGTTTATTTGGTGTTTATTTGGTCGGTCAGAGTATAGGGATAATATATGACATGACTATTAACCCTTGTTTTATGGCAGTATTTAAGAATGGCAGCTGAGAACGTTAATAATGGAGTAAATCAGACCGTGGAGACACCTTTGATCACCACCCAGGGGAACGTGCAACAGGAAGGCAATATTCCTCCTGTAAACAACGTTACCGAGCAAACGATGAATGATGGAATGTTTAGGAGCTTTTTGCAGTTCATGCAAAATCAGACGAGGGAGACTCGTGTGCAGAATACGGGTGGAAATGATAACGCGCGGTTTGTCACAGCTAAGCAGTTCAAAGAATTGGGACCACCAGAATTTAAGGGAAAGCCGGATCCGATCATGGCGGAAACGTGGGTCAAGCAAATTACCAAGATATTCGATGTCTTGGGATGCACGGAGGAACAAAGGTTCCATTCGCCACCTTTATGTTCCGCGGTGAGGCAGACTACTGGTGGGAGTCTGTGAAGCGTACCCAGCCTGACGCACTCAACATGTCCTGGGAAACATTTCAAAAACTGTTCAATGACAAGTACTTTCCTGAAAGTATTCGTCATATGAAGGAGGTAGAGTTTATCAGACTGGAACAAAACAACATGACGGTGTCCCAGTACGAGGCGAAGTTTGCAGAGTTATCCAGGTTTGCACCTCATTTGGTCGAAAATGAGGAACGAATGACAAGGATGTTTCTGAGAGGTCTAAAACCCGAGATTCGACAATATCTTATCTCTCATAAATTTTCTTTATATTCAGATGTTGTAAACAGGGCTCAATTATTAGAGCGAGATAATGAGTATGTGCAACCGAGGGACCACAACCAGGGTCATACCGGTGGCGGCAGTCATCGAAGCAATGAAAACCAGCAGGGAGGAAAACATTCGGACAAAAGCGGTAACCACTCTGGTGGTAATCGTGGTCGTGATAATAGAAGGAGCGAGTCGGGAGGAGATTTCAAGAAGAGAAGGTACAACAATGATAACGTGAAGACGTCAGCACAAACATCAACTGTTTCTAGGGGAGGAGAACGACCACCGGTCGTATGTTACAAATGTGGAAAAGAGGGACATATCAGCCCAAACTGCCCACAACAATCTAAGGTATGTTATAACTGTGGAAAGGAGGGTCATATAGCTCGAGAGTGTTCTGTAGCAAAACCAAGTTCAGCGGGGATGGTGACTCCAAAAGCTGTCCCGGATAAGTCGAAATCAGCGGTTCCTGGAAGGGCGTTTGTCGTTACTGGCCAAAACGCGAGAAACCCGAACGAGGTGATCACGGGTAAGCTAATCTTGAATTCTTGCGAAGTTTATACTTTACTAGATACCGGTTCTACCCATTCTTTTATCTCTCCTGCTTGTGCTCAACGTTTAAACTTGACTCCGGAGAAATTGGACTTTAACTTATCTGTTGAAACTCCGTTGGGTGAAACCTTCGTTACATCTACAGTTTATAAATCTTGCATGATCCAAGTTGGCACTATCACATTACCTGTTGATCTTATCTCTTTAAAGATACTTGCTTTTGATGTGATTTTAGGAATTGATTGGTTAACCACTCATCATGCTAAAATTGATTGTTTTCGTAAGGTTGTTAGTTTTCATATTCCTAACCAACCTGTCATACGAATTCAAACTACTAAACCACTAAAATCAGTCACTGTCATATCAAGCCACAAAGCTATTCGTTTATTGAAAAACGGATGTCAAGCTTTCTTAGCCCATGTCATGGACTTGAACAAAAATACGTCAGATTTGAATAATATTTCTGTTGTTAGAGAATTTCCTGACGTATTTCTTGAAGAATTTCTTGGCCTACCTCCAGAGCGTGATATTGAATTTTGTATCATATTTGAATCCGGTACAAAACCCACTTCTAAAATCTCATATCGAATGGCTCCTATTGAACTTCAGGAGTTAAAAACCTAACTGTAGAAGTTTGTACCCGAGCCTATATCTGGTGACTTCCTTTGCGGAATGCACTAAAGCCAAACTCTCCGTAGGGGACTCCATATTCGTGCGGTAGTAAACTGATAGGTGCCATTGTGACGTACTATCCAAGATTGGGATATGAGTCACAGTTGAGAGCAACCTAAGTCAGTAATCGAAGTACGTAGCTTTCTAGGCTTAGCTGGTTATTATCGGAGATTTGTGGAAGGATTTTCTCGAATCGCTACTCCGTTAACTCAGCTGACTCGGAAAGATACAAAATTCGTATGGAGTGAGGAATGCGAGAAGAGTTTCCAAGAACTCAAGAGGAGACTCATTTCGGCACCTGTTCTGACAATACCATCTGGTTCGGATGGATTTGTTATCTACAGCGATGCTTCAGGCAAAGGGTTAGGATGTGTTCTCATGCAACATGGGAAAGTCATAGCCTATGCCTCACGACAACTCAAAGAATATGAGAGGAATTATCCTACTCATGATTTGGAGTTGGCAGCAGTCGTTTTTGCGTTGAAGATTTGGAGACACTACCTGTATGGGGAGAAAGTGGAGATCTATACAGATCATAAAAGCCTCAAATATTTCTTCACCCAAAAGGAACTCAACATGCGGCAGCGACGTTGGCTCGAGCTGTTGAAAGATTACGATCATACCATCCAATATCATCCTGGAAAAGCAAACGTAGTAGCTGACGCATTGAGTAGAAGATCATATGCGGGTACGAGTGCAATATTGTTAACACAAAGGCCCATTTTGTATGACTTGCAAAGGATGGAGATAGAGATGAAGGCTCCAAGTACCCACATGATGATATCAAATATACGAGTAGAACCGACTTTAATCGATAAAGTTAAAGCTGCTCAAGCTACGGACATGGAGCTGATGCGTATGAAGAAGAAAGTGCAAGAAGGTGCTATTCCAGAAGCAAGAATCGATGAAGAAGGAATACTTCGAGTCAACTCCAGACTTTGTGTTCCTAACGATTTTGACTTGAAGCATAGAATAATGATGGAGGCACACAACACACCGTTTGCAATCCATCCTGGGAGTACCAAAATGTATCACGATCTTCGACATACATTTTGGTGGAGCAATATGAAAAGAGAGATCGCGGAGTTTATCTCGAGGTGTTTAACTTGTCAACGTGTAAAGGCGGAGCATCAAGTGCCAAAGGGTCCATTGCAACCACTTGAGATCCCGAAATGGAAGTGGGAACACATTACTATGGATTTTGTTACGGGTCTTCCCAAGGTTTCTCAAGGCATAGATGCGATTTGGGTTATTGTTGATAGATTAACCAAGTCCGCTCATTTCTTGCCGATACGTGAGACTTATTCCCTTGAACGTCTTGCTAGTATGTACGTGAACGAGATTGTGAGATTGCATGGCATGCCAGTATCCATAGTTTCGGATCGTGACCCAAGATTCACTTCACGATTTTGGGTTAGCTTGCAGAAAGCTATGGGCACGGATTTACGATTCAGTTCGGCATACCATCCTCAAACGGACGGACAATCAGAGAGGACTATTCAAACTCTTGAAGATCTATTAAGACTTTGTGTCCTAGATCTCAAAGGGAGTTGGGATAAGTACCTACCATTGGTGGAATTCTCCTACAACAACAGTTATCAGGCGAGCATAGGTGTGGCTCCATTCGAGGCGTTGTATGGAAGAAAATGTCGTTCTCCAGTATGCTGGGACGAGGTGGGTGAAGCAACATTGTTGGGACCAGAGTTGGTACGCATTACTACAGAGAAGATCCAAACGATTCGACAACGTATACAAACGGCACAGGATCGACAAAAGAGTTATGCGGATCTTCATCGGAAGGACGTGGAATTTAATATTGGGGATCATGTATTATTACGTGTTGCACCATGGAAGGGAGTTACAAGATTTGGGAAGAGAGGAAAGCTCAATCCAAGATTTGTTGGTCCATTTGAGATTCTTGAGCGAATAGGAAATGTGGCATATAGACTCGCATTACCTCCAAGCATGTCTCGTGTTCATAATGTTTTTCACATATCTATGCTTCGTAAATATGTTAAAGACCCGAACCACATTATTGAGTTAGAACCAGACGAGATAGCTGAAGATTTAACGTACGAGGAGGTACCTGTTAAGATCTTGGATAGGAAAGAGCATGTCCTACGCACGAAGGTTATACCACAAGTTAAGGTTTTGTGGAGAAACCATGCTATTGAAGAAATGACCTGGGAGTTGGAATCAGAAATGAAAGCGAGGTATCCTCACCTTTTTGAAACATCAGGTACGTACGTCAATTTCGAGGACGAAATTTCATAAGGAGGGGAGGTTGTAAGACCCCAACTTATTAATGAATAAAATCAAATTTTCTCTAAATATTATTGTGAATAATAAGGGGTTAATTTGATATAATACTTTGGTTATGGGTGAAATGTGCAAATTTTGCAAAATAAGCAAGTGGTTATAAAATATTCATTTTGTCGGGGAATATTCGTTTGGTCGTGGAATATTCTTGCTGTCGGGGAATATTCGTACGACGGCGCAGCCTTGTGTGGGCCCCATAACGGAAAGCGATTGGATGAAGAAAACGACAAGTATAAGTTATTTATAAATAACGGCGTAGTTGTTACCGTTAATACTGTTGGAATACCCGGTGGTTAAAATACAGTAGCACACGGTATTGCACCAATTATTGATTCTTACGTAAGAAGGCACTACTCAATAATTGTTACAGTAGTTATTGTTCAATATTTTATTTTATTGATTCAATAATTGCTGCGTTGATATTTTATATTATTGTTGTTTCAATAATTGTTGCTGCACAGTATTTTCCATTATCAGATCAATAATTCATATTATTTGAATAATATTATTAGATAACATTATTGGCAATGTCTAGAAAGTTCTGTCTAAGGAGAGGTTTGGTCATCTAATTGCGCGCCAGTAAGGAGAAATCCTTATTGGAAAGCCCCCTCTTTCCTGGGAACGGCCTGGTTGTCATAAATGTGATTCTGTAATATTATTTGTGAATAATTAATTATTGATTCATATGATAAGGAAATATTTATTTTATGTGGATATAAATGAGGGATATATTTTTGTGGTTAAAAATGAAGGAGTTAATGTTGAGTTTTTATCAGTATTTTTGTCGGAATGGAGGTATTAAAAATCAGGGTTTTTGAGATATTTTGCGGGGGTTATAATTTTTAATCCGACCGTTGGATCGTGGTAATTTTTGGATATGTTATACATATATAAGTTGAGTATATGTCCACAAATTTTGAACCGTTAAAAATGAACGTATGATTTATTATGAATTTTACGAGATGACTGGTTCAGAAATTGTTGAATTTTCGGAGTTTATCATTTTGATGAAAAATTCTAGAATTGGTGGGCCCCACTTGTGGTTGGTGAAGAAATGTGCTGAATTATATTTCAAATGTGGTAGGTGGGAATAGTAGCAGGTAAAGCCATCAGGTTGCAGGTCAAACCTACTAAAATTTTCCTATAAATAGAGGGCTAAGTTAGAATTGAAAATCACACCAGAAACAAGTTTTCTCTCTTTCTCTCTCTAGATTATTGAGTGTATTTTGTGAGTATTTAGATACTTTGAGAGTTTCTATTCATCAGAGCAAGTTTCTTTCAGCTTTATACCGGTATTCCGACCAGAAGTACTGATATCTTGAGGTAAGGGATATTATTTTCTTCTTAAATGATATTATTTTCTTCAATATCATTATGCTGAAATATTGATATGAGTTTTTATCAAATTTGGAACTTTTTGTGTCGGGGTTACTATTCACGTATACGGTACTATTCACGTATACGGCACTATTCACGAATACGACACTATTCACCGAAAAATAAAATTTTCTCTTTTTGTCCAAGATGTCTATTATGGTTACTATCTTTGATTGTATCCATGTTTTGATCTTTATTTTTGAATTCTGCTTCACAATTGATTATTATGAAGTATTATTGATCTTGGATAAACTGTTATACGAATCCCTAATATTTGTCCTTCTGTCTCACTGGATTCGTTCTCTTTAAGATATTTTTCATCATCCTCAGTCCTAAATGATGATATTACTGAATATCTTTGGCCTGTAGTGCAAAGATGTATGATTACTTGATGAATATCTTTGGCCTGTAGTGCAAAGATGAACAGGTGTTGAGATGAACATGACTGACAGGTGATACAAATGAATATCTTTGGCCTGTAGTGCAAAGATGAATATTTGGATAAAGATGATTATTAATTGATGTTACAGGGATAAAATATTGATGATGGACTTTTAAATCTTAGAAGATAGTAGAATTCTTTCTCTACTTGACTCTTCTAATGGTTTGCTGTTTCCGCTGCAGTTGTTGATCTAAAACTTGTTGTCGATTATATTCTATCAGATTTTTCCCTGTTGAAGACTAACGATAATTTGTTTGTATATTATCTTAGTCATAATATTCTTTACTGGGCTAGTTGAGCTCACCCTTTTTCTTTTTGTTCCATTTTTCTTCTCAGGAGGTGAGAACATAGCAGGATCTAGTCGGGGTATGGAGTGATGGTTCTAGAAAGATGTTTTAGCAGTCCTCACTATTTCTGTAAAATAGTGTTTGAATAATTGTAATGAGGATTTATTTGAGTGTGGATATTGTCTAGAAGACAATATTTGTATTTAAACTCACAGTATGTGTTGTCGTATTTTGCACGACAATTGTATTATTGAAGTTGTAGTTTGCTTTCTGTACCATGTATTTGGCGACTCAGAATGGGTGTTGTATACCTATTTTGGGGGCGTCACATTTGTGCTTCATCTAGTATCGTTTCATTGAAATATTTTTCTGAACATTCTTGTTAAATTTTAAGCTTTTCATGCCGACGTATAATTTGATGAGTGAGTTTTATACCCATAATTGAATGCATTTGAGCTTAATCTTTTGGATGTTTTTAAGTGTTTGTGTCTATTCATGCATGTTTTACGTTATTTTGTAGGAATTGGGACAAAAGTTACTTGGATTTTTGGCTTGTCATTTACATAGGAGTCACTTCAAAGCCAATTTCAGCATTTCTTCGGACCTTATTTCGAAAAACTCAAAGAATGAAAGTTGTAGATCTACGTCTCCTCTTTCCGGAACATCTTGAATCATCGAAATCGGAGTTCGGACAAAGAAGTTATGGCTATTTTTCCAAAGGACGTCAGAGCAGAAAATTCTCAAAAAAGCCCCAGCGCGGGGGCGCCCAAACAAGGCCTATGCCCAGCGCCGGGGCGCTAGAATGCAGTGTTACAGCGCCGTGCCCAGCGCCGGGGCGCTGGGAAAAGGTTTGGTCAAGCTTGGACGCGTTTTGGGGGCGAATTTTAACACTTTTTTGACTCTAAATTAGATTGGGTTTGTTCCTAAGCTAAAAATTAGACTTGTAACCTATAAATACATGATGTAAGACATAAAATAAAGGGAGATTAGATAGATTAGCTTAGATAAAATACTCCATTAGATTAGAACATAAACCCTAGTTTATATTGGATTGTTGGAGATTGAAGCAACTTGATGATAATTGAAGATTCAAAGCAGGAGCGGAAGAGGAGTCTCAAGACTACTGACAATAAATTCTATTATCATCTCTTACTTTTATCTTTTAATGTTTATTCAGTTGTGGATTCTTGATTTTAATTCAATGATAATGAACTAAATTTCTTTTATTAAGACTACAAATTGAACCTTTTATGTCTATGAATTAATTGTCTAATTTATTTCAATTATTTATGTCAAGGTGAATTGTTTATTATATCTTGTGCGTTTTTGATTAATTATTTGATCAGTAATTACCGTGTTACTCTAGAAGGATTCGGAAGATAAAATCTAGGGTTGGAACTAGGCATGATAACATGTATGCTTAATTATTTGCATGAGATGAATAATTAGGGTCGTGAATTGAATAAAAATATCTATTCACTGCATGTAACGAATTGAGAATTGGAACTTAACGGATTTGGTTCAATTATTCTGCATAGGAATATCGCAGGATTAATTGAATTGAATAAAAGTTATCTGTTCACTTGAGAAATGGCTTTTAACAACTAGAATTCCTGTTAATAATTCAGGTGGCGTAATTATTGGGATAATTGAATAATTAGTTTATAGCTCATAATTGGGGATATTGTAGTCTTGATCTTTATTTATTTGAAATTCATTTATAAAGTAATCTAGTTTATTTAGTTAATTAATTTTTCTTAATTAGAAAAATCACAATTTGCAGTTGTTTAAATAAAATTGATTTGGTTAAGAGTTAGTACTTGGTAATTTTTATTAAATAATTCCTCGTGGGAACAATACTTTTCTTATCACTTTATTACTTGTTGACCGTGTATACTTGCATGTATTCATTGATTGCAAAATCGATCAACAAGTTTTTGGCGCCGTTGCCGGGAAATTAATTTAATAATGTTTGCCAATATTAATTTTTATCAAATTAGTTTTAATTTAAACTTTTTTTTTTATTTTCTTTAATTTTCTTTCTATTTTTTTTCTTTTAAGGTACCATGGCGGAATTTAATTATCAATGGCCGTATACGAGAATGACTCAGCCAAGGGGAGCAGAGATTGATGGACTCGCGACACTTTCTGCATTGTCAGCACATATTGAGAAACTTTCGAGGAGGTTAGACGCTTTTGAAGCACAACGTCGTCAAAGTGTAGCGGTTACTTGTGATTATTGTGCTGGAAATCATCCGAGTCATCAATGCACCACCAGTTTCGAGCCGGTATCGTATGATGGTGATTACCTCAACAATTATATCTATCCCAACAACTATTATCAAGATTGGGGGTATCACCTAGATTTTTTATGGAGCCATACTCATCAAGATCAATTTTATGCTCCAAGTCCAACATACCCACCGGATTTCTCGTGTCCACCTCCACTACAACAGGAAGAACATTCAAATTTGGAGGAAATTTTGTCCAAGTTCATAGCTTCATGTGAGGAGAGGAGGATTAATCAAGAGATATCGAGTCAAAATTTTACGAACCAAATAGAACAACTAATTAATGCCTCGAACATTTGTCATCAATACACTTGGCTCTATGACATGGATTCCGAGACTAATGGTGAGCCCAAACCAAATCTGCAACCGGATGTGCCAAATGATATAGATGTTGAAAGAGAGGAGAGACTTGGGGACCAAGAAAAGGAGATCGGTGAAGATCTAACTTTGAGTACCAATGAAGATGAGCCAATTTTGATAGTGTCCCATGTACCTTCTCCACCAAAGTTTAAGGATCCGGGCAGTTTTTCAAGACAGTGCCCAATTGGCAGTCATGTTGTAGGCAAAACTCTTTGTGACATAAGAGCTAGTACAACTGTGGAGTCATGGTGGGATGAAAAGGAGAAGATAAAGGAAGATCCCATTGTGTTTACTAAGCTTCAATGCCCCAATCTGATCATAGACATAATGGAGAAAACACCTAGTTGTTGGACGTTCTTAATAGGGAACCTATTTACAAAGAGCATGCTAGGTGACTTTAATTCAAGGGCCTTTGCTAATGGGAACCTCCCAAAAGAGACATTGCTACTGATGGATGAAGGATTCCTCAATTTTCGAAGGGGAATTGGATAGGAAATTGAAGAAGTTAGGCTGAGACTATAAAACAAGCGCTTATTGGGAGGCAACCCAAGTTTAATTTTTAGTTTTTGTTTTTATTAGGTTTTATATTAGTAGCTTTGAATTTGCATTTATTTAGGATTTAATAAAATTGTTTCTATCAGGATTTATAGGTTATTCAAGTCAAGTTCAAGTGTGGTGCCCAATTTGTTCCATGTGCCTAGCCTATTCTCCAAACTTAGCGGACAAGGAGGAAGATTGCTATATTTTCAGGGAAGTCCTCTGCTATACTTTTTTTTTATTTTAGCCATTGAAGACAATGTCTGGTTTAAGTTTGGGGGCATTTTAGTGTCGTACTGCATATAGTTAGTTATTTGCATTGTAGTTCATTATTTTTATGTGTTAGCATTGTGTTTTTTTAGGTTGTTGTCGGGTAAAATCTATGTACACACAACACACAAGTATACGTGGTCAACAAGTAATATAGTAATGAATAGAGTATCGTTCCCACAAGGACAAATTAGCAAGAAATTTAACTTCACAATTATCAATCTCCTATTAATCCTAATTCTATTAAACTATTCAATTCAATGATTTAATATTATTGAAACTAAATTAATAAATAAATAAACTATCACAAAACAAACACAAATATCAAAATTTGGAATTTCAATCAAATAATGGAGAATTAGACTTATGATTTCACCCTAAGCTTCACTCTGATTTTAACACCTTTATTCCAATTCAACTCACTATCCCAGTTTATTAATCAAGAACACGAATGTAGTATTAACCACCTCTCGATGCACTAATACCGTATTAACTTAAATCCACAATTAGTGGATAGAAACAAGTTAAACACCTTAATTAACTAACTTACTATATCTCTATGTGAATTACAATTAAAGAAGGTTTAAGCATAGTTCTCTATCCGATTACATGCGATGTCAAGTATATCTCTACCTTAACATTCATTAAGATTCTGTTATTCACAAAATTCATGAACACATGCTATATTAACTAAGTCTAGATTTAAATATCCTCTCTCAATTCCATACAAATTCACAAAGAATTGTTAATCAGGCAATTCATAAATTCACGCTCAAGTTAACATAGATAAACTGGAAATACTTTATTGAACTGGAAATCAAAGATACAAAATCATTGTTTCACCTAAGGATCCATCATAAGCCTAAAAAGTGAATTAGTTCATAATGAATGAAATAACAACTGAATAATTCATAGAAATCATTCTTTCAATTACAAATAAAAGACTTAAAGAGAAGAATAGTGATGAACACCCTTCACGTAACCTAGAATTGCAATTGTCTCGAAAATCTCTTCGAAATATCCCTCATATGATCAATGTGAAATTCTGGAAAAAATCTTCGTATTATGCCCTCCAACTTTTTCTTCGAAAAAACTGAGATTGATATTCCTTATGTGTCTTGTGTCTTGTTGAATTTTTCGTTAATTGAGTAGTAGATGTCCAACACACAAGTCCCAGCAGAAATTCCATCTTACTAGAGTTCCATTACCATGCAATAAGCTAGAATCCATGCCCAAGAAGAGTTTCAAGCTTAATAAAAGACTGCAGAATTCGACAACCCCCGCCCCGACGGGGGTGTATGTGCTAAACATGCTCGCCCCGGCTGGCTACCTTTTTGTTAAATCCTGATGAAGACCCCCCGCCCCGGCGGGGGTGTATAGTTCAAATATGCCCGCCCTGGCGGGCATCTATTCTGATAAAAGATTTACTGCACTTCAAAATTTCTTCCAAACTTGCACCAATTGACTCCATATCACACCGAATAGCTCCACATACACGTTAAATGTCACAACAACCATCCTACACATGAAATAACATAAAACAAGTAAAAACGAACATGATCACAAGAATTTAGCAACAAATACGCATGAAATGGATATTAATTCGCGTATATAAAATCCACTTCTCAGTTGCATATAATACATGGTAGTTATTTGCATAGTCATATATGTGTTGCATTAGTATGTGTTCATGTAGTATAATTGCATTTTTTTTGCATGAATTTGTATGATCGGTTGGTGTGGTCTTAGCTCGGCCTATGATAAGATTGGTTTTGCATGTTAACTTGAACAATATTGATAATTGATGATGAGTTCTAATTTTAATCATGATGATAATCTGAGCATATCTTATACTTATGTAACCGGTTAGCACTTAAAGTTTAACTGTTTTAATCCACTTGGTTCAAGGGTTTCATAATTTATTTCTGAGGAAAAATCTTGGTTAAAATTTAAGAAAATTAGTGAACTGGCGGTAAAGGTTAGAATGACATAAAAACTTGAGTTTGGGGGAATTTATGGGGTATATATATACAAAATGAAAAACAAATGATGAAAAGAAAAAAATGAATAAACACTGTGGCATACTTGTCTAGTTTTGTGGCATTTGTTACTTGAGTAAGTAAGCCCGAGGGGATTGTCTTTACACCTAGCACCCTAAGGTCTTACTGGCTTGGGAGTCGTTGGTCAAAAGCTCGTTAAGGTAGCACTGAAAAGCCTAAGGGAATAAGACATTGCACAACCATTAGAAAAATAAAAAATGAATAAAACACGAGAAAGAGCAAAAATGCCATCGTGGTTGAATAAAGGTAGAAATAAATCCTGTATTTACCCTTAGACTTGGTATTTGCTTAGTTTTAACCGGAGTTGTCATGTTCACAAAAGTAATTAAATTGGAATTGAAATTTTCCTTCTAAGAAGTTTGTTATGTGATTATCTTGAATTGTGGTTGGTTAGAATGGTTAACAAGCACACACGCACAACATGGTTGATGACAGGTTTGGATTGACTAACTGGTTAGAGTTATGGACTTTAACTTGATTGGATATATTGTTTGAGTATCATTGGTATCTTTGAGGCCTGTTGCTATATATCATACTGATTTATTACTGGGTCCGTAGGTATATTAGGAAGTAGATCATGCATATGCATTCATGTAGTTGAGTTACGTTATTTATTTTTAGTTCTTTTGTATTTTTGCTTGAGGACAAACAAATGTTTAAGTTTGGGAGTATTTGATGAGTGAGTTTTATACCCATAATTGAATACATTTGAGCTTAATCTTTTGGATGTTTTTAAGTGTTTGTGTCTATTCATGCATGTTTTACGTTGTTTTGTAAGAATTTGGACAAAAGTTACTTAGATCAACGTTTGGGGTGGCTAGATTCGCGTTTTCGGCTTGCCATTTATATAGGAGCCACTTCAAAGCCAATTTAAGCATTGCTCCGGACCTTATTTCGAAAAACTCAAAGAATAAAAGTTGTAGATCTACGTCTTCTCTTTTCGGAACATCTTGAATCATCGAAATCGGAGTTCGGATGAAGAAGTTATGACTATTTTCCCAAAGGACGTCGGAGTAAAAAATTCTCAAAAAAGCCCCAACGTGGGGGTGCCCAAACAAGGCTTATGCCCAGCGCCGGGGTGCTAGAATGCAGTGTTACAGAGCCGTGCCCAACGCAGGGGCGCTGGGGAAGGGTTTGGTCAAGCTTGGACCCGTTTTGGGGCGAATTTTAACACTTTTTTGACTCCAAATTGGATTGAGTTTGTTCCTAAGCTAAAAATTGGACTTGTAGCCTATAAGTACATGATGTAAGACATAAAATAAAGGGAGATTAGATAGATTAGCTTAGATAAAATACTCCATTAGATTAGAACATAAACCCTAGTTTATATTGGATTGTTGGAGATTGAAGCAATTTGAGGATCATTGAAGATTTAAAGCAGGAGCGGAAGAGGAGTCTCAAGACTACTTACAATAGATTCTATTCTCTTCTCTTCTCTTACTTTTATCTTTTAATGTTTATTCAGTTGTGGATTCTTGATTTTAATTCAATGATAATGAACTAAATTTCTTTTATTAAGACTACAAATTGAACCTTTTATGTCTATGAATTAATTGTCTAATTTATTTCAATTATTTATGTCAAGGTGAATTGTTTATTATGTCTTGTGCGTTTTTGATTAATTATTTGGCTAGTAATTACCGTGTTACTCTAGAAGGATTCGGAAGATGAAATCTAGGGTTGGAACTGGGCATGATAACATGTATGCTTAATTATTTGCATGAGATGAATAATTAGGGTCGTGAATTGAATAGGAATATTTGTTCACTGCATGTAACGAATTGGGAATTGAAACTTAACGGATTTGGTTTAATTATTCTGCATAGGAATATCGCAGGATTAATTGAATTGAATAAAAGTTATTTGTTCACTTGAGAAAGGGCTTTTAACAACTAGAATTCCTGTTAACAATTCAGGTGGCGTAATATTTTGGATAATTAGATAATTGGTTTATAGCTCATAATTGGGGATATTGTAGTCTTGATCTTTATTTATTTGAAATTTATTTATAAAGTAATCTAGTTAATTAATTTTTCTTAATTAGAAAAATCACAATTTGCAGTTGTTTAAATAAAATTGATTTGGTTAAGAGTTAGTACTTGATAATTTTTATTAAATAATTCCTCGTGGGAACGATACTTTTCTTATCACTTTATTATTTGTTGACCGTGTATACTTGCACGTATTCATTGATTACGAAATCGATCAACACTATTCATGGGCACTCTTCATACATACAGAAATATTCATATATACAACACTATTCACGAGGTACTATTCATGAAGTACTATTCACGGGATACTAATCACTCGGGTACTATTCACCTGAGGTACTATTCACGATAAAAATTATTATTTTTTTGGCCAAATTATTTTTGATACATGAATATTATTTTTAAATTTTACTCCACAAAGTAGTTATCATGTTTATAATTTAGACATTTTTAAACTCTGGATAAATTAAAATATAAATCTTTAATATTTATCCTAATCTCACTTGATTGATTTCTTATATCATTGTTGTAAGACCCCAAATTATTAATAAATGAAATTTAAATTCCCTCTATTTATTATTTTGAAATAGTAAGTGTTAAATTGATTAATGAGGTTAGTTATGGGTAAAATGCGCAAATATTTCAAATAAGCAGGTGGTTATAAAATATTCATTGTAGTCGGGGAATATTCGTTTGGTCTTGGAATATTCTTTTTGTCGGGAAATATTCGTACGACGGCGCAGCCTTTTGTGGGCCCCATAACGGAAAGCGATTGGATGAAGAAAACGACAAGTATATGTTTTTTATTAATAACGGCGTAGTTGTTACCGTTAATACTGTTGGAATACCCTGTGGTTAAAACACAGTAATACGCGTTGTTACACAGTAGCACACTGTATTGCACTAATTATTGATTCTTACGTAAGAAGGCACTACTCAATAATGGTTACAGTAATTACTGTTCAGTATTTTATTTTATTGATTCAATAATTGCTGCGTTGATATTTTATATTACTGTTGTTTCAATAATTGTCACTACACAATATTTCCCATTATCAGATCAATAATTCATATTATTTGAATAATATTATTAGATAACATTATTGGCAATGTCTAGAAAGTTCTGTCTAAGGAGAGGTTTGGTCATCTAATTGCGCGCCAGTATGGAGAAATCCTTATTGGAAAGCCCACTCTTTCCTGGAAACGGCCTGGTTGTCATAAATGTGATTCTGTAATATTATTTGTGAATAATTAATTATTGATTCATATGATAAGGAAATATTTATTTTTGTGGATATAAATGAGGGATATATTTTTGTGGTTAAAAATGAAGGAGTTAATGTTGAGGTTTTTATCAGTATTTTTGTCGGAATAGAGGTATTAAAAATCAGGGTTTTTGAGATATTTTGCGGGGGTTATAAATTTAATCCGACCGTTGGATCGTGGTAATTTTTGGATATGTTATACATATATAAGTTGAGTATATGCCCACAAATTTTGAACCGTTAAAAATGAACGTATGATTTATTATGAATTTTACGAGATGACTGGTTCAGAAATTGTTGAATTTTCGGAGTTAATCATTTTGGTAGAAAATTCTAGAATTGGTGGGCCCCACTCTTGGTTGGTGAAGAAATGTGCTAAGATTTTTATTCAAATGTGGTGGGTGGGAATAGTAGCAGGTAAAGCCATCAGGTTGCAGGTTAAGTCTGCTTCGGCGTGCTAACATTTTCCTATAAATAGAGGGCTAAGTTAGAATTGAAAATCACACCAGAAACAAGTTTTCTCTCTTTCTCTCTCTAGATTATTGAGTGTATTTTGTGAGTATTTAGATACTTTGAGAGTTTCTATTCATCAGAGCAAGTGTCTTTCAGCTTTATACCGGTATTCCGACCAGAAGTACTGTCTTTACGAGGTAAGGGATGTTATTTTATTTAAAAATGATATTATTTCTTCAATATCATTATGCCGAAATATTGGTTGGAAATTTTTATCAAATTTAGAACTTTTCACGTCGGGGTTACTATTCATGAGTTACTATTCACGAGTTACTATTCACGAATTACTATTCACCGAAAAATAAAATTTTCTTCTTTTCGTCCAAAATATCTATTCTGGGTACTAGCTTTGATTGTATCCATGTTTTGATCATTCTTGAATTCTACTTCACTATGAATAATTATAAGGTATTTTTGGACATGGATAAATCGAAATACGAATCCTTAATATTTGTTATTTTGTTTCACTGGATTCGTTTTCTTTAAGATATTTTTCATCATCCTCGGTCCTAAATGATGATATTACTGAATATCTTTGGCCCGGAGTGCAAAGATGAATGATTAACTGATGAATATCTTTGGCCCGTAGTGCAAAGATGAACAGGTGTTGAGATGAACATGACCGACTGGTGATACAAATGAATATCTTTGGCCTGTAGTGCAAAGATGAATTTTTGATTAAAGATGGTTATTGATTGTTGTTACAGGGATAAAATATTGATGATGAACTTTTAAATCTTAGAAGATAGTAGAACTCATTCTCTACTTGACTCTTCTAATGGTTTGCTGTTTCCGCTGCAGTTATTGATTTAAAACTTGTTGTCTATTGTATTCTATTAGATTTTTCCCTGTTGAAGACTAACGATAATTTGTTCTGTATTATCTTAGTCATAATGTTCTTTACTGGGCTAGTTGAGCTCACCCTTTTCCTTTTTGTTCCATTTTTCTCAGGAGGCGAGAATGTAGCGAGTACTAGTCGGGGTATGGAATGATGGTTCTAGAAGTTACTTTAGTAGTCCTCACCATTTTTGTGAAATAATGTATCAATAATTGTAATGAGGACTTATTTGAGTGTGGATATTGTCTAAATGACAATATTTGTATTTAAACTCACAGTTCTTGTGTTGTAATAATAAAGATGTAGTTGTTTCTGTACCATGTATTTTGGCGACTCAGAATGGGTGTTGTATACCTATTTTGGGGGCGTCACAGTTGGTATCAGAGCTTAAGGATATGATCTCTGGCGGAGATCGGGGAATAGAACTAGGAGGGGAGAGACGAATCCTTCGCTAGTGTGTCCTACCTAAGCTTATTTATTGGTCAGTCATAATATAGGGGTATTATGTGATTTGTTAATTTATTTAATTAACCCTTGTTTTATGGCAGTATTTGAGAATGTCGACTGAGAATGTTAACAGTGAAGTAAATGAGACCGTGGAGACACCGGTGCTTACCAACGAGGAGAACGTGCAACAGGCTGGCAATGTTCCTCCTGTGAACAACACCAATGAGCAGATGATGAATGATGGAATGTTTAGAAGTTTTTTGCAATTCATGCAAAACCAGACAAGGGAGACTCGTGTTCAAAATACAGGAGGAAATGATAGCAATTCACGGTTTGTCACAGCCAAACAGTTCAAAGAATTGGGACCACCAGAATTTAAGGGAAAGCCGGATCCGATCATGGCGGAAACGTGGGTCAAGCAAATTACCAAGATATTCGATGTCTTGGGATGCACGGAGGAACAGAAGGTTCCATTCGCCACCTTTATGTTCTGTGGCGAGGCAAATTACTGGTGGGAGTCTGTGAAGCGTACCCATCCAACCGCACTCAGCATGTCTTGGGAGACATTTCAAAAACTGTTCAATGACAAGTACTTTCCTGAAAGTATTCGTCATATGAAGGAGGTAGATTTTATTAGACTACAGCAGAATAATATGACGGTATCTCAGTACGAGGCAAAGTTTGCAGAGTTGTCCAGGTTTGCACCTCATTTGGTGGAGAATGTGGAACGTATGACGAGGATGTTTCTGAGAGGTTTGAAACCCGGCATACGTCAATATCTCATTTCTCATAAATTTTCTCTCTATTCAGATGTTGTCAACAGGGCTCAATTATTAGAGCGAGATAACGAGTACGGTCAACTGAGGGATCACAACCAGAATCATATCGGTGACAGCAGTCATCAGAACAATGATAACCAGCGGAAAAAGAAAAATACAGACAAGAACGGCAACCACTCTGGTGGTAATCGTGGCTATGAAAATAGAAGAAGCGAGTCGGGAGGAGATTTTAAAAAGAGGAGATTCAACAATGACAATACGAAGACGTCAGCACCAACTGGTTCCAAGGGAGGAGAACGACCACCGGTTATATGCTATAAGTGCAGAAAAGAAGGACATATCAGCCCAAACTGCCCACAACAGTTTAAGGTATGTTATAATTGTGGAAAGGAAGGACATATCACTCGAGATTGCACTGTAGCAAAACCAAGTCCAGCGGGGATGGTGACTCAAAAAGCTGTCCCAGAAAAGATAAAGTCAACGGTTCCTAGAAGAGCGTTTGTCGTGACTGGTCAACATGCGAGGAACCCAAACGAGGTGATCACGGGTAAGCTAATCATAAATTCATGCGAAGTTTATACCTTATTAGATACCGGTTCTACCCATTCTTTTATCTCTTCTGCTTGTGCTCAACGTTTAAACTTGACTCCGGAGAAGTTAGACTTTGATTTATCTGTGGAGACTCCGTTAGGAGAAACTTTCATCACATCCACTGTTTATAAATCTTGTGTGATCCAAGTTGGCACCATCACCTTACCTGTTGACCTTATCTCTTTAAAGATACTTGCTTTTGATGTGATTTTAGGGATTGATTGGCTAACTACTCATTATGCCAAAATTGATTGTTTTCGTAAGGTTGTTAGTTTTCATATTCCTAACCAACCTGTTGTACGAATTCAAACAACTAAGCCATTAAAATCAATCACTGTTATATCAAGCCATAAAGCTATTCGTTTATTAAAAAACGGATGTCAAGCTTTCTTAGCCCATGTTATGGATTTGAATAAAGGCACGTCAAATTTGAATAATATTCCTATTGTTATTGACTTTCCTGACGTATTTCCTGAAGAACTACCCCCGGAACGAGAAATTGAATTCTTTATTGATCTTGAACCTGGTACAAAGCCCATTTCTAAAACCCCATATCGAATGGCTCCTATTAAACTTCAGGAGTTAAAGGTCCAACTACAAGAGTTGTTGGACATCGGTTTCATTCGTCCTAGTACATCTCCTTGGGGTGCTCCTGTTTTATTTGTAAAGAAGAAAGACGGGAGTATGCGACTTTGTATTGATTACCGGGAATTAAACCATGTCACTATTAAGAATAGGTATCCGCTACCTCGTATTGATGACCTATTTGACCAGTTACAAGGAGCACAATTCTTTTCAAAGATCGATCTTCGTTCTGGATATCATCAGCTGAAGGTTAAAACTGAGGATATTCCAAAGACTGCCTTCAGAACTCGGTACGGGCATTATGAGTTCCTAGTCATGTCTTTTGAATTGACTAATGCTCCTGCGGCTTTCATGGATATGATGAACCGAGTATTCAAGGATTATTTGGATCAGTTCGTTGTTGTCTTTATTGATGACATCCTCATATATTCCAAAAGCCGTGAAGATCATGAGCATCATTTGAAGCTGGTACTCCAAAGGCTGCGTGAAAATAAGTTATATGCTAAGTTGAAGAAATGCGAGTTCTGGCTTGAGGAAGTAGCTTTCCTAGGGCACGTGGTGTCAAAACATGGAGTATCTGTTGACCCGGCGAAGATTGAAGCAATACAAAGTTGGGAGCAACCAAAGACGGTGACCGAAGTACGTAGCTTTCTAGGCTTAGCTGGTTATTATCGAAGATTCGTGGAAGGGTTTTCTCGAATCGCTACCCCGTTAACTCAGCTGACTCGGAAAGATATCAAATTCGTATGGAGCGAGGAATGCGAGAAGAGTTTTCAAGAGCTTAAGAGGAGACTCATTTCGGCACCTGTTCTGACAATACCATCTGGTTCGGATGGATTTGTTATCTACAGTGATGCTTCAGGCAAAGGGTTAGGATGTGTTCTCATGCAACATGGGAAAGTCATAGCCTATGCCTCGCGACAACTCAAAGAATATGAGAGGAATTATCCTACTCATGATTTGGAGTTGGCAGCAGTAGTTTTCGCGTTGAAGATCTGGAGACACTACCTGTATGGGGAGAAAGTGGAGATCTATACAGATCATAAAAGCCTCAAATATTTCTTCACCCAAAAGGAACTCAACATGCGGCAGCGACGTTGGCTCGAGCTGTTGAAAGATTACGATCATACCATCCAATATCATCCTGGAAAAGCAAACGTAGTAGCTGACGCATTGAGTAGAAGATCATATGCGGGTACGAGTGCAATGTTGTTAACACAAAGGCCCATTTTGTATGACTTGCAAAGGATGGAGATAGAGATGAAGGCTCCAAGTACCCACATGATGATATCAAATATACGAGTAGAACCGACTTTAATCGATAAAGTTAAAGCTGCTCAAGCTACGGACATAGAGCTGATGCGTATGAAGAAGAAAGTGCAAGAAGGTGCTATTCCAGAAGCAAGAATCGATGAAGAAGGAATACTTCGAGTCAACTCCAGACTTTGTGTTCCTAACAATTTGATTTGAAGCATAGAATAATGATGGAGGCACACAATACACCATTTGCAATCCATCCTGGAAGTACCAAAATGTATCGTGATCTTCGACATACATTTTGGTGGAGCAATATGAAAAGAGAGATTGCAAAGTTTATCTCGAGGTGTTTAACTTGTCAACGTGTAAAGGCGGAACATCAAGTACCAAAGGGTCCATTGCAACCACTTGAGATTCCGAAATGGAAGTGGGAACACATTACCATGGATTTCGTTACGGGTCTTCCCACGGTTTCTCAAGGCATAAATGCTATTTGGGTTATTGTTGATAGATTAACCAAGTCTGCTCATTTCTTGCCGATACGGGAGACTTATTCCCTTGAACGTCTTGCTCGTATATACGTAGATGAGATTGTGAGACTGCATGGCATGCCAGTATCCATAGTTTCGGATCGTGACCCAAGATTCACTTCAAGATTTTGGGTTAGCTTGCAAAAAGCTATGGGCACAGATTTACGATTTAGTTCGGCATACCATCCTCAAACGGACGGACAATCAGAGAGGACTATTCAAACTCTTGAAGATCTATTAAGACTTTGTGTCCTAGATTTCAAAGGGAGTTGGGATAAGTACCTACCATTGGTGGAATTCTCTTACAATAACAGTTATCAGGCAAGTATAGGTGTGGCCCCATTTGAAGCATTATATGGACGAAAGTGTCGCTCTCCAGTATGCTGGGACGAGGTGGGTGAAGCAACATTGTTGGGACCAGAGTTGGTACGCATGACTACAGAGAAGATCCAAACGATTCGACAACGTATACAAACGGCACAGGATCGACAAAAGAGTTATGCGGATCTTCATCGAAAGGACGTGGAATTTGACATTGGGGATCATGTATTGTTGCGTGTGGCTCCATGGAAAGGAGTTACAAGATTTGGGAAGAGAGAAAAGCTCAATCCACGATTTATTGGTCCATTTCAGATTCTTGACCGAGTAGGAAATGTGGCCTATAGACTCGCGTTACCTCCAAGTATGTCTCGTGTTCATAATGTTTTTCATATATCTGTGTTACGTAAATATGTGAAAGACCCAGACCACGTTATTGAGTTAGAACCGGACGAGATAGCTGAAGACTTAACGTACGAAGAGGTACCTGTCAAGATCTTGGATAGAAAGGAGCATGTCCTACGCACGAAGGTCATACCACAAGTTAAAGTTTTGTGGAGAAACCATGCTATTGAGGAAATGACCTGGGAGTTGGAAACGGAAATGAAAGCGAGGTATCCTCATCTTTTCGAAACACCAGGTACGTACGTCAATTTCGAGGACGAAATTTCATAAGGAGGGGAGGTTGTAAGACCCCAAATTATTAATAAATAAAATTTAAATTCCCTCTATTTATTATTTTGAAATAGTAAGTGTTAAATTGATTAATGAGGTTAGTTATGGGTAAAATGCGCAAATATTTCAAATAAGCAGGTGGTTATAAAATATTCATTGTTGTCGGGGAATATTCGTTTGGTCGTGGAATATTCTTCCTGTCGGGGAATATTCGTACGACGGCGCAGTCTTTTGTGGGCCCCATAACGGAAAGCGATTG
Source organism: Panax notoginseng (assembly GCA_016801055.1). NCBI lineage: Eukaryota > Viridiplantae > Streptophyta > Magnoliopsida > Apiales > Araliaceae > Panax > Panax notoginseng. The sequence continues at coordinate 187,811,558 of CM029016.1, forward strand.
GATGAAGAAAACGACAAGTATATGTTTTTTATTAATAACGGCGTAGTTGTTACCGTTAATACTGTTGGAATACCCGGTGGTTAAAACACAGTAATACGCGTTGTTACACAGTAGCACATTGTATTGCACCAATTATTGATTCTTACGTAAGAAGGCACTACTCAATAATGGTTACAGTAATTACTGTTCAGTATTTTATTTTATTGATTCAATAATTGCTGCGTTGATATTTTATATTACTGTTGTTTCAATAATTGTCACTACACAGTATTTCCCATTATCAGATCAATAATTCATATTATTTGAATAATATTATTAGATAACATTATTGGCAATGTCTAGAAAGTTCTGTCTAAGGAGAGGTTTGGTCATCTAATTGCGCGCCAGTAAGGAGAAATCCTTATTGGAAAGCCCCCTCTTTCCTGGGAACGGCCTGGTTGTCATAAATGTGATTCTGTAATATTATTTGTGAATAATTAATTATTGATTCATATGATAAGGAAATATTTATTTTATGTGGATATAAATGAGGGATATATTTTTGTGGTTAAAAATGAAGGAGTTAATGTTAAGGTTTTTATCAGTATTTTTGTCGGAATGGAGGTATTAAAAATCAGGATTTTTGAGATATTTTGCGGGGGTTATAATTTTTAATCCGACCGTTGGATCGTGGTAATTTTTGGATATGTTATACATATATAAGTTGAGTATATGTCCACAAATTTTGAACCGTTAAAAATGAACGTATGATTTATTATGAATTTTACGAGATGACTGGTTCAGAAATTGTTGAATTTTCGGAGTTAATCATTTTGGTAGAAAATTCTAGAATTGGTGGGCTCCACTCTTGATTGGTGAAGAAATGTGCTAAGATTTTTATTCAAATGTGGTGGGTGGGAATAGTAGCAGGTAAAGCCATCAGGTTGCAGGTTAAGTCTGCTTCGGCGTGCTAACATTTTCCTATAAATAGAGGGCTAAGTTAGAATTGAAAATCACACCAGAAACAAGTTTTCTCTCTTTCTCTCTCTAGATTATTGAGTGTATTTTGTGAGTATTTAGATACTTTGAGAGTTTCTATTCATCAGAGCAAGTGTCTTTCAGCTTTATACCGGTATTCCGACCAGAAGTACTGTCTTTACGAGGTAAGGGATGTTATTTTATTCAAAAATGATATTATTTCTTCAATATCATTATGCCGAAATATTGGTTGGAAATTTTTATCAAATTTGGAACTTTTCACGTCGGAGTTACTATTCACGAGTTACTATTCACGAGTTACTATTCACCGAAAAATAAAATTTTCTTCTTTTCGTCCAAAATATCTATTCTGGATACTAGCTTTGATTGTATCCATGTTTTGATCATTCTTGAATTCTACTTCACTATGAATAATTATAAGGTATTTTTGGACATGGATTGGATTCGTTTTCTTTAAGATATTTTTCATCATCCTCAGCCCTAAATGATGATATTACTGAATATCTTTGGCCCGTAGTGCAAAGATGAATGATTAACTGATGAATATCTTTGGCCCGTAGTGCAAAGATGAACAGGTGTTGAGATGAACATGACCGACTGGTGATACAAATGAATATCTTTGGCCTGTAGTGCAAAGATGAATTTTTGATTAAAGATGGTTATTGATTGTTGTTACAGGGATAAAATATTGATGATGGACTTTTAAGTCTTAGAAGATAGTAGAACTCATTCTCTACTTGACTCTTCTAATGGTTTGCTGTTTCCGCTGCAGTTATTGATTTAAAACTTGTTGTCTATTGTATTCTATTAGATTTTTCCCTGTTAAAGACTAACGATAATTTGTTCTGTATTATCTTAGTCATAATGTTCTTTACTGGGCTAGTTGAGCTCACCCTTTTCCTTTTTGTTCCATTTTTCTCAGGAGGCGAGAATGTAGCGAGTACTAGTCGGGGTATGGAATGATGGTTCTAGAAGTTACTTTAGTAGTCCTCACCATTTTTGTAAAATAATGTATCAATAATTGTAATGAGGACTTATTTGAGTGTGAATATTGTCTAAATGACAATATTTGTATTTAAACTCGCAGTTCTTGTGTTGTAATAATAAAGATGTAGTTGTTTCTGTACCATGTATTTTGGCGACTCAGAATGGGTGTTGTATACCTATTTTGGGGGCGTCACAATTGTCATCATCTTAATGCTTATATTGTGGTGAAAGTCATCTTTGGACTTACAAATGATGTGGTAAAAGTCCTCATTGGCTCGTAGTGTATTGATGGACAGTTGTTTGACATGATCATGACCACTGGTGATAATAACGAATATTGCACGGATAATTCGTGGATGTGATACTAACGAATATCCTTGGCTCGTAGTGCATGGATAATTCGATGATGTGGATTATTTGTTGAGTTGTGTTACAGAGATAAAATATTGATGATAAACTTTTAAATCATAGAAGATAGTAGACATCATGCTCTACTTGACTCTTCTAATGGATTGTTTGTTCCGCTGCATTTAAACTTGTTGTCTATTATATTCTATTAGTTTTTATACTGTTGAAGACTAAGAATAATTTATTCTATATTATCTTAGTCATAATATTCTTTACTGGGCTAGTTGTGCTCACCCTTTTCTTTCATTGTTCTCTTCAGGAAATGAGAATATAGCTGGGACTAGTCGGGGAATGGAGTGATGATCCAAGATGGTGGCTATAGTAGTCCTCACTATTCTATAAAATAGTATGATAACAATTGTAATTAGAACTCCATTTGAGTTTGGATATTGTCTACGAGACAATATTTGTGTTAAAACTCTCAACTTATGTTTTGTCGTATTTTGCACGACAATTGTATAAATTAAGTTTGTATTTAAATTATGTACCATTTATTTAGTGACTCAGAATGGGTTGTGTATACCTATTTTGGGGGCATCACAGTTGGTATCAAAGTTTAGGGATATGATCCCTAGCTAAGATTTGAGGCTAGAACTTGGAGGGGAGAGACGAGTAAATCCTTCGCTAGTATGTCCTACCTAAGCTTATTTGTTATTTAATTGGTCGGTCAGAATATAGAGATAATATGTGGATGTCAATTAACCCTTGTTTTGTAGTAGTGTTTGAAAATGGCATCTGAAAATATTGAGATAAGCAATGGAGCACATGAGATCGTTGAGTCATCGCCGATCAATAACCAGGATAATGTGCTCAAGAAGGCAATAATCCTCATGTAAATAATAACACCGACTAAATGATGAACGACGAGATATTTAGAAGCTTTCTGCAATTCATGTAACACCAAATGAGAGAGACTCTTGTTCAAAATGCAGGTGGAGTCAATGGTAACTCTCGGCTGGCCACCGCTAAGCAATTCAAGGAGCTGGGACCACCGAGGTTTTTGGGAAAGCCAGAACCACTTAACACAAAGACGTAGATTAAACAGATCACCAAGATATTTAATGTCTTGGGATGCTCTGAAGAGCAAAAGGTTCCCTTTACCACCTTCATGTTGCGAGGAGAGGCAGATTATTGGTGAGAATCTGTAAAACGTACTCAACCTTCCGCACTAAAGATGTCTTGGGAGAAGTTCCAAGAATTGTTCAACGACAAGTACTTTCTTGAAAGTATTCGTCACATGAAGAAGGTAGAAATTCATCAAGCTGGAGCAAAATAATATGACCGTATCGCAATACGAGGCTAAGTTTGCTGAGTTATCCCAGTTTACATCCTATTTGGTTGATAATGAGGAGTGAATGACGTGAATGTTTCTGCGAGGTTTGAAACTCAAAATACGTCAATATCTCATTTCTCACAAACTTTGCTTGATGTTGTGAATAGGGCTCAGTTATTGGAGCGCGATAATGAGTCAACCCAACCAAAAGATAACAGTCGGAAGAACGATAATACCAGTGGTAGCTGTCATCAAAGCGGTGACAACAAACGTGGAGGAAATTATCATGCCAGAAATGGTAATCATTTCAGTGGTAATTATGGCTAAGATAATAGAAGAAATGAGTCAAGTGAAAATTTCAAAAAGAGAAGGTTCAATAATTATGGAAAGACAGCAGCACCAGCACTCATTTTCAAGGAAGAAGAACGACCACCGGTCGTATGCTACAGATGCAGAGGGGAGGGACACATCAGTCCAAACTGTACGCAACAACCTAAAGCGTGTTTCAATTGTGGAAGAGAAGGTCACACAGCTCGATTTTGTCATGTAGTGAAGTCAAGTCCTGTTGGGATGGTGATACCAAAGGCCGTCCCAGACAAGTCAAAGCCTGTAGTTCAAGGGAGAGCGTTTGTCGTGACCTCTCAAAAAGCGAGGAACCCAAACGAAGTTATCACGAGCAAGCTAATCATAAACTCTTGTGAAATCTATACCTTATTTGATACCGGTTCTACCCATTCTTTTATTTCACCTGCTTGTGCTTAACGTTTAAATTAGACTTTGACTTATCTGTTGAAACTCCATTGGGAGAAACCTTCATTACATCCACTGTTTATAAATCTTGTTTGATTCAAATCGGCACCCTTACATTACCTGTTGATCTCATCTATTTGAAAATACTTGCATTTGATGTGATTTTAGAGATTGATTGGTTAACTACTCATCATGCTAAAATTGATTATTTTTATAAGGTTATTAGCTTTCATATTCCTAACCAACCTATTATGCGAGTTCAAGCAACCAACCCACTAAAGTCAATCACTGTCATATTAAGCCATAAAGTCATTCGTTTATTGAAAAACGAATGCCAAGCTTTCTTAGTCTATGTCACGGATTTAAACAAAAATACATCAGATTTGAATGATATTTCTATTGTTAATAAATTTCCTGACGTATTCCCTAAAGAACTTCTTGGCCTACCCCAGAGCGTGAAATCAAATTTTGTATTGACCTTGAACTCGGTACAAAACTCATTTCCAAAACCCTATATCGAATTGCTCCTATTGAACTTCAGGAGTTAAAAACCTAACTGCGGGAATTGTTAGACATCAGTTTCATTCATCTTAGTACGTCTCCTTAGGGTGCTCCTGTTCTATTCATAAAGAAGAAAGATGGGAGTATGCGACTTTGCATTGACTATCGGAAGTTGAATCATGTCACCGTAAAAAATAGGTACCCGTTACCTCGCATTGATGACCTGTTTGACCAGTTGCAAGGTGCTAAATTCTTTTCAAAGATCGATCTTCGTTCCGGATATCATCAAATAAAGATTAAAACTGATAACATTCCAAAGACTGCTTTCAGAACTCGGTATGGGCGTTACGAATTCCTAGTTATGTCTTTTGGATTGACTAATGCTCATGATGCCTTCATGGATATGATGAACCGAGTATTCAAAGAATATTTGGATTATTTTATGGTTGTCTTTATTGATGACATCCTCATATACTCCAAAAGCCGTGAAGAGAATGAGCAACACTTGGGGCTGATACTCCAAAAGCTTCGTGAAAACAAACTATACACCAAGTTGAAGAAATGTGAGTTCTGGCTTGAGGAAATAGCATTTCTTGGGCAAGTGATATCGAATCATGGAATATTAGTTGATCCGACGAAGATTGAAGCAATACAAAGTTGGAAGCAACCTAAGTCAATAACTGAAGTACGTAACTTTCTGGGCTTAGCTGGTTATTATCGGAGATTCGTGAAAGGATTTTCTCAAATCGCTACTCCATTAACTCAGTTGACTGGAAAAGATACAAAATTCGGTTGGAGCGAGAAATGTGAGAAGAGCTTCCAAGAACTCAAAAGGAGACTTATTTCAGCACCTGTTCTAACAATAACATCAGGTTCGGAGGGATTTGTCATCTACAGTGATGCTTCAGACAGAGGTTTAGGATGTGTTCTCATGCAACATGGGAAAGTCATAGCCTATGCCTCACGACAACTCAAAGAATATGAGAGGAATTATCCTACTCATGATCTGGAGTTGGCAGCAGTCTTTTTTACGCTAAAGATCTGGAGACATTACCTGTATGGGGAGAAAGTGGAGATCTATACAGATTATAAAAGCCTCAAATATTTCTTCACCCAAAAGGAACTCAACATGCGGCAACGACGTTGACTCGAGCTGTTGAAAGATTACGATCATACCATTCAATACCATCTTGGAAAAGTGAACGTGGTACCTGACGCATTGAGTAGAAGATCATATGCGGGTACGAGTGCGATATTGTCAACGCAAATACCCATTTTGTATGACTTAAAAAGGATGGAGATAGAGTTAAAAATTTCAGGGACCCACATGATGATGTTGAATATACAAGTAGAACCGACTTTAATCGATAAAGTTAAAGCTGCTCAAGCTACAGATCTGGAGCTGATGCGTATAAGGAAGAAAGTACAAGAAGGTGCTATTTCGGAAGCAAGAATCATTGAAGAAGGAATACTTCAAGTCAACTCCAGAATTTGTGTTCCTAATGACTCTAATTTGAAGTATAAAATCATGATGGAGGCGCACAACACACTGTTTGCAATCCATCCTGGAAGTACCAAACTGTATCGTGATATTCGACATATATTTTGGTGGAGCAATATGAAGAGAGAGAGATAGCGGAGTTTATCTCAAGGTGTTTAACTTGTCAACGTGTCAAGGCGGAGCATCTAGTGCCAAAAGGTCCATTACAACCACTTGAAATTTTAGAATGGAAGTGAGAACACATTAACATGGATTTCGTTATTGGTCTTCCCAAGGTTTCTCAAGGCATAGATGTAATTTGGGTCATTATCGATAGATTAACCAAGTCTACTTATTTCTTACTTATACGAGAAACTTATTCACTTGAACGTCTTGCTCGTATATACATAAATGAGATTGTAAGACTGCATGGTATGCCAGTATCCATAGTTTCTGATCGAGACCCAAGATTCACTTCACGATTTTGGGTTAGTTTGTAGAAAGCTATTGGCACAGATTTATGATTCAGTTCTGCATATCATCCTCAGACGGGCAGGCAGTCGGAGAGGACTATTTAAACTCTTAAAGATCCATTAAGACTCTATGTCCTAGACTTCAAAGGAAGTTGGGAAAAGTTCTTGTCATTGATGGAATTCTCCTACAACAACAGTTGTCAAGCAAGTATAGGCATGGATCCATTCGAGGCGTTGTATGGACACAAGTGTCGTTCTCTAGTATGCTGGGATGAGGTGGGTGAAGCAACGTTGTTGGGACCAGAATTGGTACGCATGACTACGGAAAAGATTTAAATAATCCAGCAACGTATACAAACCTCACAAGATCGACAAAAGAGTTATGTTGATCTTCATCGAAGGGACGTTGAATTCAATGTTGGAGATCATGTATTATTACGTGTTGCTCCATGGAAAGGAGTTACGAGATTTGGAAAGAAAGGAAAGCTCAATCCTCGATTCATTGGTCCATTTTAATTCCTCGACCAAGTAGGAACTGTGGCTTATAGACTCGTCATACCGCCAAGTATGCCTCGTGTTCATAACGTTTTTCACATATCTATGTTACGTAAATATGTGAAATATCCAAACCATATTATTGAGTTAGAACCAGATGAGATAGAGGAAGATTTAATGTGTGAAGAGGTACCTGTTAAAATCTTGGATAAGAAGGAACATATTCTACGCTCAAAGGTTATACCTCAAGTTAAAGTTTTATGTAGAAACCAAGATATTGAGGAAATGACCTGTGAGTTAGAATCTAAAATGAAAACTAGGTATTCTCACCTCTTCGACATACCAGGTACGTACACTAATTTCGAGGACGAACTTTCATAAGAATGGGAGGTTGTAAGACTCCAACTTTTATGAATAAAGATTTAATTTTTCTCTAAATATTATTTTGAATAATAAGGTGTGGATTTGATATAATGTTATAGTTGTGGGTAATATTTACAAATTTTACAAAGTAAGCAAGTTGCCATAAAATATTCGTTTGGTCGGAGAATATTCATTTTATCAGGGAATATCTGTACGACACAATCATTGGTGGACCCCATAACAGAATTACTGTCGAATTTAGAAAGCGACAGAAATAACCTTTTTATAAAAATAACTGCAAAATTTTTACCGTTAACTGTTGAAATACCTGATGATAAAAGTACAGTAATACGTGTGGTTGCACAGTAGCACACAATATTGTACAGTATCTTTGATTATTGATGCTTACGTGAGAAGTCAATCAGTTTTATTCAATTATTGTAACAGTAGTTGATGCATAGTATCTCATATTATTGATTCAATTATTATCACAGTATCATCTGCACAATATTTTATATTATTAAATCAATAAATGAGACGACACAGTTTTTCATATTATTATTTGCATTATTGACAATGTCTAGAAAGTTATGTCGAGAAAGGGGTTATGTCATCTAATTACGGGCCAATAAGGAGAAGTCCTTATCGGAAGTCCCCCTCTTTCTTGAGAATGATCTGGTTGTTAATATTATGAGTTATAATATTAAGGATGAATAATTGTTGAAAGATTAAAAATGTGTTTAGTCAAGTGATTTGTGATAAATAAAAGAGCTTTGTCATGAAGTATTTATTATAAATTTGGCTTATTTCATGGACCTCCACTTACTTATTTTTCAAAATCGTCGGTAGAAAGTTATCTCAATTTTTGTTTTATTATGCATAGTACTGTATAGTGTTGCATAGTACTGCATAGTGTTACATAGTGTTTGCATAGTGCTGCATAGTAAAATCAAATTTTTTGCCGAATTCGTCCGTGATTTTTCTTCTATTCACCCGTAAATTTCTAATTCAAATAGTACCTTGCCATTCTCCTATAAATAGGATGCTTAGTTTAGAAATGAAAATCACACCAGAATCAGAGAATTCTTTTTCTATAATATTGAGCGTATTTCTTTTGAGTTTAAAGAAACTTTGAGTGTTGCAACTAGTGTAAGTTTTCTTCAAGAATATCCCCGTTATACCAGTCAGAAATACTCTCCTTTTAAGGTAAGAGATATTATTTTTGTTCAATATTCGTAAGAAATAATATTTTCTTCCATACTCTGTAGTATGTAAGTAATATTATTTCGTTTTATATTCATAATTCTACACTTATTTTGATATGTATTACTTCTATAGCCCTTGAAATTAGTAGAATATCCTTGAAATTTGCGCTTCATCTAGTATTGTTTCACTAAAATATTTTTTTGAACATTCTTGTTAAATTTTAAGCTTTTCATGCCAAAGTATTATTTAGGGGCACTATTCATACATACGGCACTATTGATACATACAGTACTATTCATATATACGACACTATTCGTGGAGTACTATTCACAAGATACTATTCACTCGAGTACTATTTACCCGGGTTACTATTCATGTGACAACCCGAGAATTTATAAATTTTATAATATTCTAAAATGATGGATTAAAGGTTATATGATAGACCTAGACTGAAAATAAGTGTATGGATTTGACAGTTCTGTAAACGAATTTTAAGGATTTCAAAATTTTTAGACAAGACTTGAATGATTTAGTAGACTGTAACTGATAGTCTGATTATGTAGTACAAGATTTTGGTGAATTTAAAATTCTTGTGAAGAATTATCAGGGTTAAGTATCTAAGTGTATACGAGTTGGTATATGAGATCTTATATGTGTATAGTGATTGGTTATGTGTACAATTTGTGGATGAAGGATCAATTATTGATCAGGATAAGTATAACTTTAGTAAACCCTAAAGTTATGTTAATAACATTGTTCTTCAGTAAGAAAACTCTAACGAACTGTTAGAAACCCTAACGATACGTCCGGAAACCCTAATTTTAGTTTCAGGAATCCGAAATCCTAATTCGGGAACTCAAATGTTAAGAATAAAAGCTAAGTGTTATAAGTTATGGAATAAAAGGGAAATATCCAAAATACCCTTCAATTTATAGGGGAAAAGACCAAATTACCCTTAGTAGGTGCGAAATGACGAAAATACCCTTTTTCTTAAAATTTAAGTAAAAGATTTACAAAATCTTTGGTGAGTCATCTATATAGATATCACATGTGCTCTAAATGAGTAAGTTATCAGCTAATACATTGCCACCTAACAACTAGATACAATGGATCAAAGAGATAAAAGATTTAAAGTAAAGAAAATCTAACTTTACTTAACATACTTGTCAAAGCCATTCTTTCTCTAAAAATTCGAAACTTAGAGTGAGAGGGAGTGATAAACTAAGCCAATATCATGTATTAGCTTGCCAAGAACATGATCCAAGGACAGAAATCAAGAATCAAAGCTAGAAAAAGGTATAAACCCTAAACTTGTAAATCTTTGTATTTGATGTTAGATGTTGTTGTTAGTTGGTTAAAGTTGTGTATAAGGATGTTATTTAGTGATCCAAGATGTTACATCAAGGATCCATAACATCTAGATGTTAGAAAATCAAGTTTTTAGAACTGATCAAGAACCCTAAAAATATGGTCTGATAGCCATATGTCAGGGCCTCTAGATATCTGTGTGTTAATAGTTAGGTGTGTTAGACGTTATGGACTTGTTCTCTGTCATGGGGAGAGTAGACTGGAAGTGGAATCAATTCCATACCATGTCTAGATCTCATGTTATTAATGGTCAAAGTCAGTTGACCGACCATGGAAACTGGATTTCTGGGCAACCCAGAAACCCAGAAAGCCTGATAGTCATTTTTAAGGGCTTTGATCTTGCATCTGTTTGATAGTTTGGCCATGTTGTTGTTTTGATGATATAGTCTGACATAAAGACTACACAATCATGCCTTTAGATCACCCAGATCATGTATAGAATCAAAGATATTCATGGTCAAAGCAGGGTTGACCGACTGCTTATGAAGATTTCTAGAAAACCCAAAAACCTTCAAGAACGAATTTTATGACAAAGTTTGACTGGCTTGAATCTTGTGATTTTGTTAATGTTAGACTGATCTGATGATATAGAATTGTACCTTGTCATATGAACTACATGTGTGAATTCTTAGATCACACAAACAAGCCTCAGAATCAAAGTTACAGAGCATCAAAAGTGATACCCTACAACTGTTCTTCATTTCTAGAAAACCCAGAAATGAAGAACATCTCTGGCAAGAATTTGTGGAGCCTAGATCTTGCTGATATGTTGTTGTATGGTCATGAACTTGATATGTAGTTGTAGTATTACATAAATACTACAACATTAACACAAATACATGTCCAGAAACTTAATGATCTAAGATCTATGCATGGTCAAACATGATAACCTGTTAACTGGGTTTGAATGTCTGGGTTTGGTGAAGAACACCTATAGCGACGATTCTGTCGCTATAGGGCCCTTTAATGACAATTAATTTTTGAAAATTATTAATTTTATTAAATAAATATAAAATATTAGTTTTAAATTATTAAAAATATAAAATAAATTCTTAAAAATTATTTTAAAGCCTAAAAATGGGTTTTAAATAATCTTGGGTATATTTCATAAATATTTAATATTTTTGGAATATTAGTTGTATTCAATTATAATATTAAATAAATTACTTAAAAATTGTTTTAATACTTGAAAAATCATTTAAAAATATATTATGGTGTTAGAAAATATTTTAAGTTATTTTTAATAACTTTTAATATTTTGTGATGAATTTCATTAATAAATTAATATTAATGGTAATTGATTTATTTAATGAATATATTGAATAAATTATGAAAATTAGAATTTATGATTTAAAAATCATATAAAAATGAGTTAAGTGTTAGAAAAATATTTTAAGTTATAAAATATAACTTTTGATATTTATCATGAAAAACATTAATATTTTAATATTAATGTCAATTACTGGATAATGGATTTAAATGTTTAAAAATTATTTAAATGAGAAATTAAGGTATTAAAAATACTTTGAAATATTATAATATTATGTTATGATTTTTATTAATATTTTATATTAAATAAATATTAATGATAAGAGAATAATGTGGTATTTATATTATATAAATACGATATAAGTGATTGAAAAATTATGATAAATGGTAATAATTACTTAAAAATTATTACGAGTCTTTGAAAAATATTTTGACTGAATAGAAAATTATATAAGTTAATTGTTAAGTGTTTAGACCGAGTCTTAGTGATATTAGGCTCGAGAATTATCCGACTAGACCATCGGGATGTTAGAATTGTGTCAGATTCAACTCAAATTGAAATAGTTTGGCTTGATACTGAGTCTTAAGTAGTTTGTGGACTGATAGGATCATGTATTTATGTGTTAGGTTATTTTATAAATATATTTATAACAGTATTATACTGTGATGATATTATTCTAATATTAGAGATCTATATTATTAATATTAGGTCTTCGGATAAAGCGATATAAACTATGTAGCAGTAATCGGTGATACAGGCAAGTTCCTAACCTTGAACTTCTAATTATTGTGCAAGTTTTCTTAAACTCGACCTCGAGTTGTTTCATTTGAATATGCTTATGGTTAATCATTGTTGATTACCATGTCTATGAATTATTGATTCGCACTCTGTGCATATTGCATGTATTCATCAGGTATGAAAGGCTGATCACCTTCATTACCATCCGATCCAGATATTGTGTTCATGTTTATTATTGACATTTATTCACATCGTCCTGATCGTTCAATTATGAAATTTGATTCCTGCTAGTTCACAATTATATTGTTGAACGTAGCTAGCCTTTTATTCATATTCTTTCAATCATGATATATCCTCAAATAAACTTATACTTACTGGGCAAACTTATTGCTCACCCTTACCATATCATAATTAAACATTGCAGATTAAGACGAATACGTCGGATAAAGGAAAAGACCAAGACAAGTCCAGCTTTGGATTTCATGTGCAGATAAAGTTTGTAACAGTATTGTATATTAGTGACAGTGTAAGTCAAATAGGTTATGAATTGTGTATAAGTTAAGGTTACTCAACCTTGGGGATTAATGTGTAAAGTTTAATGTATAAATAATTTATGTTTATATCTTCCGCAATAGTATAGAAATAGTATACCAGATGTGACGCCCCCAAAATAGGTCCATTCCATCCAACCTATTCTGAGTCGCCAAATACATGGTACAGAAACAACTACAACTTTATTAATACAACATAAAAACTGTGAGTGTAAATATTGTCATCTAGACAATATCCACACTCAAATAAGTCCTCATTACAATTATTAGAACAATATTTTACAAAAAAAAATGGTGAGGACTACTAAAACAACTTCCTAGAACCTTCATTCCATACCCCGACTAGTACCTGCTACATTCTCGCCTCCTGAGAAGAAAATGGAACAACAAGGAAAAGGGTGAGCTCAACTAGCCCAGTAAAGAATATTATGACTAAGATAATATACAACAAATTATCGTTAGTCTTCAACAGGGAAAAATTTAATAGAATACAATAGACAACAAGTTTTAATTCATTATTCGCAACGGAAAATAATAATTCATAGAGAAGTTAAGTAAAGAATGAAATCTACGATTATCTATGAATTTAAAAACCCATCATCAACATTTTATCCCTGTAACATCAATCAATAAATATCTTGAATCAAATAGTCATCTTCACACTACAGGCCAAAGATATCCATCAGTTGGTCATGTTCACCTCAACACATGTTCATCTTTGCACTACGGGCCAAAGATATTCATCAGAAATTATTCATCTTTGCACTACAGGCCAAAGATATTCAGTTATCATCATTTAAGACTGAGGATGATGAAAAATATTTTAAAGAAAACGAATTCAGTGAAGCAAAATAACAAATATTAAGGATTCGTATTTCGATTTATCCATGTCCAAAAATACCTTATCATAGTGAAGTAAAATTCAAGAATGATCAAAACATGGATACAATCAAAGCTAGTATCCAGAATAGATATTTGGACGAAAAGAAGGAAATTTTATTTTTCGGTGAATAGTAACTCGTGAATAGTAACTCGTGAATAGTAACTCATGAATAGTAACTCATAAATAGTAACCCCGACATGAAAAGTTCTAAATTTGATTAAAATTCAGATCAATACTTCGGCATAATGATATTGAAGAAAATAATATCATTTAAATAGAAATAACATCCCTTACCTCGGAAAGACGGTACTTCTGACTGGAATACTAGATATAGTGATGAAGGAAACTTGCACCGTATAGCAACACTCAAAGTATCAAATACTCACAAAAATACGCTCGATATATAGAGAGAAATAGAGAGAAACTTGTGTTTCTGGTGTGATTTTCAATTCTAACCTAAGCACCATATTTATAGGAAAATGCTTAGAACACCAAAGCAGAAAATTTAATATAATAATAATATATTTATCAAATTTTCCTTAGCCCACCTCTAGACATCTGATCTCAACCCATTTATATCACATGTTAGCCCACTTAAATGCCAAAAAACATTTTTCTTCAAAATAATAAATAAAACTTTCAAAAATCAATTATTTCGGAACTTCAGAACTTCAATAATTCATAATAAATAGTCCTTTTATCAGAAAATTTGAATCTCGCGAGTTTTTATAGGAAATTCAATTCTCTACAACTTTGTAGAAGAAAGTTTTTCCAAATTCTAAACAGAAATTGACCGAAATTCACAAACGGGCGATTTTATAGTTAATAATAAATTTTCGGTCAAGAATTATGTCCACCAACACACAAAATATGTGTTAATCATTTAATGCCACAAAAATACTCTTCCTCCTCATATACTCATATATCCCACATTCATTGTAAAAATACCACCATCAATATATTATTAAAATAATAAATTTAAATGAATTATTTTATCAGAAAAAGATAAAATATAAATTTTCAACAATTGTCACATTAAAAATTTTCTCCATCTATATCCACATAAAATCACTATTTTTCTCGTCATATAAATCAATAATTAATTATACACAAATAATATTACAGAATCACAGTACTGACAACCAGGCCGTTCCCAGGAAAGAGAGGGCTTTCCAATAAGGATCTCTCCTTACTGGCGCGCAATTAGATGACCAAACCTCTCCTTAGACAGAACTTTCTAGATATTGCCAATAATGTTATCTAATAATATTATTCAGATAATATGAATTATTACTCCGATAATAAAAAATATTGCGTAGTGACAATTATTGAAACAACAGTAATATAAAATATCAACGCAGCAATTACAATATTGAACAGTAATTACTGTAACAATTATTGAGTAGTGCCTTCTTTCGTAAGAATCAATAATTGGTGCAATATCGTGTGCTACTGTGCAACCACGCGTATTACTGTGTTTTAACCACCGGGTATTCCAACAGTATTAACGGTAACAACTACGCCGTTATTTATAAACAACTTATTTTTGTCGTTTTCTTCATCCAATCGCTTCCTGTTATGGGGCCCACACAAGGCTGCGCCGTCGTACGAATATTCCCCGACAACAAGAATATTCCACGACCAAACAAATATTCCCCGACAACAATGAATATTTTAGGACCACTTGCTTATTTAAAATATTTGCGCATTTTACCCATAACTAACCACATTAATCAAATCAACTCTTACTATTTCAGAATAATAAATAGAGGAAATTAAATTTCATTTATTAATAATTTGGGGTCTTACAACCTCCCCTCCTTATGAAATTTCGTCCTCGAAATTGACATACGTACCTGGTGTTTCGAAAAGATGAGGATACCTCGCTTTCATTTCCGTTTCCAACTCCCAGGTCATTTCCTCAATAGCATGGTTTCTCCACAAAACTTTAACTTGTGGTATGACCTTCGTGCGTAGGATGTGCTCCTTCTTATCCATGATCTTGACAGGTACCTCCTCGTACGTTAAGTCTTCAGCTATCTCGTCCGGTTCTAACTCAATAACATGGTTCGGGTCTTTCACATATTTACGAAGCACATATATATGAAAAACATTATGAACACGAGACATACTTGGAGGTAACGCAAGTCTATAGGCCACATTTCCTACTCGGTCAAGAATCTGAAATGGACCAATAAATCGTGGATTTAGCTTTCCTCTCTTTCCAAATCTTATAACTCCTTTCCATGGAGCTACACGTAATAATACATGATCCCCAATGTCAAATTCCACGTCCTTTCGATGAAGATCCACATAACTCTTTTGTCGATCCTGTGCCGTTTGTATACGTTGTCGAATCGTTTGTATCTTCTTTGTAGTTATTCGTACCAACTCTGGTCCCAACAACGTTGCTTCTCCCACCTCATCCCAACATACTGGAGAGTGAAACTTTCGTCCATACAATGCTTCAAAGGGAGCCACACCTATACTTGCCTGATAACTGTTGTTGTAGGAGAATTCCACCAATGGTAGGTACTTATCCCAACTTCCTTTGAAATCGAGGACACAAAGTCTTAATAGATCTTCAAGAGTTTGAATAGTCCTCTCTGATTGCCCGTCCGTTTGAGGATGGTATATCGAACTGAACCGTAAATCCGTGCCCATAGCTTTTTGCAAGCTAACCCAAAATTTTGAAGTGAATCTTGGGTCACGATCCGAAACTATGGATACTGGCATGCCATGCAACCTTACAATCTCATTCACATACATACTAGCAAGACGTTCAAGGGAATAAGTCTCCCGTATCGGCAAGAAATGAGCAGACTTGGTTAATCTATCAACTATAACCCAAATAGCATTTATACCTTGAGAAACCGTGGGAAGACCCGTAACAAAATCCATGGTAATGTGTTCCCACTTCCATTTCGGAATCTCAAGTGGTTGCAATGGACCCTTTGATACTTGATGCTCCGCCTTTACACGTTGACAAGTTAAACACCTCGAGATAAACTTTGCAATCTCTCTCTTCATATTGTTCCACCAAAATGTATGTCAAAGATCACGATACATTTTAGTACTTCTAGGATGGATTGTAAATGGTGTATTGTATGCCTCCATCATGATCTTATACTTTAAATCAGAATCGTTAGGAACACAAAGTCTGGAGTGGACTCGAAGTATTCCTTCTTCATCGATTCTTGCTTCTGGAATAGCACCTTCTTGCACTTTCTTCTTCATACGCATCAGCTCCGGGTCTGTAGCTTGAGCAACTTTAACTTTATCGATTAAAGTTGGTTCTACGCGTATACTTGACATCATCGCACTCGTTCCTGCATATAATCTTCTACTCAACGCGTCAGCTACCACGTTTGCTTTTCCAGGATGGTATTGAATAGTGTGGTCGTAATCTTTTAACAGCTTGAGCCAACGTCGTTGCCGCATGTTGAGTTCTTTCTGAGTGAAGAAATATTTGAGGCTTTTATGGTCTGAATATATCTCCACCTTCTCCCCATATAGATAGTGCCTCCAGATCTTTAGCGCGAAAACGACTGCTGCCAACTCTAGAACATGAGTAGGATAATTCATCTCATATTCTTTAAGTTGTCGCGAGGCATAGGCTATGACTTTCCCACGTTGCATGAGAACACATCCTAACCCTTTGCCTGAAGCATCGCTGTAGATAACAAATCCATCCGAACCAGATGGTATTGTCAGAACAGGTGCCGAAATGAGTCTCCTCTTGAGTTCTTGAAAACTCTTGTCACAATCCTCGCTCCAACCGAATTTTGTATCCTTCCGAGTCAGCTAAGTTAACGGAGTAGCGATTCGAGAAAATCCTTCCACAAATCTCCGATAATAACCAGCTAAGCCTAGAAAGCTACGTACTTCGATTACTGACTTAGGTTGCTCTTAACTGTGACTCATATCCCAATCTTGGATAGTACCTCACAATGACACCTATCAGTTTACTACCGCACGAATATGGCGTCCCCTACGGAAAGTTTGGCTTCAGTGCATTTCGCAAAGGAAGTCACCAGATAAAGGCTCGGGTACAAACTTCTACAGTTAGGTTTTTAACTCCTGAAGTTCAATAGGAGCCATTCGATATGAGATTTTAGAAATGGATTTTGTACCGGGTTCAAAGTCGATACAAAATTCAATATCACACTCTGGGAGTAAGCCAGGAAATTCTTCAGGAAATACGTCAAAATTTTTACTAACAACAGAAATATCATTCAAATCTGACGTATTTTTGTTCAAGTCCATGACATGGCTAAGAAAGCTTGACATCCGTTTTTCAATAAACGAATGACTTTACGGCTTGATATGAAAGAGTTTGACTTCAATGGTTTGGTTACTTGAATTCGAATAACAGGTTGCTTAGGAATATGAAAACTAAAAACCTTACGAAAGCAATCAATTTTGGCATGATGAGTAGTTAACCAATCAATTCCTAAAATCACATCAAAAGCAAGTATCTTTAAAGAGATAAGGTCAATAGATAATGTGATAGTGCCAACTTGGATCAAACAAGATTTATAAATAGTGGATGTAACGAAAGTTTCTCCTAACGGAGTTTCAACAGATAAGTCAAAGTCTAATTTCTCCGGAGTCAAGTTTAAACGTTGAGCAGAAGCAGGAGAAATAAATGAATGGGTAGTACCGGTATCTAGTAAGGTATAGACTTCGTAAAAATTTATAATTAACTAACCCGTGCTAACTTCGTTGGGGTTCCTCGCATTCTGACCAGCCACGACAAACGCTCTTCCAGGAACCGTTGACTTTGACTTTTCTGGGGCAGCCTTTTGAGTCACCGTCCCCGCTGAACTTGGTTTTGCTATCGTACAATCTCGAGCGATATGTCCTTCCTTTCCACAATTATAGCATACCTTGAACTGTTGTGGACAGTTTGGGCTGATATGTCCCTCTTTTCCACATTTATAGCATATGGCCGGTGGTCGTTCTCCTCCCTTGGAACCAGTTGCTGCTGGTGCTGACGTCGTCGTATTATCATTGTTGAATCTTCTCTTTTTAAAATCTCCTCCTGACTCGATTCTTCTATTTTCATAGCCACGATTACCACCAGAGTGGTTGTCGTTCTTGTCTGTACTTTTCTTTCTCCGCTGGTTATCATTGTTCTGATGACTGTTGTCACCGATATGATCCTGGTTGTGGTCCCTCGGTTGACCGTACTCGTTATCTCGCTCCAACAATTGAGCCCTGTTGACAACATCTGAATAGAGAGAAAATTTATGAGAAATGAGATATTGACGTATGCCGGGTTTCAAACCTCTCAGAAACATCCGTGTCATACGTTCCTCATTCTCCACCAAATGAGGTGCAAACCTGGACAACTCTATAAACTTCGCCTCGTACTGGGACACCGTCATGTTATTCTGCTCCAGTCTAATAAACTCTACCTCCTTCATATGACGAATACTTTCAGGAAAGTTCTTGTCATTGAATAGTTTCTGAAATGTCTCCCAAGACATGCTGAGTGCGGCTGGATGGGTACGCTTCACAGATTCCCACCAGTAGTCTGCCTCGCCACGGAACATAAAGGTGGCGAATGGAACCTTCTGTTCCTCCGTGCATCCCAAGACATCAAATATCTTGGTAATTTGCTTGACCCATGTCTCCGCCTTAATCGGATCTGGCTTTCCCCAGAATTCTGGTGGTCCCAACTCTTTGAACTGTTTGGCTGTGACCAGCTGTGCGTTGCCATTGTTTCTTCCTATATTTTGAACAGGAATCTCCTTCGTCTGGTTTTGCATGAATCGCAAAAAGCTTCTAAACATCTCATCGTTCATCGTCTGCTCAGTGGTGTTGTTCACAGGAGGAACATTGCCAGCCTGTTGCACGTTCTCCTCGTTGGTGAGTACAGGTGTCTCCACGGTTTCATTTACTCTACTGTTAACATTCTCAGTCGACATTCTCAAATACTGCCATAAAACAAGGGTTAATTTAACAAATTAACAAATCACATAATATCCCTATATTATGACCGACCAACAAATAAGCTTAGGTAGGACACACTAGTGAAGGATTTACTCGTCTCTCCCCTCCTAGTTCTATTCCCCGATCTCCGCCAAAGATCATATCCCTAAGCTCTGATACCAACTGTGACGCCCCCAAAATAGGTCCATTCCATCCAACCTATTCTGAATCGCCAAATACATGGTACAGAAACAACTACAACTTTATTAATACAACATAAAACTGTGAGTATAAATATTGTCATCTAGACAATATCCACACTCAAATAAGTCCTCATTACAATTATTGGAACAATATTTTACAAAAAAAATGGTGAGGACTAGAAGAATTTATTCACAACCTGTTTAATATAGAGAACCTAAAGGGTCACGTCATAAAAGAAAGAATAATTATTTAAGAAGTTAATGGCATAATCGTAATAATAAGTTAAGTATATTTAATTTAATCTATGGTGATATAATAAATTAAATAGCTTAATATTTATTATTTAATATTTTGAAAATATTAAATATAAATTAATAAGAGGAGTCTTATTATTATTATTACTATTATTATTATTTAATTTCTAAAGGAGTTTGGGAATTAATTAATAAAAGTACTCTCATATATTACTAATAAGATTAGGAGCATAATTAAATAAAGGAGTTTAATTAATTAAAACAAAACTCAATTCCTTAAATGTTAAGGAGGGTTGTCCACATATATAAATAAGAGGAGTCATATTATGGGTGAGAGTGGTTGACACTTTCACAAAACACGAAAAAACTAGAGTTTTACCAAATACCCATTGATCAAAGGAAGGAAACAAACCCGGTAGATTCAAGTTGAACGCGAAAAGGATTGGAGGTGAACTTGTACCTGAGGAAGCTCAAATCTTCAAGGGTATGATTTTTGTTCTTTATTTTTTCGTTTAATTAATAATTGTGCATAAAGGGTGATCCAGGTATATGGTTTGTAAAATTTTAAAACTCTGTTTTTCCATGCTTCCGCTTATTTTGTGCAATTTGATTGCGTTCATGAATATTACAAACCTAACATTGGTATCAAAGTCAAACCTTTATGCGAATTATTAATTATTCAGATTTGATATGTATATTGATA
The DNA here is from genome assembly GCA_016801055.1 of Panax notoginseng. Lineage (NCBI taxonomy): Eukaryota > Viridiplantae > Streptophyta > Magnoliopsida > Apiales > Araliaceae > Panax > Panax notoginseng. Next base: position 187,832,380 of record CM029016.1, read on the forward strand.
TGTTATTAGAACAATTTAATTGAGTATAATTTTGTTGTATAAAATTTATTTTAAAAAAAATCAATTTGCAAAATTTATTAATGATCCGTGTTTTTTCTTTCACTCAAGGGCATTGATTTCGTTTTCAAAAGGGCTATATATAAGTATGATTACTTATGGTGCACCAGCAGGAACATGATTAATTTATATATATATAACAAGGCGCCTGGAGATTCACGTGAATAATATTATCAAACTGCTTCGTGATCCGCGCCTTAAATATATATATATATATATATATATATATATATATATATATATATAATATTCTTAATAATTTTATAATTAAAATATAAAGTTTATTTTAATCTTAAAATAAAAGGTTTATTTTAATTTTAAAATTGGATTTCATGCTAACTAATTAGAGTTGGAATTGGATTCCATGATAACTAATTGGAGCTGAAATTGGATTCCGTGTTTTCTTAAATAAAGGAGTTTATTTAGATATGGAATAAGATTTCATATTATTCAAAATAAAGGAGTTTATTTGTGAATAGGAAAGAGAATCCGCATTTCTTTAAATAAAGGAGTTTATTTAGATATGGAATTAGATATGGAATAAGATTTCATATTATTCAAAATAAAGGAGTTTATTTGTGAATAGGAAAGAGAATCCGCATTTCTTTAAATAAAGGAGTTTATTTAGATATGGAATAAGATTTTATATTATTCAAAATAAATGAGTTTATTTGTGAATAGGAAAGAAAATATGTGTTTCCTTAAATAAAAAAGTTTATTTAGATATGAAATAAGATTTTATATTCCCAAAATAAAGGAGTTTATTTTGACAAGGAATTAGATTCCATAATTAATTAAAATAAATGTGTTTATTTTGATTAAAGAATTTGATTAAAATAAAATAGTTTATTTTATTCAAAATTGAATAAATTAAAATAAGGCTTAAATATAATTTACTACCTTAAACTATAAGCCATATTCCACTTCAGTGATTTACCTTTCAATTTTGTCAATTAGATGATTGAACTATTAATTTTTTTTAATTTCATTCAATTGAGGCTGCCACGTTAGAAATTGCTGACGTGGCCAGCTGACTAGACAAACTAATGCTTATGTGCAATTAAAAAATATTATTTTAATTATATCTTCTAAACATCAAGGGTAAATATGTCAAAAATGTAATGAAACATACTAATAATTTAATAAAATCAAACCAAATCAATTTCTCACCCATTTAGTCGAACTAAACAAAATTAATTAATTAATCAAAAGAAAAAAAAAAACCCAATTTGAATCAAGCTAAAATTTTAAACTTAAAACAAATCAAGAATGAAGAACAAAAAATGAATTTCGGCAGAGGGTCAGTGGTGCTAATGTACACCGGATCAAGCGGCGCACCCATAACTCTAATCAACATTCTCATATCAGCCCGCTTGTTATACCCATTTGCAGCCATGGAAGGAGCCCGAGAAAGCTGCCCCTTCATCCACTATCCCAGCCCGACATGCTTCGAGTCTCTAACCTCCCCGCCATCCGAATCCGGACCCTCAATTAACGGCGTCAGTGTATCTCTCACTACCGCCCTCAAGCTCCCGGATCTCGAAATTAACACCTCCGAGTTCCCCGAATTGCTCTGGTTTTGGTTCCCCTTCTTACGTCGCAACAGACCTGACATTGGCGACCTGCTCCTCCCCGGACTCTTCGCACGTGACCTCGCCGGCGATAATCCTCGTACTACTTCTTCTTTCAAAGCTGAGAAAAACCCCTATTTTTTCTCCATTTCCTAAAACCATAACAAATCAAATACTGTATATAAACAGCTCGGTAACTGATTTCTCAATTGAAATGCAGGTTTTTAGATAGAGAGAGGAATCAGAATGTGAATGGACTCTCCCCATATGCAGATAAGGATAAAAGGAGTGAAAAAATGAAGTGATAACAGAACTAGAGAGGGATCCATCCTTCATCTGTGCAGTGGTTATGAGAGTGGCGGTGGAGAAACGATTGAACAAGGATTTCTCTGTGCAGTGGTTATGAGAGTGGCGGTGGATATCATCCAAATATGAGAGTAAAAGGAACCCTCGACTGCGCCGAATATTTGGAGGAGGAACAAATCTGAGAGTGGCAGTGGAGATCATCCAAATTGATTTGGTTTGATTTTATTAAATTATTATTATGTTTTATTACGTTTTGACATATTTACACTTGATGTTTAGAAGTGATAATTAAAATAATATTTTTTAATTACACATATGCATTAGTTTGTCTAGTCAGTGGCCACGTCAGCAATTTCTGACGTGGCAGCTTCAATTGAATGAAATTTAAAAAATTAATAGTTCAATCATCTAATTGACAAAATTGAGAGGTGAATCACCGAAGTGGAATATGACATATAGTTTAAAGTAATAAATTATATTTAAGCCTTAAAATAAAAGAGGTTTGCTTTGATTTAAATTTGGATTAAAATAAAAGAGTTTATTTTGATTCAAAATTAGATTTTATGCTAACTAAATTTTCCCATTAAATGATATCAATATATATATATATATATATATATATATATATATATATATATATATTGAATGTTTATTATTCATGAGATGAATGTTATTTATTGATACATATGTAGATGTGTATGATAATAAATGTGATTGATTATGGACTATTGACCAATGTGATTGGATTTTATTTTAGTTGGATGCATGAATGAATGAGTTTTATTAAATGGGGTCTGCGTACCTCGTCTTCTCTAAATTTTTCTTAATATAAATTATAACTCCCTCCTATGTACTTCCACTTGACTGCTGATCAAGGTTTCTATTTATTTTAAATAGTTTTGTAATAGGAATAGTTAGAATTAATTTTGAAGAATTGGAGATCAAGGAGCAAGGAGCGCTTGAAGACCCGTTTGTAATGGAGTCCGGGTTTAAATGTAATAGTTATATTTAAATATTAATCCTTGCACCCCTAGGGTTTGACCTTTTGGTTCACTTGGTGGCTCTAGTGAACCAAACTAGAATAAAAGTTCTTAATCAATCCGGGTAGAATATAGTATTCTATATGTGCATGCGCGCTAAACAAGATGAGGCAAATTAATAACAATACCCTCAAATTTTTTATATTAAGTCCTAAGCGTTCAAAGATAGTTGGGATATCGAACGTCGCCTTCTTGCATGATAAAAATAATAGGATATTAATTAATTATTATAAGTTTGTTGTGTCACCACAAGGCTTATCTTAATTTTTTGAGATGTTAATTTTATCATATTTGATGCTAATAAAGAAAATTGAACAATTTTGCTTTGTTGTGTCACCACAAGGATAATATTTTTCTTTTTTGAATATATGGAGTGCTAGGTTGGACTTAACTTGGATAATTTTGATTCGGATGTGCCACCACTTGATCAAAATAATCTAAGAGGTACAATGAGTTATATAGTTGATGTAATTGACAAGAGTTGTCTACCTGTTTATTTATATATAGTTTGTTGTGTCACCACAAGGCTATATACATTTAAAATGGGATCCTTATTCTCACTAGCAAATCTTTAATTAGATTTTGCCGAAAAATATAAGTGAGGGTAATATAGTTTGATAAAAATAGTGGGAGATACCAATTTAAAATAAGACCTAATTTATTTTGGTAATTAATAAAAGAATGTATGCTAAAATGTTGTTAATTACAAATTCATTTATAGAATTTTACAATGTCTAAATTACTATTACTGTGAAGCATATTAGATGCTATTTAACCGGATCGAATTAAATGGATTGGTTAAGGAATTTGAGAATAGTTCTTATGGCTGAAAAGCTATCTTATGTCCTTAATACGCCTATCCCTGCAATGGTTGCAGACAATGCCTCTGAGGAAGAGATTGATACTTTTAGAAAGTGACAAGATGATACACAGTTGGCTCAATGCATCATTCTCGTATCCATGAGTAACATGCTTTAGCATCAGCATGAAACTATGGATGCGCCTACTATATTCCTGCACATCAAGTAGTTGATGGTGAGGAAAGTAGAACTGATAGATATCAGATATCTAAGGAGCTCTTCCGATCTAGAATGACCGATGACACTACAGTATAGATAAAAGTCCTTAACATTATTAATTTGATTGATCAATTAGGACAATAAATTTTGTCATGGATGGAGAGTTGAGCCAAGATTTGATCTTGCACTCACTCCCGGACTCTTTTCATAATTTTTGTGAATTTTTCATATGAACAAGCTAGATATCAGCCTCGCTGATTTGCTTAACATGTTGAAAAATGTTGAGAGTCACTTTTCAACCAAGAAAGACCATGTATTACTAGTAAGGGCCAAAGGATCTTCTGAAAAGAAGAACGATTCAAAGAAAGTAAATAGAAAGGCAAAAATAAAGGATAATAAGAACAAAACTGATATGGATAGCAAAGGAGTTTGTTTCCATTGAAATAAGCCTGGACACTGAAAAGAAACTGCAAGAAGCATCTTGCAGAGGCTAACCAGAAGAAGCTTAATGAAGTTTCAATTACAAATATTATTTTGTTCATGATTTAAAATAAATTTTTCTTTAAGTCAAGGTTCTACTTGGGTATTGGATACCGACTTTGGTTACAATAAATATAGATTTATGAAGGGACCAAGCAGAAGTAGAAAGCTAAACAAAGATAAGTAATTCTATGTGTGGAAAATGAAGCAAAGGTTGTTGCATTAGCCATAAAAACTTATAATTTAGCATTGCCTACGGGAAAATCTATTAAGTCAATAAGTTGTTATTGTATTCCAGTTCTCATTGAAAATATTATTTTTATTTTGTTGTTAGAAAATGAAATCTTTAGTATTATATTTAAAGAACAATTGTTGTTCTATTTATAATAATAATATTTTGTATAGAACCGAAATATTACTTAATGGATTTTGTATACTTGACTTACGTGAAAATAATTTTACATATTGAACAAATTAGTATAAGAAAAGGAGATGATCATTCAAAGAGTTGAATGTGTTTATTTGCTGAAATACAAGTATGAATTATTTGAAAGGTTCAAAGAATTCAGAAGTGAAACAAATTGGCAGAGTATTAGAATTCTTTGATCTGATCAAGGAATAAATACTTATGCAATAAGTTTTTAGATCATCTCCAATGATTTTCTCACAATGGACGCTTCCTGATACGCAATAATTGATTGATGTATTTAGAAAAAAAAATCGTACCTTATTGGACATAGTACGGTCCATAATGATTTTACCGACATTCCAGTATCCTTCTGGGGTCTTGCCCTAGAAATGACTGCATATCTACGAAAAAAGTAACCTCAAAATTCAGCCCCAAGACTCCATAAAAGTTATGGACATGGAGAATTTCTAATCTTAAGTATGTTAAGATAAGTGGTTGTCCAACTTATGTGAAAAATGTTTCAAAGGGATAAGTTTGGGACAAGATTTGACAAGTACAGATTTGTGGGACATCCTAAACTAAGTTTATGGTATATGTTCTATAATCCTACTTAGCAAAAGGTATTTATTGCAAAATACGCTACCTTCTAAGATAAAGGTGTTTATCATTAAAGGGGCTAGTGGGAGGATAATAGATCTTAAAAAGTTCAAGAACCACAAAACACTATAAGTCAAATAAGAGGAACCTGTAAATAGAACTATTGTACCACAACCGAATCGTAAATCTAGAATAGTACCGAAGATACCTGGGAGGTATGGATTCATCATGGATGATGATGATGAGGTATGTATCATAGAAGATGATGATCCAGTTACATACGATGAGGTAAGAGTTGTAGACACTCAGAGAAATGGATTGAAGCAAGCTTCTCAAAAATGGAACATTCGTTTTGATGAAACAAATCAAAAGAGTTTAATTTTATCACAAATAAGAATGAACCTAGTGTGTACAAAAGGGTTAGTGGGAGCATCGTGACATTCCTAGTATTATATGTTGATATACGACAGATAAGGAATGACATACCAATGCTACAATTAGTAAAGATAAAGTTGTCTAAATATTCCTCCACGAATGATTTGGGAAGAGTATCGTTATTGGGGATACAAATCTATATAGATAGATTTAATAGGATGCTTAACTTAACCCAAGGAACGTATATTCATTTGATGCTAAAGTTGTTTAGCATGGCAAACTCTAAGAGATGTCTATTGTTGATGAGCCATGGAGTGTATCTCTCTGAATAGTCCCTATAGACTCTTGAAAAGAGAGATCACATGAGTGACAATCATGTATATAATAAAATATACGAGACCTGATGTTGATCGGTCATATTCTGGAGAAGATCACTGTAAGACAGTGAAAAACATCTTAAAGTACTTAACCGTCACTAAGGATGTGATTAAAATTTATGGTGGGTCTAAATTAAAATTAGAGGGCTTAACAGACTTAAGTTTTCAGACAGACGAAGACGACAAAAAATCCACTTTAAGGTAAAGTGTGATGACCCCAAAATAGGTCCATTCCATCCAACCTATTCTAAGTCGCCAAACACATGGTACAAAAAATAACTATAACTTTATTACAACAATTATCGTGCAAAATACAACAACACATATGTTGTGAGTTTTAATACAAATATATATACCAACTGTGACTCTTGACACCAACTTGGGTAGCACGTCACAATGACACCTTATATAAAGGTACAGTTAAAAACTATTTTATAAATTAAAATCTTTGGGAAGTGCTCAAGGAAACCTTCGTACATGGGAGGTCATGCGTCTAGGTTATGATAGATATCATATGTCCACAGAATTATCCTTGGTTGACCCAATAGACCCCAAAAAAAAATGAGAAGGTTACTATCATGCTCTTTTCAATGGTGAGTCTTCTCTTGACATATAACTATCTCCACTGTCTCCAGTTGAAAATTATATTTCAAATAAACTCCAAAATCATATAGGTAGTGCTCATAGATATACTCAACAAGTGGATGTGCATAATCTTGTCTTATGATAACACGAGGTTGTATGTCATTAGACATCTTATATGATAGCGACACAATACCCTTCCAAAGTTGGGTTCACCTTACCCTATTCGATTCACCAAATATAACTACTAATTGATATATAAAATACAACACATTTTTCTATACTGTTTAGGGAGAACTTCCACCACTAGAGACCACCGTTCTATTCCCCTGTTACCCCCGCTCGACCCAGCTACACTCTTATTACCTGAAAGAAATTGTGAAGCAAAAGGGTGAGCTCAACTAGCCCAGTAAAGAATATCATGACTAAAGATAAATAAATTATCAATAGCCTTCAATAGTAATAAATCAGAGATTTAGAACATATGGTAGATGATAAAATTTTTTAACCATAGTTGCAGCAGAACAAGTAATCCATTAGAAGAGTCAAATAGACCATAAAGTCTATTATCTTCTCCATGTTAAAAATCCACCAACAATGTTTTATCCCTGTAACATCAATCAACAGTTCTGGTCCACAATCATATGAATAACTCATAATCATAATTGTGGTTCTAAATTCCTCTTCGCATCCAGGACGAAGATAATTTTCATTACATGTCTTTACCTGAAACATCAAAGATTATGGTTATACTAAATCACAGTTCCTATTAATAATCATACTAATAAATTCATCTTTGCACTACGGGACAAAGATATTCATCAACAGTTCATCTTTGCACTAAAGGCCAATGATATTCAACAACAGCTCATCTTTGCACTACAGGCCAAAGATATTCAATAACAGTTCATCTTTGCACTACGGGCCAAAGATATTCAACAACAGATCATCTTTGCACTACGGGCCAAAGATATTAATATCTCAAAAAATATATATAATCATTTTAGAAGTTATATAAACAATAATTATAACCATGTTGATTAATTCACCTTTGTACTTAAGCTAAAGATATTCAATTATAACTTCAATGGTCATGATCATACCAGTCAACAATTCAACTTTGCACTACTGGTCAAAGAGAACCCATAGTTACGATCATACCAATAATCTACCCATCTTTACACTCATGTCAAAGAGAAATATCATCATTAGGGTTATAAAAATGTTATATATGATAATAAAAATAATATAATCAACAGATAGATTTAATCTCAAGAGTAAGATTCATAAATCAACGATAATTTGGTCAGAAAAAGAAACCAATTTTGTCGTGAATAGTACCACGTGAATAGTAACTCGTGAATGGTAACTCATGAATAGTAATTCATGAATAGTAACCCTGACATAAAAAAGATAGAAATTCCACAATAAAATTCATACCAATATTTCAGTATAATGATATTGAAAGAATAACATTTCTTAAACTTATAAATAATTTATTTTAATTGTTTACACTTTACTAAATAATGTATTTAATCATCCTAAAATGCCAGACTCATAAGATTTCATCACAAATAACCAAAACCCTCATCAAAAATCTGCATATACCTTATATAGGATTCTCAAGCCATAAAATCCTATTTTCTAATTTTTTTACTTCACATAACATATTTAATTCATTTACTCATAACTAGCCCATTTTTATGAAAAATACCAAATTAGTACAAATAAATTTTCTTTTCTTGAATTTTGCAGAATATAGTTCCATATTGAACATATATTTTTCTTAGAATTTTTAAAATTCATTTACTATTTTTCGTATGGCCAAAACAGCCGAATATTTAGACATTTATCATAAACTGTACTTTTATCCAAAAATTCCGAAATTTACAGAGTATACTTCTATTATATACATGTACTCCCAATAAAATTTTTACCAATTTTGGAGTTAACCACAAGGAGTTATAAGGGTTTACTTTTAAAATAGTCTTTTTTCCATAAAATTCATAACTCTTAATCTATACATCCAAAAATTATTAATTTTGGACACAATCAAGAAAACTCATCAAATTATCATTTTAAATTTTTCTAGAATTTTTGAAGGTTCAAAAAAATTACGAAACTGAAAAATATAATAACCCTTAAAATCTCTTACCTCAAAAGAGCAGTACTTCTGATTGGAATAGCGGTATAAGGCTGAAGGAAACTTACAATGATAAATAGAAACTTACAAAGTATCTAAATACTCAAAAAATACGCTTGATAATATAGAGAAAGAGAGAGAGAAAGCTTATGTTTCTGGTATGATTTTCAATTCTAACTTAGCCCTCTATTTATAGGAAAATATTAGCACGCCGAAGCAGACTTGACCTGCTACCTAATGGCTTTACCTACTACTATTGCCACCCACTATATTTGAAATAAAATTCAGTATATTTCTTCAACAACCATAAGTGGGGCCCACTCAATTCTAGAATTTTTCACTAAAATTATTTATAAACCTAATTTTTGAATCAGTCACCTCTTAAAATTCATAACAAATCATACGTTCATTTTTAACGGTTCAAAATTTGTGGACATATACTCAACTTATATATGTATAACATATCCCAAAATCACAACGATCCAACGGTCGGATTAAAAAATATAACTCACGCAATATAGCTCAAGAACACTGGTTTGATTTAATAATACCTCTCATCCGATAAAATACGGATAAAATACCTCAACATTAATTCTATTATTTATAACCACATAAATAAATTCATTATTTATATCCACATAAAATAAATATTTTATTATCATATAAATCAATAATTAATTATTCACAAATAATATTACAGAATCACAATTATGACATCCAGGCAGTTCCTAGGAAAGAGGGGGCTTTTCGATAAGGATTTTTCCTTACTGGCGCGTAATTAGGTGACCAAACCTCTCATTGACAGAACTTTCTAGACATTGCCAATAATGCTATCTCATAATATTATTCAAATAATATGAATTATTGATCCGATAATGGAAAATACTGTGTAGTGACAATTATTAAAATAACAATAATATAAAATATCAATGTAGCAATTATTGAACCAATAAAATAAAATATTGAACAGTAATTACTGTAATAATTATTGAGTAGTGCCTTCTTACGTAAGAATTAATAATTCAAAAATATTGTGCAAAACCGTGTGCTACTATGCAACCTCGCGTATTACTGTATTTTAACCACCGGGTATTCCAACAGTGTTAACGGTAACGATTACGCTGTTATTTATAAAAATTTAAATTTGTTATTTTCTTCATCCGACAGTTATTCTGTTATGGGGCCCACAAATAGCTGCGTCGCCGTACGAATATTCCTTGACAGAAAGAATATTCCACGACCAAACGAATATTCCCTGACAACAATGAATATTTTATAACCACTTGCTTATTTTAAAAAAATTGCATATTATAACCAAAATATTATATCAAATTAACATCATATTATTCACAATAATAAATAGAGAAAATTCGATTTTATTCATTAAAAAGTGGGGTCTTACATAAAGTGTTACCTTGAACAGTGGTGCAGTGAATTGAAAAGGTTCCAAACAGCAAAGAGTTACTGCTTAGTGATAAAGACAAAGTATATAGCTGTAAATGAAGCTGCAAGTTGATTGTTTGGATGAAAAGTTCATTACAGAACTAGGAATAGTTCTTAAGTCTCATCTTAGATCTAAACATGTGTTGCGACACTTTCATTTGATTATAAGAATCATTGAAAGATGGAAAATCACTATAGAGATAGTGGACTCTCAAGAACAACATTACAGATCCATTAACTAAAGCTTATCCAACAGTAGGATAATCGTCACTTAGAGAAGAAGGGTATGAGATACCATGACGATTGGCTTTAGTGCAAGTGGGAGATTGAAAGTAGTATGCACACAAGCTAATCATGTTTGATGATAAAGCATATACTTTGAAATAATCTTATTCATTTATTAATAAAAAGTATTAATTTATTAAAGGCTTTTAATTATCTACATGATGCTGCTTTATAATAAGTGATAAATCCATAGTTTTAAGCAATTCTTTTAGAATAATGATAATGATCATTCTAATGAGATCTAAATTCTTAGAAAGCTTAAAACTAAAATAGTTTCCAATCGTTGGATTACTAAATTGGAGATTAGTGAATCTGAATAGATTGGTACATACGTTGCTTGCTCATTAGATGATGATGATTGATCTTGTGATCATTTGTGTGGAGACACTAAAGCAAGTATGTAGGTACTTATTGGAGAATAAGTACACTGAACGTGGCTCGCTAAGGAATACCTAATGGAGTTTTATTTGTTTGTCAATAGGAATTCCTGTAGTGATAGTAGTACAAGTGATCCTTGGACTTTAGGTCATCATAGTATCTTGTGTATGATGAGTTATACTTTGACTAATTCCTTAAGACCCTTAGGGTATATCAAAGGGTATGTTTGGGTATAATAAGTTGTACATGAAGATAATGTATGATCAATAAAGAATTTACCGCTTCTAGTCAAAGAAGAGAAATGTCCTATATGATTCGATAAATGATAACTCAGTAGTCCTTGGCCAAGGCAGAATGAAATTAGAAAGGAGTTTCTAATTTATATTATTTGGAGTTGTGCATTTAAGAGTCGAAGTACATATAATTAAATAAAATAAGACTTGACAGTAATTTCATGTCTTATATTTAATTGGGACATTATATGGTGGAAGGATTGAATTGTACGGTAACTATTTACTCAAAGGTTCTTTTATGATTAATGTTAAAATCTATATTATCTGAAAAGTCGTTAATTGCTAGGGAGGCTTATCCCTATTGTAGAATAAATATTATTTATTTAAATAAATTAATAGTTTAATTTATTTATTTAAATAAGATTAGAATTGTTCTAATTGATTTATTCACAACCGGTTTAATGTAGAGAACCTAAATAGTCACACCATAAAAGAAAGAATAATTATTTAAGAAGTTAATGGAATAATCGTAATAATAAGTTAAGTATATTTAATTTAATCTATGATGATAGAATAAATTAAATGGCTTAATATTTATTATTTAATATTTTGAAAATATTAAATATAAATTAATAAGAGTCTTATTATTATTATTACTATTATTATTATTTAATTCCTAAAGGAGTTTGGGAATTAATTAATAAAAGTACTCTCATATATTCCTAAAAAGATTAGGAGCATAATTAATTAAAGGAGTTTAATCAATTAAAATAAAACCTAATTCCTTAATTGTTAAGGAGGGTTGCCCATATCTATAAATAAGAGAAATCTTATTATGGGTGGGGGTGGTTGACATTTTTACAAAAACACGTGAATACGTAATTCTAATAGTTGGGAGAGTACACCCTTTTCTATGAGAGATAAAAAAAATTAGGAGTTTACCAAATACCCATCTTCTTGAATCTTTCTTCTTCCTTGGTGGATCACCTCTAGAGGCCAAACACTTGGGTGGATAACATTGATCAAAAGAAGGAACCAAACCCGGTAGATTCAAGTTGAACGCGAAAAGGATTGGAGGTGAACTTGTACCTGAAGAAGCTCGAATCTTCAAGCGTACGATTCTTGTTCTTTATTTTTTCGTTTAATTAATAATTGTGCATAAAGGGTGATCTGGGTATGGTTTGTAAAATTTTAAAACTCTGTTTTTCCATGCTTCTGCTTATTTTGTGCAATTTGATTACGTTCATGAATATTTCAAACCTAACAACAAATAATGTGGTAAAATTCCTCATTGGCCCGTAGTGCATTGATGGACAGTTGTTTGGCATGATCATGATCATTGATGATAATAACGAATATCCTTGGCCCGTAGTGCATGGATAATTCGTGGATGTGATACTAATGAATATCCTTGGCCCGTACTGCATGGATAATTCGATGATGTGGATTATTTATTGAGTTGTGTTACAGAGATAAAATATTGATGATGAACTTTTAAATCATAGAAGATAATAGACATCATGTTCTATTTGACTCTTCTAATGGATTGCTTGTTCCGCTGTAGTTAAACTTGTTGTCTATTGTATCTTATCAATTTTAATACTGTTGAAGACTAAAGATACTTTAATCTGCATTATCTTAGTCATAATATTCTTTACTGGGCTAGTTGATCTCACCCTTTTTTTTCATTGTTCTCTTCAGGAAATGAGAATATAGTTGGGACTAGTCGGAAAATGGAGTGATGGTCCAAGATGGTGGCTATAGTAGTCCTCACTATTCTACAAAATAGTGTGATAATAATTGTAATGAGGACTCCATTTGAGTTTGGATGTTGTCTACGAGATAATTTTCGTGTTAAAACTCTCAGCTTATGTTTTGTCCTATTTTGCACGACAGTTGTATAAATTAAGTTTATATTTAAATTATGTACCATATATTTGGCGACTCAGAATGGGTTGTGTATACCTATTTTGGGTGCGTCACAATGTACACTTCCCTTACTATCCGGGTCAGCGTGTAAAGGCTAGCTCTTCATCTATTTTTAAGAATTCAAGGTGGTTATCTGGTTTGTGGAGAGCTGACCGGTTGGAGGGTACAGTAACTAAAGTTACGGTTAGGTCGGTGTTTATTTATTTGATAGTGTAAGATCCCAACTTTTTATGAATAAATATTTAATTTATCTAATTATTATTTTGAATAATAAGGTGTTGATTTGATATAATGCTTTAGTTATGGGTGATATGTGCAAATTTTGCAAAGAAAGCAAGTTGTCATAAAATATTTGTTTTGTCGGGGAATATTCTTTCTGTCGGGGAATATCCGTACGACGGTGCAATCATTGGTGGACCACATAACGGAATAACTGTCGGATATAGAAAGCGACATAAATAACTTTTTTATAAAAATAACGACAAAACTTTTACCGCTAAAACTGTTGAAATATCCAGTGATAAAAGTACAATAATACGCGTGATTGAACAGTGGCACACGATATTGCATAGTTTCTCTGATTATTGATTCTTACGTAACAAGTCACTCAATAATTGATACAGTAAAAATTGCACAATCTTTCTTATTATTGATACAATAATTGCTTCAGTGATAATTGAATAGTATTTTACATTATTGATTCAATAATTGTCACGACACGGTAACTCATATTATTGAAATAATATTATTAGATAGTATTATTGATAATGTCTAGAAAGTTTTGTCGAGGAAAGGGGTTAGGTTATATAATTACGCGCCAGTAAGGAGAAATCCTTACCGGAAAACCCTCTCTTTCTTGGGAACGATCTGGTTGTTAGTATTGTGAATCTATAATATTAAATCAGAAATAATTATTGAAGAATTGTAAATAATTGATGAATATGGTAAGTAAATATTTCTTTAAATTTTAATATAAATAGAGGAATTTTAGAATGAGACATTTGTCGAAAGTTTGTTATATTTTTCTATGAAACCGTAATTATCTTCTCTGACAATATATTTATTTAAATATATTATTATAATATTACATTATCATAGTATAATGTGATAATATAAAGATAATTTAAATGGTAATATTATTATATTTTTGGCATGTGAATTAAATGGAGTGAAGATGATCAAATTGAATTTGAATTAGTTTTCAAATTGAATTTGAATTCTTTTATTTTTTAAAACATGTGAAAAAAAAGGTGGAGTGGGCAAGTTAGATTTGTAGGCTTGTTTCCATTTAGGTGTGCTGCAACGTGTGGGCTTGTTGTCAAACCTGGTGTGCTACCAGTTTCCTAAAAATAAGTTGCTTAGTTAAACAATGAAACTCACATCAGAATCAGAAAATTCTCTCTATAATATTGAGCGTATTTCTTGTGAGTATAAGGATATTTTGAGTGTTGATGGCAGTGCAAGATTTCCTCAACATAATCTCCGTTATATCAGTCAGAACTACTTTTCTATTAAGGTAAAGGATATTTTTTTTATAAAGGATGTTGTTGGGAGATTGCATATGTTGATTTGATGTTTTAAAGTAAATACTCACGATTATATGTAAAGTCCTTCAAGGAATATTTGTACAAGGACTTAGTGATAGATCAAATTTGTTAGGTTGATCTAAGCTTTTAATGTTTATCATTCTTTAAATGAATATATAGATGAAGAGCTCAAAGATGTTAGGTTGATCTATATCTTAAGATGTAATAGATAGGCTTCAATGAGATCGTAGTCTATCAAGTTGATCAAGAGATTGCAGAAAGTCAAGGCAGAATCGTAGAGCTTCGAGGATCGTAGTGTGCTTGCCTTGAAGGGCCTCTTCGAAAATCGTAGAGTGGTCCCAATATTTGCCAAGCCAACTCAAAGATCGTAGTATGCTCTCGAAAACGTAGAGTTTGCAGGATAAGAAAGTGAAGATCGTAGTGTGCCATACCTTAAGAGAAATCATAGTGTTCTCACATTAGACCAAGCACTAAGGTGGCAAGACACCACGATCTGAATCGTAGAGTATCATCTGCCTGTGTCAGAAGCATCGAGTCCTGACCATTTGTTTAAAGATAAATCTCAACAAATGTGGAATGGGTTATAAACGTTGAAGTACTCACCAGTCCCGATGGCATAAAAGATATCCTTAGTATGCAACAAAGAAGCGTATTGAAGAAGCTAAGGAAAGGACCATGGGTCAGAGGAAAACACCTTTTCAGGTGTTAGGTGAGAAAGCAGTCTGCTGTGTCAGTGGGCCAGAATGCAATTCAGAAGATGTGCAGAAAAGTCTCCATCAAAGTTCAGAAATGTCAAACGAATTTAATGCTTCAACGGATGGCTTCAACGGATAGATTTCAAGAATTACATATATGCCAAACATCTGCAGATGAAAAATATAAAGCAAGCAAGCATTGAACAAAACACTGAAGAACACTCAACGCTCAACTCTACGATCTGAAAAAAAGAGAAAGCTTGCTCAGCTACTCAGTTCTTTCGAACAAGTGTTTAACAGCAACTGAGTAGCACCAACCAAGAACTCAAAAACCACCAATCAACTGAAGTAAGAGTTCCAAGTCAGAATGACTTGAAGAGTTCTAAGTGAACATTGAAGAACCAAGTCTGCTGGACTTAAAGAGTTCAAGAGTGAACTAAGAAGTGCCTAGACTACTGGTCTAGAAAGAATCTGTGAGATTCAGAAAGTGTAAAAGATATCCTTAGTGGATTTCCTACTCGAGAAGTAGAAGAGTGGACTAGGAGCTTTAAGTGCTCTGAACCACTTAAAACTGATGTGTCTCTTACATTCTTGCTATAATTGCTATAACTACTATAACTGTTATAACTGCCTCACTCTCATTAACCCACTATATCTAAAAGGGAAAACAAACAAATATTAATTTCGCTATGTTTGAATCATTATCAAACCGAACAAAGTAAAACGAAAAGAATTTTAAATATCTATTCAACCCCCCTTCTAGATAACTATTGTGCCTCCGGGAACTAACAATTAGTATCAAAATAGGTTCTATCATATAGCCTACAAAGCTTAAGTAGATCCAATGGCACATCTAGTAAGCGAATCAAAGACTGGAGGAGGCAGTAAGCCACCTATGTGCAACAAAGATAAATTCGCCAATTGGAAAGTTCGGATGCAAGCGTACATGGATTCAATAGATGAAGATCTATTTAAAACTGTTCAGAATGGGCCCTACGTTCCAACAAAGCTTGCACCAACTACAGACGACCCAAACAGAATACAAATCAAAGTCAAAAAGGAATGGACAGACAACGAAATGAGAGATGTTCAACTCGACAAAAAGGCCAAGAACATTCTGTTCCAATCATTAGAAGATGACCTGTTCAAAAACGTGGTCAATAGCAAAACAGCAAAGGAGATTTGGGAAGCATTGCTCATCATGCATGAAGGAACAGAAGAAGTCAAAGAAAATAAGCAATCTCTCCTGACTCAGCAATATGAGATGTTTGCTCATGTTTAAGGAGAAAACATCACTGCCACCTACGAGAGATTCAATGTACTGCTCAACTCTCTACGAGCCTATGGAAAGATCTATCCAAATAAAGATCTAATCATAAAGTTCATGAGAGCCTTACCAAGCAAGTGGGATGCCAAAACCACTGCTATTAGAGAGTCAAAGAATCTCCATGAAATGACTGTTCAACAGTTATATGGCAACCTTCTTACATACGAATTGGAGCTGACTCAACGAGCAAAAATGCTATCTGAAGGAAGAAAGAAGGATAAGGGTGTTGCTCTCAAAGCAACTAAAAACATCTCCAAAGTCAACACTGAAATTGACTCTGACTGTGATGAAGATGATGATAAGGACTTTGCAATGCTGGTAAAAAGACTCAGAAGGTTCATGCGTCAAGGCAGAATCAGCAAACCAAAGAAAGTTAGCAACTACAGCAGCCAGGAACAGATGAATAATCTATGCTATAATTGCGAGAAGCCTGACCATTTCATTGTTAACTGCATCAAACCCCTCAGAGAAGAACTAAAGAAGAAGTCACATCTAAAGAAGGAATTCAAAGGCAACAAAAGGCCTTAGAAGAAAGACAAAGGCTTTATAGTTGGAAGATCGTGGAGTGACTCAGACAATGACTCAACTCCCGAATCTGGAGATGATGAAGATCCTCAAATGGCAAATCTTTGCCTGATGGCCAAGCATGCAAAGGATAAACAGAACTCCAACATACATGAAGTAAGTATAGATGAGGTATTTGACTTCAACTCTCCTGATATAGACATTGATGATTTAAGAACTACACTGCATGGCATAACATCTGATCTGCATCAATACATGAAATGGTTTAGAGTTTTGTCTAAGGATTATTCACTTCTTCAAAAGGAGAAAGAGAAAGTTCAAGAAGAACTGGAAACAACCCTTCTAAGTACTGACTCTCTCTCCAAGTTTGAAGCTGAAAATAAGCTCTTAAAACAGACCAATGAGTTCAATGCATAAAGAGAGTCAAGTCTAATCTCTAAAATTGAGGAATTAGAAAAGACAATCTCTACATGGAATAAATCCTCTTCATCCATGGACTCCCTGCTCTCTAGTCAGAGAAGTGTATCTGACAGAACAGGTTTAGGCTTTGGGGAATTCACCTCAGAGCCATGTGTGGAAAAGGTAAAGGAAACTAGCACTAGTAATGCTTCAAATTTTAGTAAAGGCGTTATATTTGTGAAATCCTCACAGAAGGAAGAACCAGTTCAACCTTGCTCTTCTGATTCAATCCATATTCTAAGGAATAAAGGATCTCATGCTGGCTTGGGTTTTAGAAAGGAGAAGAGTAACCCAGCCGCTACTGTCCAACCTCGAAGGATCGTAGAGTCGAGTAAAATTAACTCCACGAGCCAACTGGGAAGGAACAGTAGAGGAAAGGTACACTCCTCACAAATCATGAGACACAAGGACGCATGGAAGAAGGAGAATCAGTTTAACAGAAGGATGGTTGAGAACCCACACAAGTCCAAATGGAAAAAGAATCCTCATACACACACAAGCATGCATCATATTAGATATTTTGTGTGCAATAAGGTTGGTCACAAAGCTGAAATATGCTATTATAATCATGTGCATATGAGACCTAAAATTAACAAAGTAGGACCCATGCAAGTATGGGTACCAAAATGAAAGTTAAATGTTTCCACAGGAAACGAGCTCCATGATCACAACCTGGTATCTGGATAGTGGATGCTCAAGGCACATGACTGGAAACAAAGCCCTTCTGTCTAACTACATAGAGAAGGAGGGTCCCTCAGTCATCTTTGGAGACAATGACTCTGGCAAGACAAGAGGATATGGCTCAGCTGGGAATGGTGCAGTGTCCTTCAGTAAAGTGGCCTATGTGGAAGGACTACAACACAATCTTCTGAGCATTAACCAACTCTGTGAAAAGGGTCATCAAGTAACATTCCTCAACAATCAGTGTCAAGTCAGAGATTTGAAGACATCTGCTATAAAGCTAACCGGAACCAGAGAAGGAAATGTCTACACAGTAAATCTTGGACAACTAAGCTCTGACGAGACAATATGCTTTCTGACTAAAGCATCTGAAGAAATGAGTTGGCTATAGCATAGAAGACTGTCTTATCTCAACTTCAAGAGCATGTCCAAACTGGCCTCAAAAGATCTAGGTGCAGGCTTACCCAAGTTTAGCTTCGTCAAAGAAAGGCCATGCAATGCCTGTTAGCTTGGAAAACAGACCAGAAGCTCATTCAAGAGCAAAATTGCCAACTCAATTGACAAACCCCTGCAGCTGCTTCACATGGATCTATTCGGGCCAATTCCAACAACGAGCCTTGGAGGGAAAAGATACTCATTGGTCGTAGTGGATGACTACACCAGATTCATATGGGTGTTCTTTCTAACCTCAAAAGATGAAACAAGCTCCCAACTGATCAAGATGTTCAGATTAGTGATGAATGAGAAAGGGGAGAAAATCAAGGCTATAAGGAGTGATCATGGCAGAGAATTTGACTTCTCAGAATGGACTAGTTCTGCACAAATAATGGCATCAGTCATAACTTCACAGCTCCACGAACTCCTCAACAAAATGGAGTAGCTGAAAAAAAAGAACAGAACATTGATAGAGGCTGGAAGAACTCTACTAGCAGCAGCACATCTGCCTGAATACTTCTGGGCAGAAGCTATCAACATTGCATGCTACACTCAGAACAGATCACTGATACACTCTACGATTAAGAAGACACCCTATGAACTGTAGAAAGGAAGAAAGCCAAATGTCAGCTACTTCCATGTATTCGACTGTGCATGCTGCATTCTCAACAATGGGAAACAGTATCTGACAAAGTTCCAACCCAAGTCAGACGAAGGAATCTTTGTTGGATATGCCACAGACAGTAAGGCCTATAGAGTGTTCAACAAGAAAACACTAAGTGTGGAAGTCTCAATCCACATCATCTTTGATGAAACAGACATGGACAAAACAGTGTCTCAAGACACTACGAACAAAAGTCCAAACTCAACAAATAAAGTCATTAAGCCCAACACCACGATCGGAGTGCCAGACAATGAAATCGTTGAGCAAGAAAGTGAGATCGTAGAGAGGTCTGCACAAGACAACGAAACCCCACATCAGGAAGCAGAAATTGATCTTGAAGATCTCAGACAAGAAGGCATCAGGACAGATGTTCCAACAGGAAACGGATGGGCAAGAGATCATACTCAAGACCTAATCATTGGAGATCCTAGTGCAAGAGTCAAAACAAGAGCTGCCACCCAAAATGAATGTTTCTATCTGAGCTTCCTATCACAAATGGAACCTAAGAAGATAGAGGATGATATGGAAGACTCCAGCTGGATAGAAGCCATGCAGGAAGAACTCAATTAGTTTAAAAGAAGTAAAGTATGGAGATTGGTACCAAGACCAAAGAGTCATCATGTCATTGGAACCAAGTGGGTCTTCCGAAACAAGATGGATGGAGATGGAGTAATAACCAGGAATAAGGCAAGACTAGTGGCCAAGGGTTACTCACAGGAGAAAGGCATTGACTACAATGAGACATTTGCACATGTTGCCAGACTCGAAGCCATCAGAATATTCCTTGCCTTTGCTGCTCTTATAAAGTTCAAATCTTTCAGATGGATGTCAAAAGTGAATTCCTAAATGGTGAACTTCAAGAAGAAGTATATGTAGAGCAACCTCTAGGTTTCATCAATCCATCTCTTTCTAATTATGTTTATAGATTAGACAAAGCCTTATATGATTTTAAACAAGCACCTAGAGCATGGTATGAAACACTAACTAACTTTCTTATTGAAAATGGGTTCACTAGCGGTAGAATAGATACCACATTATTTCTTAGAAAGCATAAAGACAAAGTTTTATTAGTTCAAATATATGTTGATGACATTATTTTTGGATCTACTGATGAAAAGTTATGTAAGAGATTCTCCAAGCTTATGCAGAGCAAGTTTGAAATGAGCATGATGGGTGAGCTGAACTTCTTTCTTGGACTGCAAGTAAAGCAGGCTGATGAAGAAATCTTCATAAACCAAGCCAAGTGCATTAAAGGCTTACTTAAGAAGTATGGCATGGAATCAGTCTCTCCCATGAAAACCCCAATTGCTCCTACAACCAAGCTTGACAAAGATGAAAAAGGTAAAAGAATTGATATAACTCAATACAGAGGTATGATAAGCTCTCTTCTATATCTAACTGCCAGTAGACCAGACATAATGTTTGCAACATGCATATGTGCTAGATTTCAAGCTAATCCTAAGGAATAACATTTAACTGCAGTAAAGAGGATTTTCAGGTATCTCAAGGGTACACCTCACTTAGGGCTTTGGTATCCCAAGGAGTCCTCATTTAAACTAACAGGATATACAGATGCTGATTTTGTAGGCTGCAAAATAGATAGAAAGAGTACCAGTGGCACCTGTCAGTTGCTAGGAAACAGACTTGTGTCCTGATTCAGCAAGAAGTAAAACTCAGAATCTACTTCAACTGCAGAAGCTGAATACATTGCTGCTGGCAGTTGTTGTGCTCAAATCCTATAGATGAAAAATCAGCTAGCAGACTATGGGTTTGATTTCAAATCTATACATGTTCATTGTGATAACACAAGTGCCATAGCAATAACACACAATCCTATCATGCATTCTAGGACTAGGCATATAGAAATAAGGTATCATTTCATTAGGGATCATGTGCAAAATGGAACCATATCTTTACAATATATCCCTACTGAAAATCAATTGTTGATGTCTTTACAAAACCTCTAGATGAATCCAGGTTTAACAAATTAATAACTGAGCTAGGCATGCTAAATTTACAACCATAAAATATATGCTCTAGTTTGTGTTAACCATGCAGATATAAAGGCTATGTTCAAAATCATAGACATGAACAAAGGAAGTCCACGATCGTAGAGTTGCGGTGATATAAAAGACAACGATCGCAGCGCCGACTCAATGATCGTAGTGCAAACTCAACGATGGTAGAACTTCATAAATAGAATAAAGGAGCATCCTATGATGACAAAGTTAAATAAATCAAACCAATCTCTCTGTCAAGCGCCTCAGGAACAATCCTAACCCTTGATTCACTCTATGAGGTTGGCCCTTCCTGAGTTACCTTAAACTGAGAACAATGCTAAATCAAAAGTTCATCACAAGGACCTGGTCAGACACAACGATCGCAGAGCAGACTCGACGATCGTAGTTCAGACTCGACGATTGCAGAGCAGACTCAACGGATGCAGAGTAGACTCAACGATCATAACGACTACCTTAACGATCGTAGTCTTTCCAATAGATACATTAGCTCAGAAGGAGCTAAGGGCAAATAAGTACATTCCTCCTCAGTCAAATTCGTAGAGCCGAGCAAAATTTGACACACGTCCCACTAAGAAAATGGAGAGAGGGAAGTTACAAGTACAGTTTGAAAATGCCTTTTTGAAATCAGAAGTTCAAAAAGCTCATCTCTCTCTATCTACAAGTAGAAACCCTAACTCTCCGAAAAGCTCAAACAACCATTCTCCCTACAAAGAAATTAATGGCAGACTCCAATGTCGTCTCTGGCTACAGACTCTGTTTCGATGAATTCAAGACAGCTGACCCCAAATTTCACAAAACTCTGTCTCTGATAAAGAAAGCTGGTCTTGAAAAGGCACTGGGTACGAGCACATGGATCTACCCTAAGCTGATAAAGGAATTCTACAGAAATGGGGCATTTGAGAACGATGTCATCACTTCGAGGGTCAGGAACGTGAAAATCAAGCTCAAGGCTGAGGACATAAATCTAGCCCTAGGCTTCAAATTAGAAGAATTTTCGTTCATAGAGGGCATCGATTTTCATGAAGGCTTAAAGAAGATGCATCACAAGAAGTTCCCCACTGTCAAAGGGTACAAGAAGAATGAGTTCCCTCAGAGATATGAATTTTTGGCAGACATTATTGGAAAATGCATATGCTGCGCTCATGACAGCCATCAGTTATGGGATACAGCTTAACTATGGAGCCCTACTACTTGAATGGATTGGGCAGTGGATTCTAAGCTCAAAGAAGTCAAAGAGCTCTGGAAAGATGCTCTACGGGCAATTCATAAGTATCATCCCATAGTCTGCTTTGGGTGATAAAATTGGGGATGATGAAGGGGAGTCCATCAATCTGAATAGACGAATGACCCAGTAACTGTTCAAAAACTGAAAAGGAATCCAGCAGAGAATGTACGAATGATGTCTGAGTCCAGTGGAAGGACTGGTGATGTGAAGGAATTAAGGATTCCAGGAAACATGTCAGTTGTCAAGGAGACTGAAGAAGAAGAAGAGGAAGAGATCAACAAAGAAGAACCCATTGCTTTAGTTAGAAAAAGCAAGGGCAAAAGAAAGCTGAAGGCTCAAATGGTAGAGGAACCCCAGGGGTCAACCACTGATATACCTCAAGAGGTTTCTGACATTGAAAACTCTGAGGATCTTGAGAAGGAAAGAACATCAGGCTAAGGCAGATGAAGACAGAGCCACCATTTCTCAGCTGCTGAAGAAGAACAAACATAGCCACAAGTCCAAGAGGCCCTCTGTCTCCTCGATCGTAGAGTCTCTACCGATCATAGAGACCAGACTGGACGCCTCTCCCAAATATGTTGCTGCAACAAATACTCTGGCTGATCAACATTTCAGAGCTGAAGCTGAAGAAAGTCCTGAGGCTATGGCTCAACCTAGAAAACCAAGAAGAAAGTTGGTTAAAAAGTACATTCTTGTCAATGAAGGAGTACTAAAAGAAGAAGACAAAAAGATAGCCACTGAGAAGGGGCTATCCGAAGAAAGACAAGAGAACACTGCTCAAGCTGAGGGGGAGCTACCTGAAGTTCTCACTCTAGAGAATGCTCCAGCTAAGGAGGAGCTTCATGAATTTCCCACTCTAGAGAATGCTCCAGCTGAGATGGAGCTATTCGAAATACAGATGGATGATCATGTTGAGGGGGAGCCTCATAATATCCTTGTGACAGAAGAGGCTGCTCCTGAAGAAAATAAGAGAGCACCAGAACAAGAAAGTCACAAGGAGGTAATTGAAGTAGTGGAATCCTCGAAAGAAGACAGAGAAGAAGAAGATGATTATGAGGTCAAGATCATAGTTGTGGGTTGTGATGGGTATAGAGAGCTAACTACAATCAGTTGTTCTCCTATCTACCCATGATGCCCTTTCATAGAGCTCAAATTCTCAATTCCTGAAATCACATGTTCTGGAGCTTCAAAGTATATCCAGCAATCTCAGTGCTAGCTCATGGATTTCCAGGCAACTTCAACTTTGCCAAGAAGATGATCACAAATGACCCTTCTTCAAAGAATGGGCATGAGGTACTATCTGTCCTAATCTCTTTCAGGGTTAATCACTATCCAACATCATTTTTCAGCCAATTCTATGAATTTCTAAGCTAGTTGGAAGTGATCCTCAATCCACTAAATTAATTCCCAGTTGCAGAATCCCAATATTCTGTGGCTGATGAACCAAATATGCCCAACTTCATTTTGATCCCATCTCCTATCGTCTCTACGATTACTGACTCGAGTCCAATCGTAGAGTCACACGCTCAAGCCATAGAGCCACCTACTCAAGAAGCCCAAACACAAGCCCATCCATCAGATATTCCCTCCTCGTCCTCAAATGAATACTTCAACCTTGATCTTACTCTCTACACCTTGCAAGATCAATACACAAGAGCACATCCTCCTCCTCTAAATAATCCACAACTCTGTGAACTCCTTTCAGATCTTCCCACCAAAGCTGAGTTGTCAGAGGTGTCGAAGAAAGTGATCAAGGACATAGATGACAGTCTTGAAGCTCACACTGAACTCATTCAATCAGATTGACTAAAATAATCAATGCTGCCAATACTCTCCCCAGTACACTAAGCTCTGAGCTCACAAAGAAGCTTAGGGAGATCATAAAAGAGATGCCGAAGAGCATAAATGACAGGGATCAGATCCACTTTTAAGCTGCTAAGAGACACAGGGATATTGTTCTTCTCTTACAAACGACTCAGAAATCCCAGAACCAACTTATGCTGGACAGCATCACAAATCTCCAAACTACAGTAAAAGAATTCCAAAAATTCTTCATGAGTCAAGGGAAACAGACTGGCATTGTCCTGGACGTACTCCAACGAAGGGAAGCTCGATCTGATGATCTAATCAAAGAGAATCGAGAAGACATTGCTCAAACCTAAAGTCAGCTCAACGAGCTTGTCCAAGGAATGACTCGCCTCTCAGAAGACATTCGAACCCTTGATGCTGACATAAAGGGGGAGAATAAAGGGAAAGGAGAAAAGAGCACAGGCAGGCAGAGGCACGTTCATAGCTCAATCATCAAGGAGTCCTCCTCTAAGGCAGTCTCACCATCAGACTCCACGATCCGGCCATCAGACTCAACGATCTGATCATCATCCAATTATCATGGCTCAACTATTAAGGAGTCAAGGGCCAACTCTCAGCTCACAAGAAGTGACCACCACAGGTCTAAGAATGCCAATTGGAGATCCTGCATTCATGAATAGGCATGATCACAATCCAAGGCTAAGTCAAAGTGAGCTGGAAGATCTAGCCAGAAGAGATGAAGTTAGCAGGAAAAGAAGAGCTGAGGAGTATGCCAATCCTCCACGCAAAAGGCCAAAGAAATAGAGATAAGTTGCAATTTAATTCCTATTGATGTAAATCTTAATTGTAATATCTATCTTCAAACATCAATAAATTCATGCTTATTCTCTAGAAATTTCAGCTGCTCACTGAAATATTAAGTCATATTTACTTTCCTGCAAACTGCGTCTAGAAATTAATAATCATGACAACAAATCTCCTTGGTTATGTCAACATCAAATAGGAGGAGATTGTTGGGAGATTGCATATGTTGATTTAATATTTTAAAGTAAATGCTCATGATTATATGTAAAGTCCTTCAAAGAATATTTGTACAAGGACTTAGTGATAGATCAAATTTGTTAGGTTGATCTAAGCTTTTAATGTTTATCATTCTGTAAATGAATGTATAGATGAAGATATCAAAGATGTTAGGTTGATCTATATCTTTAGATTTAATAGATAGGCTTCAATGAGATCGTAGTCTATCAAGCTGATCAAGAGATTGTAGAAAACCAAGGCAGAATCGTAGAGCTTCGAGGATTGTAGTGTGCCTGCCTTGAAGGGCCTCTTCAAAAATTGAAGAGTGGTCCCAACATTTGTCGAGCCAACTCAGAGATCGTAGTGTGTTCTCGAAAACGTAGAGTTTGCAAGATAAGCAAGTGAAGATCGTAGTGTGCCAGACCTTAAGAGAAATTGTAGTGTTCTCACATCAGATCAAGCACTAAGGTGGAAAGACACCATAATCTGAATCGTAGAGTATCATCTGCATGTGTCAGAAGCATCGAGCCCTGACCATTTGTTTAAAGATAAATCTCAACAAATGTGGAATGGGTTATAAACATTGAAGTACTCACCAATCCCAATGGCATAAAAGATATCCTTAGTATGCAACAAAGAAGCGTATTGAAGAAACTAAGGAAAGGACCATGGGTCAGAGGAAAACACCTTTTCAAGTGTTAGGTGAGAAAGCAGTCTGCTGTGTCAGTGGGCCAGAATGCAATTCAGAAGATGTACAAAAAAGTCTCCATCAAAGATGAGAAATGTCAAACGCATTTAATGCTTCAACGGATAGATTTCAAGGATTATATATATGCCAAATATCTGAAGATGAAAAATATAAAGCAAGCAAGCATTGAACAAAACACTGAAGAGCACTCAATGCTCAACTCTACGATCTGAGAAAAAGAGAAAGCTTGCTCAGCTACTCAGTTCTTTCGAACAAGTGCTTAACGGCAACTGAGTAGCACCAACCAAGAACTTAACAACCACCAATCAACTGAAGTAAGAGTTCCAAGTCAGAAGGACTTGAAGAGTTCTAAGTGAACTGTAAAGAACCAAGTCTGCTGGACTTGAAGAGTTCAAGAGTGAACTAAGAAGTGCCTAGACTGCTAGTCTAGAAGGAATCTGTGAGATTCAAAAAGTGTAAAAGATATCCTTAATGGATTTCCTACTCGAGGAGTAGAAGAGTGGACTAGAAGCTTTAAGTGCTCTGAACCACTTAAAACTGCTGTGTCTCTTACATTCTTGCTATAACTGCTATAACTGCCTCACTCTCATTAACCCACTATATCTAAAAGGGAAAATAAAAAAATATTAATTCCGCTGTGTTTGAATCATTATCAAACCGAACAAAGAAAACGAAAAGAAATTTAAATATCTATTCAACCCCCCCTTCTAGATAACTATTGTGCCTCCGGAAACTAACAGATGTTATTTTCTTTCAAAACTCGTAAATGATATTATTTCTTTCCATACTCATAAGGGATATCATTTTCTTTCATACTCCATATTACATAAGCGATATTATTTCATCCCGTAATCCTAAATTTAAACTTACTATGGTAAGTATTGCTTCTATAATTTTTAAAATGATTAGAAATTTCTTAAGGATTGCGCTTCATCTAATATCATTTTACTGGAATATTGGTCTAAAATTTTTTATTAAATTTTATACGGTATTATTCATACGGTACTATTCATGAGTACTGTTCACAACAGAATTTAATTTTTTTTCTTGTCCAAGTTATCTTTTAAGAATCATATTCTTGTAGTTGAATCCATGTTATGATCTCACTTGATTCATTCTTTATGTCATTATCATAATTCTCATACTTAAATTATGTTAAAAGTTATCTTTGGCCCGTAGTGCAAAGATGAACTGTTAATTAATATTTTTGACCCGTAGTGCAAAGATGAATTGTTGATTGATATCTTTGGCCCGTAGTGCAAAGATGGACAGGTGTTTGGCATGATCATGGTCATTGGTGATACAAATGATTATCTTTGGCCTGTAGTGCATAGATAATTCGTTGATTGAAAATAATTATTGATTGATGTTACATGGATAAAATATTGATGATGGGCTTTTAAAATCATAAGAAGATAGTAGACATCATGCTCTTCTTGACTCTTCTAATGGATTGTTGTTTTTGCTGTAGTTGTTGATCTAAAACTTGTTGTCTATTATAGTCTATCAAATTTTTTCCCTGTTGAGGACTAAGGATAATTTTTTCTTCATAATCTTAGTCATAATATTCTTTACTGGGCTAGTTGAGCTCACCCTTTTTCCTTTTGGTTCCATTGTTCTTCTCAGGAGGCGAGAATGTAGTTGAGACTAATCGGGGAGTGGAGTAATGATTCAAGATGGTTATTATAGCAGTCCTCACTATTTTATAAAATAGTGTAAAAATAATTGTAATGAGGACTTTATTTGAGTTTGGATATTGTCTACAAGATAATATTTGTATTAAAACTCACAACATATGTGTTATCGTATTTTGCACGACAGTTGTATTAATGAAGTTTGTATTTGGTTTCTGTACCATGTATTTTGCGACTCAAAATGGGTTGTGTGGACCTATTTTGGGAGCGTCACAATTGGTATCAGAGCTTATGGATATGATCTCTGGTGGTGACTTGGGATTAAAACTAGGAGGGGAGAGACGAGTAAAACCTTTGCTAGTGTATCCTATCTAAGCTTATTTGTTATTTAATTGGTCGGTCGTAATATATGGATAATAAGTGGAATGTTAATTTCTTTAATTAACCCTTGTTTTGTGGCAATATTTGAGAATGACATTTGAAAACTTTGAGATGAGCAATGGAGCACATGCGACCATTGAGACATCGCTAATCAATAACCAGGATAATGTGCATCAGAAAGGCAATAATCCTCATGTAAACAACAACACCGACCAAATGATGAACGATGGGATGTTTAGGAGCTTTCTGCAATTCATATAAAACCAAACAAGAGACTCATGTTCAAAATACAGGTGGAAACAATGGTAACTCACGGCTTGTCACTGCCAATCAATTCAAGGAGTTGGGATCGCTGGGGTTTTTAGGAAAGCCAGAGCCACTTAAGGCAGAGGCATAGATTAAGCAGATTACCAAGATATTTGATGTATTAGGATGCACTAAAGAGCAAAAGGTTCCCTTCGCCACCTTTATGATGCGCGGAGAGGACATTACTGGTGGAAATTTGTAAAACGTACCCATCTGTCCGCACTTAAGATGTCTTGGAAGAAGTTTCAAGAATTGTTCAACGACAAGTACTTTTTAGAAAGTATTCGTCACATGAAGGAGGTGGAATTTATCAAACTGAAACAGAACAATATGACTGTATCGTAATATGAAGCCATGTTTGCGGAGTTATCCCGA
Organism: Panax notoginseng; assembly: GCA_016801055.1. Lineage (NCBI taxonomy): Eukaryota > Viridiplantae > Streptophyta > Magnoliopsida > Apiales > Araliaceae > Panax > Panax notoginseng. The sequence goes on from CM029016.1 coordinate 187,861,417, forward strand.
TTTGCATCTCATTTGGTAGATAATGAGGAGCGAATGACATGAATGTTTCTGAGAGGTTTAAAACCCAAAATTCGTCAATATTTTATCTCTTATAAACTTTGCTTGTATTCAGATGTAGTGAATAGAGCTTAGTTATTGGAGCGGGATTATGAGTAAGTTCAACCAAAAGACAGCAACCGGCAGCACGATAATAGTTATACCAGTGGCAACAATCATCGAAGCAGTGATAACCAATGTGCCAAAATGATAATCACTTCGGTGGTAATATGGCCAAGATAATAGGAGAGGTGAGTCAATTGAAAATTTTAAAAAAAGAAGATTCAACAATGACGGGAAGACATCGGCAGCAGCACTAGCAACAAATTCTAGGGGAGGAGAACGACCGCCAATTAGATGCTACAGATGCGGAGAGGAGGGACACATAAGTCCAAACTATTCACAGCCTTCCAAGGTGTAAGACCCTAACTTTTATGAATAAAGATAAATTTTTTATAAATATCATTTTTGAATATTAAGGAGTAAATTTGATATAATGTTATAGTTATGCGTAATATTTATAAATTTTATAAAATAAGCAAGTGGTTATAAAATATTCATGTTGTTGGAGAATATTCGTTTGAATATTCTTTCTGTCGGGAAATATTCATACGACGGCGCAGCCATTTGTGGGCCCTGTAACAGAATAACTGTCGGATGAAGAAAACGACAAATTTGAGTTTTTATAAATAATGGCGTAATCGTTACCGTTAGCACTGTTGGAATAACTGGTGGTTAAAATACAGTAACACACGGTATTGCACAGTATTATTGAATTATTGATTCTTACGTAAAAAGGCACTACTTAATAATTGTTATAGTAATTATAGTTCAATATTTTATTTTATTGATTCAATAATTGCTGCGTTGATATTTTATATTATTGTTATTTCAATAATTGTCACTGCACAGTATTTCCCATTATCAAATCAATAATTCATATTATTCAAATAATATTATTAGATAACATTATTGGCAATGTCTAGAAAGTTCTGTCAATGAGAGATTTGGTCACGTAATTGCGTACCAGTAAGGAGAAATCCTTATCGGAAAGCCCCCTCTTTCCTGGAAACGGCCTGATTGTCATTATTGTGATTCTGTAATATTATTTGTGAATAATTAATTATTGATTTATATGATAAAAAAATATTTATTTTATGTGGACATAAATGATGGATAGAGAAATATTTATTTTATGTGGTTATAAATGAAGGAATTAATGTTGAGGTATTTTATCAGTATTTTATCGGATTAGAAGTATAAAAAATCAAATCGGTGTTCTTAAAGCTCTATTGCGTGAGTTATAATTTTAATCCGACCATTGGATCGTTGTGATTTTTGAATATGTTATGCATATATAAGTTGAGTATATGTCCACAAATTTTGAACCGTTAAAAATTAAACGTATGATTTGTTATGAATTTTTGAAGGTATTAAAAATCGTTCGTGTGTAAATTTTGGGCATTTTCTGTTTAAAATTTAGAAAAACTTTCTTCTACAAAGTTGTAGAGAATTAAATTTTCTATGGAAAGGACATAAAATTCGTATATTTCTGATAAAAGGACTATTTTATATGAATTACTGAAGTTTCAAAAAATAAAATAATTTTTATTAAAATTGGGTAGGACCCACTTTTGTTTTTAACATGTGGGCTGCCAAAAAATTTCAGAAATGGCTGCCCAATAATTCAACAAAACATGCGTAGAAATTTTGTATAAATAATAATATTATTTTATTATTTAGTCTCCTTTGGCGTTCTAGCATTTTTTATAAATAGGCGCTTAAGTTAGAATTGAAAATTACACCAGAATCAGAGAATTCTTTTTCTATAATCTTGAGCGTATTTCTTTTGAGTTTTAAAAAGTTTGAGCATAGAAAATAGTGAAAGTTTTCTTCAAGAATATTCCCGCTATACCAGTTGAAATACACTTCTTTTCAAGGTAAGGGATGTTATTTTTGTTAAATTTTCGCTTGAAATAATACTTTCTTCCATACTTTTTAGTATGTAAGTAATATTATTTCGTTTCAAATTTCAAATTCTATACTCGTTTTGTTAAAATTTTGGCTTCTATACTCCATGAAATTAGTAGAATATCCTTGATATTTGCGCTTCATCCAGTATCTTTTCATAGAAATATTATTCTGAGTATTCTTGATAAGTTTTAACTTTTTCATGCGAGAGTACTATTCACGGGATTACTATTCCGAAGTACTATTCACGGGATACTAGTCACTCGAGTACTATTCACTCGGGGTACTATTCGTGATAAAAATTGATTCGTTTTTGGTCAAAATATTTTTGGTACAATATTATTCTTGAATTTTACTCTACAAAGCAGTATCATGTTGACAATTTGAACGTTATTGATTTCTGGATAAATTAAATTATAAATCTTTAAAAATTTATCCTTGAACTTGTTTTATTGAATTCTTATATCATTGTCATCATCCTCATGTTTATATTCTGTTGAAAGTCATCTGTGGCCGGTAGTGCATAGATGGACTTGGTATGATTATGACCAGGGATTATTCGGTATAATCATGACCGTAATGTTACAAATGATGTGGTAAAAGTCCTCATTGGCCCGTAGTGCCTTGGTGGGCAGTTGTTGGCATGATCATGACCATTGATGAATACACGAATATCCTTGGCCCGTAGTGCATGAATAATTTGTGGCCGTGATACTAATGAATATCCTTGGCCGTAGTGCAGGGATGATGTGGATTATTTATTAAGCTGGGTCTCAGCAATAAAAGTGATGAAAAACCTTTTAAATCATATAAGATAGTAGATTTTATTCTCTACTTGATTCTTCTAATGGATTGCTTGTTCCACTGCAGTTAAACTTGATGTTTGTTATATTTTATCAGTTTAACACTGTTGAAAGCTAATGATAAATTATTCTGCATTATCTCAGTCATAATATTTCTTACTGGGCTAGTTGAGCTCACCCTTTTGCTTTCATCGTCCTCTTCAGGAAATGAGAACTTAGCCGGGACTAGTCGGGGAATGGAGTGATGGTCCAGATGATAGCATTAGTAGTCCTTACTATTCTATGAAATAGTGTGATAATAATTATATTGAGGACACCATTTGAGTTGAATATTGTCTAGATGACAATATTAGTTTTAAAACTCTCAGTTTATGCTTTGTCGTATTTTACACGACAGTTGTATGATTAAGTTGTATTTGATTTTTATACCATGTATTTGGCAACTCAAGATGGGTGATGTATACCTATTTTGGGGGCCTCACAGTTGGTATCAAAGCTTAGGGATATGATCTCTGGCTGAAATGTGAGACAAGAACTAGGAGGGAGAGACGAGAAATTCCTTCGCTAGTATAACCTACCTAAGTTTATTTGGTATTTAATTGGTCGGTCAGAGTATAGGGATAATATGTGACATGTTAATTAACCCTTGTTTTGTGGCAGTATTTAAAAATGACATCTGAGAATATTGAGAATAGCAATGGAGCACAGGAGACCGTTGAGTCTCCACAGATCAATAATCAGGATAATGTGCATCAGGAAGGCGACAATCCTCATGCAAACAACAACACTGACCAAATGATAAACGATAAATGTTCAGAGGCTTTATGCAATTCATGCAACATCAGGCGAGAGCGGCTCCTGTCCAAAATGCAAGTGGAAATATTGGAAACTCTCGGACGGTCACTGCTAAACAGTTCAAGGAGCTAGGACCACCGGAGTTTTTAGAAGAGCCAAAACCACTTAAGGCGGAGACGTGGATAAAGCAGATCAACAAGATATTTGATGTCTTGGGATGCTCCGAGGAGCAAAAGGTTCCCTTTGCCACCTTCATGTTGCGAGCAGAGGTAGATTACTAGTGGGAATCTGTAAAGTGTACTCAACCTGCCGCACTGAAGATATCTTGGGAGAAGTTTCAAGAACTGTTCAACGACAAGTACTTTCCCGAAAGTATTCGTCATATGAAAGAGGTAGTGTTCATTAAACTGGAGCAAAATAACATGACTGTGTCACAGTACGAAGCCAAGTTTGCTGAGTTATCCCGGTTTGCGTCCCACTTAGTTAATAACGAGGAGAGAATGACACGGATGTTTCTAAGAAGTTTGAAACCTGAGATACGCCAATACTTAATTTCTCACAAACTATATTTGTATTCAGATGTTGTAAATAGGGCTCGATTATTGGAGCGCGATAATCAGTCAACCCAACCAAGAGAGAGCAACTGGTAAAATGATAATACCAGTGATAGCAGTCATCGAAGTGGTGACAACAAATATGAAGGGAATCAACATGCCAGAAATGGTAACCACTTCGGTGGTAATCATGGCCAAGACAATAAGAGTGGACATTTTAAGACGAGAAGATTCAACAATGATGAAAAGACGTCAGCACCAGCACCCGTTGTTAAGGAAGGAGAGCGACCACCTATCATATGCTTCAAATGCGGAGGGGAGGGACACATCAGTCCAAACTGCGCGATGCAGTCCAAAGCGTGTTATAATTGCGGAAGAGAAGGTCACCTAGCCCGATTTTGTCATGCACCGAAGACAAGTCCAGCTGGGATGGAAGCACCAAAGGCCGTCCCAGAAAAGTCAAAGCCGGTAGTTCAAGGGAGAGCGTTTGTCGTGACCTCCCAGAAAGTAAGGAACCCGAACGAGGTCATCACGGGTAAGCTTATCATAAACTCTAATGAAGTCTATACCTTATTTGATATCGGTTCTACCCATTCTTTTATTTCTCCTACTTGCGCTCAAAGTTTAAATTTGACTATGGAGAAATTAGACTTTGACTTATCTGTTGAAACTCCGTTGGGAGAAACCTTCATTACATCCACTGTTTAGAAGTCTTGTTTAGTTCAAATTGTACCCTCACATTACCTGTCGATCTTATTTCATTGAAAATACTTACATTTGACGTAATTCTAGGGATTGATTGGTTAACTACTCATCATGAAAAAATTGATTATTTTCGTAAGGTTGTTGGCTTTCATATTCCTAACCAACCTATTATGCGAATTCAAGCAACCAAACCATTAAAATTAATCACTGTCATCTCAAGCCATAAAGCTATTCGTTTATTGAAAAACGGATGTCAAGCTTTCTTAGCTCATGTCACGGATTTAAATAAAAATACGTTAGTTTTGAATGATATTTCTATTGTTAATAAATTTCCTGACGTATTCTCTGAAGAACTTCCTGGCCTACCCCCAGAGCGAGAAATTAAATTTTGTATCGACCTTGAACCTGGTACAAAACCCATTTCCAAAGCCCTATATCGAATGGCTCCTATTGAACTTCAGGAGTTAAAGACCCAATTGTAGGAACTGTTAGACATCCGTTTCATTCGTCCTAGTACGTCTCCTTGGGGTGCTCCTGTTCTATTCGTGAAGAAGAAAGATGGGAGTATGAGACTTTGTATTGATTATCGGGAGTTGAATCATGTCACCATCAAGAATAGGTACCCATTACTACATATTGATGACCTATTTGACCAGTTGCAAGGCACCAAATTCTTTTCAAAGATGGATCTTCGTTTCGGATATCATCAGTTAAAGATTAGAAACGATGACATTCCAAAGACAGCTTTCAGAACTCGTTACGGGCATTATGAATTCCTAGTCATGTCTTTTAGATTGACTAATGCTCCTGCTGCCTTCATGAATATGATGAACCGAGTATTCAATGATTATTTAGATCACTTTGTGGTCGTTTTTATTGATGACATCCTCATATATTCCAAAAGCCGTGAAGATCATGAGCAACACGTGAGGCTGATACTTCAAAAGCTTCGTAAAAACAAGCTTTATGTCAAGTTGAAGAAATGCTAGTTCTGGCTTGAGGAAGTAGCATTCCTTGGGCACTTAGTATCAAGTCATGGAATATCTGTTGACCCAGCAAAGATTGAAGCTATTCAAAGCTGGGAGCAACCTAAATCAGTGACCAAAGTACGTAACTTTCTCGGCTTAGCTGGTTATTATCGGAGATTCGTAAAAGGGTTTTCTCGAATCGCTACTCCATTAAATCAGTTGACTCGGAAAGATACAAAATTCGGTTGGAGCGTGGAATGTGAGAAGAGTTTTTAAGAACTCAATAGAAGACTCATTTCAGCACCTGTTCTGACAATACCATCTGGCTCGGAGGGATTTGTCATCTCTATAGTGATGCTTCGGGAAAAGGGTTAGGATGTGTTCTCATGCAACATGGGAAAGTCATAGCCTATGCCTCTCGGCAACTCAAAGAATATGAGAAGAATTATCCTACTCATGATCTAGAGTTGGCAGCTGTTGTCTTCGCACTTAAAATTTTGAGGCATTACTTGTATGGGGAGAAAGTGGAGATCTTTACGGATCATAAAAGCCTCAAATATTTCTTCACCCAAAAGGAACTCAACATGCGGCAACGACGTTGGCTTGAACTGTTGAAAGATTATGATCATACCATTCAATACCATCCTGGTAAAGCGAATGTAATAGCTGACGCATTGAGTAGAAGATCATATACGGGTACGAGTGCGATATTGTCAACGCAAAGGCCCATTTTATATGACTTGTAAAGGATGGAGATAGAGTTAAAGACTCCAGGGACCCACGTGATGATGGCAAATATACGAGTAGAATCAACTTTAATCAATAAAGTTAAAACTGCTCAAACCACAAACCTGGAGCTGATGCGTATGAGGAATAAAGTGCAAGAAGGTGCTATACCGGAAGCAAGAATCGATGAAGAAGGAATACTTCGAGTCAACTCCAAACTTTGTGTTCCTAACGACCCTGATTTAAAGTATACAATCATAATGGAGGCGCACAACACACCGTTTACAATCCATCCTGAGAGTACCAAAATGTATCATGATCTTCAACTTACATTTTGGTGGAACAATATGAAGAGAGAGATCACGGAGTTTATCTCAAGGTGTCTAACTTGTCAACGAGTCAAGGCGGATCATCAAGTACCAAAAGGTCCATTGCAACCACTTGAAATTCCAAAATAGTGTGGGAGCACATTACCATCGATTTCGTTACCGGTCTTCCCAAGGTTTCTCAAGGCATAGATGCGATTTGGGTTATTGTTGATAGATTGACCAAGTCGGCTCATTTCTTACCTATACAAGAAACTTATACACTTGAACGTCTTGCTCGTATGTATATAAACGAGATTGTAAGATTGCATGGTATGCCAGTATCCGTAGTTTCTGATCGAGACCCAAGATTCACTTTAAGATTTTGGGTTAGTTTGCAAATAGCTATGGGCACGAATTTACGATTTAGTTCGGCTTATCATCCTCAAACGGACAGGCAGTCAGAGAGGACTATTCAAACTCTTGAAGATCTATTAAGACTCTGTGTCCTTGACTTCAAGGGAAGTTGGGGCAAGTTTTTACCATTTGTGGAGTTTTCCTACAGCAACAATTATCAAGGAAGTATTGGCATGGCTCCATTTGAGGCATTGTATGGAAGAAAGTGTCGTTCTCCAGTATGCTGGGATGAGGTGGGTGAAGCAACATTATTGGGACCAGAGTTGGTACGTATGACTACGAAAAAGATTCAAACGATATGACAACGTATAAAAAACCTCACAAGATCGACAAAAGAGTTATGTTGATCTTCATCGAAAGAACGTGGAATTTGATATTGGAGATCATGTGTTGTTACGAGTTGCTCCATGGAAAGGAGTTACGAGATTTGAAAAGAGAGAAAAGCTCAATCCTCGATTCATTGGCTCATTTTTAATCCTCGAACGAGTAGGAACTGTGGCCTATAGACTCGCATTACCGCCAAGTATGTCTCGTGTTTATTACGTTTTTCACATATCCATGTTACGTAAATATGTGAAAGACCCGAACCACATTATTGAATTAGAACCGAATGAAATAGCGAAAGATTTAACGTATGAAGAGGTTCCTGTTAAAATATTGGATAAGAAGGAACATATTTTACCCTCCAAGGTTATACCTCAAGTCAAAGTTTTGTGGAGAAACCACGATGTTGAGGAAATGACCTGGGAATTAGAATCTGAAGTGAAATCAAGGTATCCTTACCTCTTCGACATACCAGGTACGTACCCTAATTTTGAGGGTAAAATTTCATAAAAATGGGAGGTTGTAAGACCCCAACTTTTATGAATAAAGATGAATTTTCTATAAATATCATTTTTAAATATTAAAGAGTAAATTTGATATAATGTTATAGTTATGGGTAATATTTATAAATTTTGTAAAATAAGCAAGTGGTTATGAAATATTCATGTTGTTGGGGAATATTCGTTTGGCCGTGGAATATTCTTTCTGTCGGCGAATATTCGTACGATGGCACAGCCATTTGTGGGCCCCATAACAGAATAACTGTCGGATGAAAAAAATGACAAATTTGAGTTTTTATAAATAACGGCGTAATCGTTACCGTTAGCACTGTTGGAATACCTAGTGGTTAAAATACAGTAACACACGGTATTGCACAGTATTGTTGAATTATTGATTCTTACGTAAGAAGGCAGTAATTACTGTTCAATGTTTTATTTTATTGATTCAATAATTACTGCGTTGATATTTTATATTATTGTTGTTTCAATAATTGTCACTACACAGTATTTTCTCATTATCAAATCAATAATTCATATTATTCGAATAATATTATTAGATAACATTATTGGCAATGTCTAGAAAGTTCAGTCAAGGAGAGGTTTGGTCACCTAATTATGCGCCAATAAGGAGAAATTCTTATCGAAAAGCCCCCTCTTTCTTGAGAACGGTCTGGTTGTTATTATTGTGATTCTGTAATATTATTTGTGAATAATTAATTATTAATTTATATGATAAGGAAATATTTATTTTACGTTGACATAAATGATGGATAGGAAAATATTTATTGTATGTGGTTATAAATGAAGGAATTAATGTTGAGGTGTCTTATCAGTATTTTGTCGGATTGGAAGTATTAAAAAATTAAATCGGTGTTCTTAAAGCTCTATTACGTGAGTTATAATTTTAATCCGACCGTTGGATCGTTGTGATTTTTGGATATGTTATGCATATATAAATTGAGTATATGTCCACAAATTTTGAACCGTTAAAAATTAACATATGATTTGTTATAAATTTTTTAAGGTATTTAAAATCGTTCATATATGAATTTCGGGAATTTTCTGTTTGGAATTTGGAAAAAATTTCTTCTACAAAGTTGTAGAGATTTAAATTTCCTATGAAAAGGATATAAAATTCGTATTTTTTTGATAAAAGGACTATTTTATATGAATTACTGAAGTTTCAGAAAATAAAATAATTTTTATTAAAATTGGGTGGGACCCACTTTTATTTTTAACATGTGGGCTGCCAAAAAATTTCAGAAATAGCTCCCCAACAATTCAATAAAGCATGCGTAAAAATTTTGTATAAATAATAATATTATTTTATTATTTAGTTTCCTTTGACGTTCTAGCATTTTCCTATAAATAGGCGCTTAAGTTAGAATTAAAAATTACACCAGAATCAGAAAATTCTTCTTCTCTAATCTTGACCGTATTTTTTTAGAGTTTTAGAAAGCTTTGAGCGTAGAAAATAGTGAAAGTTTTCTTCAAGAATATCCCCGCTATACCAGTTGTAATACTCTTCTTTTCAAGGTAAGGGATGTTATTTTTGTTAAATTTTCGCTTAAAATAATATTTTCTTCCATACTCTGTAGTATGTAAGTAATATTATTTTGTTTCAGATTTCGAATTCTATACTCATTTTGTTAAAATTTTGGCTTCTATACTCCATGAAATTAGTAGAATATCCTTGATATTTGCGCTTCATCTAGTATCTTTTTATGGAAATATTATTCTGAGTATTCTTGATAAGTTTTAACTTTTTCATGCCGGAGTACTATTCACGGAGTTACTATTCCTGAAGTACTATTTACGGGATACTAGTCACTCGAGTACTATTCACTCGGGGTACTATTCGTGATAAAATTGATTCGTTTTTGTCCAAATTATTTTTGGTACAATATTATTCTTGAATTTTACTCCACAAAGCAGTATTATGTTGACAATTTAGACGTTATTGATTTCTTGATAAATTAAATTATAAATCTTTAAAAATTTATCCTTGAACTTGTTTTATTGAATTCTTATATCATTGTCATCATCCTCATGTTTATATTCTGTTGAAAGTCATCTGTGGCCGGTAGTGCATAGATGGACTTGGTATGATTATGACCAGGGATTATTCGGTATAATCATGACCGTAATATTACAAATGATGTGGTAAAAGTCCTCATTGGCCCGTAGTGCCTTGGTGGGCAGTTGTTGACATGATCATGACCATTGATGAATACACGAATATCCTTGGCCCGTAGTGCATGAATAATTTGTGGTCGTGATACTAATGAATATCCTTGGCCGTAGTGCAGGGATGATGTGGATTATTTATTAAGCTGGTCTCAGCAATAAAAGTGATGAAAAACCTTTTAAATCATATAAGATAGTAGATTTTATTCTCTACTTGACTCTTCTAATGGATTGCTTGTTCCACTGCAGTTAAATTTGATGTTTGTTATATTTTATCAGTTTAACACTGTTGAAAGCTAACGATAAATTATTCTGCATTATCTTAGTCATAATATTTCTTACTGGGCTAGTTGAGCTCACCCTTTTGCTTTCATCGTCCTCTTCAGGAAATGAGAACGTAGCCGGGACTAGTCGGGGAACGGAGTGACGGTCCTGATGATAACATTAGTAGTCCTCATTATTCTATGAAATAGTGTGATAATAATTGTATTGAGGACACCATTTGAGTTGAATACTGTCTAGATTACAATATTCATTTTAAAACTCTCAGTTTATGCTTTGTCGTATTTTACACGACAGTTGTATTTGATTTTTGTACCATGTATTTGGCGACTCAAGATGGGTGATGTATACCTATTTTGGGGGCATCACATAAGGTGTGTTTCAGTTGTGGAAAGGACGGTCACATAGCCCGATTTTGTCCGGTAGCAAAGTCAAGTCCAGCTGAGACAGTGGCACCAAAGGCGGCTACGGACAAACTTTTTATAAATAAAGATTTAGTTTCTCTAATTATTATTTTGAATAATAAGGTTTCGATTTGATATAATGCTTTAGTTATGGGTGATTTTTGCAAATTTTGTAAAGAAAGCAAGTTGTCATAAAATATTCATTTTGTCGGGGAATATTCTTTCCTGTCGGGAAATATCCGTATGACGGCGCAATCATTGGTGGACCACATAACGGAATAACTGTCGGATATAGAAAGCGACAGAAATAACCTTTTTATCAAAATAACGATAAAACTTTTGCCGTTAAAACTGTTGAAATACTCGGTGATAAAAGTACAGTAATACGCGTGGTTGCACAGTGGCATACGGTATTGCACATATCTCTGATTATTGATTCTTACGTAAGAATTCACTTAATAATTGATACAGTAAAAATTACACAATCTTTCATATTATTGATACAATAATTGCTACAATGATAATTAAATAGTATTTTACATTATTGATTCAATAATTATCACGACATAGTAACTCATATTATTGAAATGATATTATTAGATAGTATTATTGATAATTTCTAGAATGTTCTGTCGAGAAAAGCGGTTAAGTTATATAATTACGCGCCAGTAAGGAGAAATCTTTATCGGAAAGCCCCCTCTTTCTTGGGAACGATCTGATTGTATGTATTGTGAATATATAATATTAATTACAAATAATTATTGAAGAATTGTAAATAATTGATGAATATGGTAAGTAAATATTTCTTTAAATTTTGATATAAATGAAGGAATTTTAGAATTAGACATTTGTCGAAAGTTTGTTATATTTTTCTATGAAACCATAATTATCTTCTCCGATAATATATTTATTTAAATATATTATTATAATATTACATTATCATAGTATAATGTGATAATATAAAAGTAATTTAAATGATAATATTATTATATTTTTGGTCATGTGAATTAAAGGGAGTGAAGATGATCAAATTGAATTTGAATTAGTTTTCAAATTGAATTTGAATTCTTTTATTTTTTTAAACATGTGAAGAAAAAGGTGGAGTGGACAAGTTGGATTTGTATGCTTGTTTCCATTTAGGTGTGCTACAACGTG